>CM076574.1:985292723-985892723 GCA_034641835.2 Pinus albicaulis
ACGAACCATCCTATCCATCAGCGCAAGGTCGCATGTGCAAGGTCGCATGTGCATCTATTTTCACGATCCGCGACCCCGCGACCCAACGACCTAGTCGCAAGGTCGCAAGGTCGCATCTTGGCCATTCTCTTACAACCTGCGACCCCGCGACCCAGTCAGGTTGCAGGTCGCAACAACTGCTCAGATCGTAGGTTGCAACAGCGGCTCAGGTCGCAGGTCGCAACAACTGCTCAGATCGCAGGTCGCAACAACAGCCAGGTCGCAGGTCGCAACAGCGGCTCAGGTCGCAGGTCGCAAAAGGACTGGGTCGCAAGGCAGCCCAACGGTCAGGAAGATGAAAGGTCAAGGGAGCCCAAAGGGCAGGTTTTATTTTATAAATACTCCTTCGGGAGCTTGTAAAATGGCTTTTTCTTTTGGAGACTCAAGAGCTACATAGCATTGTATTGAAAGATTATACTCTTGTGCATATGAATGCAGATACTTGTTAAACCCCCTTTGTCGGATGATGTGTTTTGCTGTAACAGCACTGTGTGTATTCCGTGTATAGTTTCAGAACATCCTATGATTAATGAAACTGCACTCTCAATGGCATCATTTACGCATTATGTTTATCTGTGTTAATGATGTTCAGTTTTCATCTCTTTCTTAATGAATGTTAATACCTTTGTCTATTAGCATTTCGTTTTATCTTTCAAGAAGTAAAGAGGGATTCCGCCATAAAGAACTATTTCTTTCGTGGTCAGATACCTTATAAGCATAACCCCAGAGATGTGTCACTAACTACACCCCTCGGGCGTATATGCTTTATTTATTTTCTCGCTACGCATAGTGTTGTGGACATGTTCAATGCATCAATCATGTATTCTGTATCATGTGAATAAGTGTGTTTCCGCAGGTTCAATCAGGTTCTTTTGAGACTGAAGGGAAAAGTGACTTAAGCGGTAGCCGAACCCACACCCCGGACGAGATCCCTACCCCAAACGGTTCAAGGTCTAATTGGGACTTTCTACCGGGGAGATCCCCTACTGTTGGCCGGACATATTTTCCCGTCAACAATATGGAAGTTCACGGAAAGTTGGTACACCCTCTTCCTTAGATTACCTGAGTAGTAATTTTGGTCTTTTCGTGACTCTCTAAAAAGTGAAAAGATCATCGAGCGCTTGCCCTTTCATGCTCGTTTCAACCTGAAAGTGATAGAGTCACATTTTTCCTGTTTCTCGACTCTTAAAATATGAAACGACAGAGTTTTGTTTCAGTGTCGTAAATTATTAACTGCCCACGAAATATTCCTGGTTAAAGTTATCTTCCTTAGCATTTTTTTTTACGGTTGTTTCTAATGGAAATGTTTCTGGAGTTTACCAACCAAGGAATCCCCTCCGAAGGGAATCCTGGTCCTTTTCCTGGTTTTGGCAATGTTGGTGCTCCTTATATGGCAACATTGTCCCTTCCGGGTTTAACTGTTGGTTTTCCTGTGTGGTTATTCTCCACCTCTGTGGTCTAGAGTATTCCGCCCTCTGTACAACCATCTCTGCCACCTGAACAACATCATGTTGATTCTAAGGTTGACCTCTCCCCTTCTTCACCTATTTCTTTGTCCTCCTCTTCTACTTCGCCTAGTGACAGTCTAGATTCTAGTAACCACGTGGCTAAGAAGAAGAAGAAGAAGACGAAAAAGAAGAAGTCAGATAAGAGAGATGCCAACTCTGTGGCTATTGCGCCTAAAACACCTTCGCTTGATAAGACATCCAACCTTCCACATAAATTCAAATTCCCTTGCATATTGTGCAAAGGTGACCACTTTCTTCGAGACTATCCTGACATTCCATAGGTACTTAAAGTGTGGTCCGACGGTCATCCGCCGTTTCCTTTGGCTTCTGGAAGTCATATTGGTGGCACATCTTCGACTAGTAATGATAAGACTCATAAGAAACAAGGTAATATTACCAATCCCTGTAAGTTGTGTGAAGGGAATCATCCCATTCACCTTTGTCCATACATGGATGAAGCCACGAGAGTGTTGGACAACCCTACTGAATCTGCACCCTGCCTTTCGGTTGGTTACCAGAAGATTTCTTCGAGTCATCTGCTAGTTGATTCAATGATCAGTGAAGATTCATCCTTGGTCGATCCCATTCCCTCAGAAATTCAAATTCATGAATCCATTCCTGACCAACCATTGGTCATGGAATCGGTCGATCTGATCCCACCCATCATTCATCAGGTCTTTTATGTCGAGAGTGGATCTCATGCCTCTCATGTTCTTCTTGTTTCTTAAGATTCCTCAGACTTGGAGAAACATCCTCCCGTCCCTGTGACTCAAGAATTTTCTCTTCCTTCTCCCATGTCTGTGGTCCATGAGGATGCTCCTCTTGCTTCGGTAACACCAGGGGATGACCATCTCAGTTCAATGGTACCCCCTCCAAGTAGTTTGGTTGCTTCCTTCGATTGGAGTCGATTTGCGGGATACCGTCTTCCTTCTTATGTGCCTTTTGAGATCATGGTATAGGCCTTCTATATGGTCATACCTAGCACGATTATAAATGAAGGTGCGTCTCTTAGTTTTCTGTCTTCATCTACTTGGCAAGCTTTTGGTTCTCCACCGCTTGTGCCTCTTACACATAATATGTTGGCCTTTAACAAAGAAACAAGTTAATCATTAGGGATCCTTCCAAATTATCATATTACTTTGGGAGTGAAAATCGTCTATATAGATGTGATGGTTGTTCCAGGCCCCTTGGATTTCAATTTACTCTTGGGGCGCGACTATGCTTATGCCATGGGTGCACTTGTTTCCTCCCTCTTTCGTGTGATCTGTTTTCCACACAAAGTTCGGATTGTGACCATTGATCAGCTTTTTTTCTTTGGTCCTGGGGTGGAAGCTTGCCCATCATCATCTCTGCTGAATCTTTATCCGCTAGTTGTATCTTCCCTGCCACGGGTTAATTATGTGGCCACTTGTTCGTTGCCCTCATCCTATGATAGTGCCATCGAGTAGCATATACTGGGGGCATTCGATCGTGGTTTCTAAGATGTTGTTCTCCCCTCAGATGAAAACCTCTTAGAAGTCATGACCTCTTATTCATTATGAAATAAGGTTCGTGGAGCATGGTTCATCTTCTTGTGTCGAACTCCTGAAAAAATTAAACAAGCTCGTTGGAGCATAGTTCGTTTTCTTGTGTCAAGCCACTTAAAAAATCAAACAAGGTGTCACAAGGATAGTTATTTTACTATGTCAACCGTGTTAAAAAATGAATTAGGTCATGAAGATAGTTCTTTTACTTTGTCAATCTCATTAAAAAATGAAACAAGTTCCCTTTTCAGTTCGAGTCTTTGATCAGATCTCGTAAAATCCAAGACAAGTCTTTCTCTTGATTTCGTAATTGAACCTTCATTCCATCCACCTATTGGTAACCAGTAGTATACTCAAGTGAATGCAATGAAGCTGGGGGGACATGTACCTCGAATTGAGTCATCATGTTGGGGGCATGCAAACTTTTCAAGCATAGTTTGTTTTTGTTTCAAGCTTGTGTAAAAATGAAACCAACTTCAAGAAGAGTTTCTTGATTTCAAGCTTGTGTAAAAATGAAACCATTCTTACTTTACCTCTCGTGATGGCCATCTTATTAGCCTATTTTTCTAGATGAACCTTGGTTTTCTCATTCCACCGTCACCATCTGCTTAGCCGATCATATGCCTTCACTTGATTGTTTTACCCATTCCTGAGGAGAATCTATAATGAGTGGTCTTGTTAGCCAACCTCTTGACCTTTACTTGTTATGAGTAGTTCCACCATCACCAAAACCAGTTGCTACCCTTAATGCCACTCGTTCCTCTAGATGGAGTCATCTTTCAGCTCTTTTCTAACTCTCTAAATATGATAAGATTGTCAAGACTCTTATTGTTTTGAACTCGTTAAATGGCTGTGAAACGATATCTACCCAGTATACGTTTACCCCTTTTTCGGGTTGGGAGGGACTATTTACGAAAAGGGACATGCTAGAGTTTTCTTTTCTGCTTCTTTTCAAACTCTCTAAACAAGAAAATATGTCGAGTTCTTCCTTTGTCAGACTCGTTAAAACATAAATGACATCAGACACAGTCATCATGACATCACCGAGTTCCTCCTTCCTAGGGCTCGTAAAATGTACTAGGATGGATTTTTCCGAAGGGAAAACTTATATGACAAGCATATTCTATCCTCTTCAAGCTTGTGTAAAAATAAAGAGGTACTCGCCAGAAATGGTAGGGGAAAATGGAAGTTATTCATCGGTTGTGCCGATAGTATGTCACTTTTGAGCATCACACTTATCTATGGTTTGTGTCGGGTTGGGATATCTTCACTCTATCACTTTGCCTCCATGGGTTTGTGAAATCCGTATGCCTCTCATTCGATTACCAATCTTGTCAACATGACCTCTGATCCTATTTGAGTCAAATACTACCAATTTCCAGAGTCATGTCGCCGATATGTTCAAGAGTAAATCTTTTGGCAGTTTTTACATTCCCTGATTCTTTGTTTCAGTCTTGATTAACACTCATATCACATTCTCTATTTCTTGTCGATGATTTGGGATTCATTATGAACCTCCTTTGACGGATCGTTTCCTGTCAACTTCAACTCATTATCCAGGATGTTCTAAAGACTCCCTTCCAGTACCTTGCAGCTTACATGCCTCAATTGCAAGTTCTTCGCATTCGACAACAAGTACTCATTATTGGCCTTCGATTGAGTGATTCTGCAGGTGTTCGATGCCATATCACTGTTCACATTCTGTGGATTGTACTAGTTGTACCTTGAGAGCCATTTTCATTACTGGTGGTTTCTCTCGTGCCTGTTAAAAAATTTCATCATTGGCTAGTAATCAGGTGACTTTCTTGCATGTTCGACTTCATGTCATTTATTCACATTTTTGAAATTGTACTTGATCAGGTCGTGACGGAGTGCAAGACCCTGGATTTTATTCTCTAGAGTCCAGATTGCGAGGCGATATGATTTTTCCATGATTGGATACATGTTTCTTTCAGATGGATGGCTGCGACCATACTGCGATCTTTTTTACAGATGGTTGTGCCCATACCTTGATTCGTGCATTTTCATCAGAGATTCTAGTTATGTATATGTATCTATGCTTGATTTGCAAGTCTCTTGACAACAACGTCTGGTTCCTTGCAATTACTTGTAAATCATTTCACGCTTCACTTATGTTCAGACTTCATAATTTAGGGGGCATCTGTTACACAAAAATTTGTCACTTTCCCTGTACTCCCCGTTCCTTGATCCTAAAGGACCCATATAGTGACCCTTGTTCACTTTCCAAGCATGGAATACATACCCCTAAACCACATTTTGTCTGCCAAATCATCTCCCTTTGCAACGTTATTGAAATATCCCTGTAAAAACATTGTATTCAAGGTTGGCGCTTTCTTTCATTGTCTGACCTGTGCCGATAGCATAGATTTACACTAAGGCCCATGCCGATCGACACTCTGTCTTAATGTCGTGCCAGCACCGATCCTCTTTTGGAAAGTTTTTTAAATAGAAGCGAAGCTTCCATGACTATAAGCTTCGTGAGGCAGCAAGCTGGAAGTTTGTTTTGAGGATATGGCTGAGGAACTCCCCTTTGGGTTTCTTGTTCCCAAGAAATAGAAAATAATCCAAAGGATAAGCTATTTTCCTATGATTTGAGGGTCCATAACCTCCTCCTCCATTGTTATATAGGGATACCTCCTTCAACTCTACAGTTTTAGTGATGATAGAAAGCAGAAGCAATTATAGCTTCGAGAGAATAGTGTAGAGTGTGATTGTTTTGTGTGTTAGGAACATAGTGAGATCTTAGACCTTTGTGTATGAGGGTGTTGCAAACGTGCTTGGATATAGACCTATCAAAGGAGAGCCTCAAAATCAAGGCTTGGTTGTAAACTCCCCTTGTCTTTATCATAATAAAATGTATCTAATGTTTATCTTCCACTCTTTTTTATATTTATAATGAGATTTCTAGCATTCCTTGATCAGTTAGATAGATTGTAATTATTTTATGTTTGTCATTATTTTACGCTTGTCATGGTGTCTTGACTGTCTGTACACGTAATCAAACGTTGGCAGGAGCGTGTATCAAGCTTGAGAAGAGCGACAGATCAAGAAGCTTCGACGAAAGATGAAAACATAGCATCAGAATAGGGTAGGCCATCTTCTTTGCTCTAAATTTCATTTACAATCTAGGAAGGTAGATGTTAGTATGTTCCTGTAGTTGCTAGACCCACCCTAGGGCTAGAGGGATCGCCTTTGTCTTTAGAGGGGATTTACCTGGACAACAAATTGGCAACTCCATTGAGGAGTTTCCTTTGAGTTTGTCACTCTTTGAGCTCTTAGTCATTCAATGAGTTTAGTCGAATGACCATTTCCTTGTTTGTTCCTATGATTTTCATCAATTACAATCTTTTAGTTTTTGCTTGAAGTGGTGAGTCTGGTCTTGGTTAGGAGAAATTCTTTGTTTTTTATTTTTTAGGCAATGGCGCTTTTATTTGTCTAACAGTCATGCCAATTGGAGCTAGTTGTCAATTAGCAAGCCGTGCCAATGGGCCGTTGGCGCTAGCTTCAACCCCTAAAGTCGCGCCAGTTGGCGCTAGTTTCAGCTACGAAAGTCATGCCAATTCTAGGGTGTGAGAAAAATTAAGGTTTCTTCCCTGAGTCCTTCACCAATGTGTCTTGCCCTTCCGATCCTTTTCTCTGTATGATTTATATGTTCTCCCCTTCACTGAAGTTGGTTTTATTGGCTCATTGGCTTGGTTTTTGGTTGTTTTTTGTGTCCTTTTTTTTGGGACGTGCATCCTACATCCTAGGTTTTTCTAGGACTGTGCATCAATTGCTTGGTTGCATGCTTCGCAAGACATTTCCCTGCTAATTGAGTTAGTTTCCTTGCTTGGTGAGCCATCTCTAGTTGATTTCCTCTTGCTTTTTCGTTGATTTAGTGTTCAAGTCTCAAGTGTCTCTTGACCTTCATTTGGTCCGCTTGTTTGCTTGTGAGCATAGATTACATTGCTCATTGTTCAGCTGAAAAGTCTTCTTTCTATGATTTCTTGATGTAAAAGGGAATGAATACCTTCTTTTGATCCCATGATTTGGAAATCCTCTTCATGCTTGAACTCATATGTCTTGAGAAAGCGAAAGCTCGAGAAAATAAATGAAGAACTTATATTAACTCCAGCGCTCGAGAACGTTTTGAAGCCGAAGTAGGTAAGCTTAACACATATCACTTACACTAGCTTTTGAGGAATTTCGCTACAAAGTGTTCAAAACAGGATTGTATTCTCAATGTTTGTTGCATCCCTTTTGCATCAAGCGAATTTGCATTCATTTAGTTTTCATCTCAAAGTTTGCTTTTCGTTGAAATGCATTAGATCAAGTTGCATAGAAAAGTCATGTTTGAAATTTATCATTGAACTTAGATTACATTGTTTAATGATTGGAAACTAAATGTCGCATTGAGTGCATTCTCTTTCTTTAAAAGCTTGCATTCTTATTCTTTCAAAATAAAAAGGAATTTGTGCATAGATTACAAATGCATGGTTTCAAAAAACATAATTTTGCATAGATTACATTGCATAATTCACATCGTTTAATGTTTTAGATTACTTTTGGATAGTGAAAGTCATCTAGTTAGGAACAAGTTTTGTTTGCAATATTACTGTTTGCTGCATCATTTTTTGAGACTCTTCCCTTAACTATATAGCATTCATCGAATTGAAAGGTTTATTTTCTCATATAGCTACATATAGAATTTCTCTGATGATAGTGGTAGGGCCTTGGAATTGAGATATAATTCAAGATCAACCGTTAAAATTTATTCAGCCAACCTAAGGAAGAATTTGAAACCTAATGTACACATTTTAGAGGTCTAGGCTAGTGACATGTTCTGGCATCATTAAACCTAGTAGTTTTCCATCTGGAAGTACATAGCGCTAGTACAGACTTGTGCTCCACGTACTGTTGCGTATATAAAGGGAGAACCTCATAGGTTGAAATCCTTTATCCATAGGAAACCGAGTCTGCCGCCCTATAACCATGATACACCAAACACAACATTCAGGGATACTACCTACACTTACATTAAGTCCTTGGTCATTTCTCTTTTATTTGATCACTAAGGTGTATATGGAAGTTCATGAAAACTTGGTACACCCTCTTGCTTAGATTACCTGAGTAGTCATTTTGGTCTTTTCGTGACTCTCTAAAAAGGGAAAAGATCATCGAGCACTTGTGCTTTGATGCTCGTTTCAACCTGAAAGTGATAGAGTCACCTTTTTCCTGTTTCTCGACTCTTAAAATATGAAACGACAGAGTTTTGTTTCAGTGTCTTAAAATATTAATTACCCATGAAATATTCCTGGTTAGAGTTATCTTCCTTAGCGCTTTTTTAACTGTTGTTTCCAATGGCAACGTTTGTGGAGTTTACCAACCAAGGAATTCCCTCCGAAGGGAATCCTAGTCCTTTTCCTGGTTTTGGAAATGTCGTGCTCCTTATATAGCAACATTGTCATTTCTGGGGTTAACTGTTGGTTTGCCTGTCTGGTTAATCTCCACCTCCGTGGTCTCGAGTATTCCGCCCTCTTTACAGCCATCTCCTCCACCTGAACAACATCATGTTGATTCTAAGGTGAAACTCTCCCCTTCTTTGCCTATTTCTTTGTCCTCCTCTTCTACTTCGCCTGCTGACAGTCTAGATTCTAGTAACTAGGTGGCTAAGAAGAAGAAGAAGACGAAAAAGAAGTAGTCATATAAGAGAGAGGCCAACCCTGTAGCTATTGCGCCTAAGAAACCTTCCCTTGATAAATCATCCAACCTTCCACGGAAATTCAAATTCCCTTGCATGTTGTGCAAAGGTGACCACTTTTTTCGAGATTTTCCTGGCATTCCCAAGGTACTTGAAGTGTGGTCCGACGACCGTTCGCCATTGCCTTTGGCTTCTAGAAGTCATGTTGGTGGCACATCTTCAAATATCAATGATAAAACTCATAAGAAACATGGTAAGATTACCAATCCATATAAGTTGTGTGAAGGGCATCATCCAATTCACCTTTGTCCATACATGGATGAAGCCACGAGAGTGTTGGAAAACCCTACTATTTCTGCACCCTGCCTTCCGGTTGGTTACCAGAAGATTTCTTCGACTCCTCCGCTAGTGGATTCAACGATCATTGAAGATTCATCCTTGGTCAATCCCATTCCCTCAGAAATTCAAATTCATGAATCCATTCCCGACCAACCATTGGTCGTGGAATCGGTCAATCTGATCTCGCCCATCGTTCATCAGGTCTTTTCCGTCGAGAGTGGATCTCATACCTCTCATGTTCTTCTTGTTTCTTCAGATTCCTTAGACTTGGAGAAAGATCCTCCCATCCCTGTGACTCAAGAAGTTGCTCTTCCTACTCCCATGTCTGTGGTCTAGGAGGATGCTCCTCTTGCTCTAGTAACACCAGGGGATGACCATCTCAGTTCAATGGTACCCCCTCCAAGTAGTTTTTTTGCTTCCTTCGATAGGAGTGGATTTTCGGGATACGGCCTTCCTTCTTATGTGCCTTTTGAGATCACATTACAGGCCTTCGATATGGTCATACCTAGCATGATTATAGATGAAGGTGCATCTCTTAGTCTTCTATCTTCAACTACTTGGCAAGATTTTCGTTCTCCATCGCTTGTGCCTCTTACACAGAATCCGTTGGCCTTTAATAGAGAAACAATTTAACCATTGGGGATCCTTTTGAACTCTCCTATTACTTTGGGAGGGAAAAATGTCTATAATCAATTCTTTACTAAGATCATTACATGTATTCATTCATCAGATGTTTATATAGTAGTAGACAAGTGCATTAATAACAGAATGAAAAATTACACAAAAGCATCACATAAGAACACCATGATTTTTAGGTGGAAACCCAAGTCGGGAGAAAACCACCACTGCCCTTGTCTCAGCCTTCAATATTTTATTATAGAGAAAACATTCTTACAATCATGTACTGGTGCAGACTTATACCAGCACGCAGGCACCCACCTGCAGAAGGCTACAACCTTCTCTCGTTTACCAGCCTCTCTTGGGAGGGAGCTTCAACCCCCTGCTCTCGTTTGCCAGTCTCACCTGGAAGGGAGCTACTACCCCCTGATATTAGCACCAGCCTCTGCTGATATTACCAGACTGAAGGCTTCAACCCTCAGATCCACTACAGACCACGTTTCATCAATTTTCAAACTGGATCCAACAGCTCCAACACAACCCTTCACTCTTCAATAAACATAGTTTTCCCAATGCTACAAACAAAACAGTGAACCCACTGTAACCAGAATATCAGAGTTAACACAGAATTCAGATCAGACATTCAGAAACAAATTCAACTTTGAGACCCCATTAATTCAAATACCATACGCAGTTTTAGTATATCAGACCGGCGTATGTACGCGCATTTCATAAGACCAACCCACGTATGCTTCAGTAAATTCTTCAAATAAATCCTAACTGCGCATATGCTCCTTTCTCTGAACAGATCCGCGTATACACGCGCTTTTCATGAAACCAACCTGCGTATGGATCTATAAAAGATAAATTTTGCACAACAGATCAGATCTCTAAACTTACCCTGATTTCTTCAACTTCTTCAACTGATTTGCGCCAAGTCTTCATTACCTCTTTTCAGTTCGTCCAAGAGATTCACCATTTCAAGATCTAGAGATCTTAAACCTTCATGATGTCCATAGATGCTTCATAGATCCAGATCTATCAATTAAGAGCGGAGTTTAAACCATGCAGATATACTTCAGAGTGAAGTATTCATTAAAGCCCAGACACCTTGCGCCCACACTCATCACTTGCACAATGAATTTCTTCTCCTTATAAAGGTTTACCCTTTTTCAATACCATGAGCCAAAACCACATTACTTCCGATGGTATTCCTGGGCGGGGTCACATAGACGAATCATTACTCAATACAATGGGTCAATACCATGGTGGTTACCCCTGGTTTTGTACTTTATGAGTGCTTTTTCCCATACGCGACTTGTCACATTATTGCCCGCGTGCATACGCGATTACTCCTAGAAAAATCAGCGTATGCCTTGAGACATACTCTTTTCATCATAGATCTAGCACATACTGAATTCCTTTCTTCATTACCTTCTGTACTCACTGTAGATACATCAGATTTACATCATTTATCAAGTTCATCAAGACATATTCTATCAAGCAAAACTTTATAGTGGGTTGCCATCATCTTCATCAAGTGGGTTTCCATTCAAGGGAAACACTCTATCAAGTGGGTTGCCATCATGGACAACACTCTGCATCATATTGCCAACAATCTCCCCCTTTGGACTTGATGGCAACCACGATGGTGTTCGATCACTACAACAGATAGATACATTAATAATACAATGACACCATGTCACTCTCCCGATTCTTTGACACCATTCTTTTCCTTTATTCAAACACCATGTCACTCTCCCGCTCTGACATCAAGGGCAAACGGCGGTCCAAAACCAACACAAGGTTTTACTCCTTTTGTAGAAGGAAGAGTTCTGCAGATCTGATGTACTGAATCTTCAAACATATTTTTCCAATGAAGTACATGACTCTATGACCTTCCTATCACCAAAGAATCATACTTACATCAAAGATCCAACCAAGTGGAGTTACATATGAGACTCAAGTACCCAACCAAGTGGGTCTACACAATTTGTCTCAACTATCCAACCAAGTGGGTTTACATATTTTGACTCAACTACCCAACCAAGTGGGTTTACAAAATTTGAACACGTCCTTACATGACTGAATATTACAATTTTACATCATGGGTCTCATCATGACCTTTTCATCAAATTACAAATATGACTTTCATCTCAGCAACGAATACTCTTCAATAAAAAGCAAACAGGACTCCTCCATAATCTTCAACATAAGAAACCGTGTATCATAAGTATAATCAGAATAATTCTAACGGAACAATCATTAGCAGTCAGACTGATGCTCCCGCTGAATCTGTGCTCCTGATCTTCAGCTGCCATCCCAATTCTCTTATCATTAATGAATACGCGACTGTGTCTGCTGGAACTCACGTGTATACACGACTTTCATTCATCGAACCCGCGTATGTAAAGTGAAGCATACAAATTTTCACATTCCTTCATCTCCCCCTGAACTTTTCCTTCCTGTTCCTGTTTTCTTCATATCATATGCTTTGTCAAATAGAAACATAACCAGAAAAACCAAACAGTACTGCAAAATGCTGACCCCAACCAAAAATAGTTAGCAACTATCCATACGCAACTTTTTGTTCATATACTCGCGTATATACGCGACTGTATATCAGGAAAACTGTGTATCCTATTCTTTTGACTGGCAGAGAATACTCCCAACTTCTGTCTTAGATACTCGAACGCTTCTCTGGGCAGAGGTTTGGTATAGATATCAGCAACTTGTTCTTTGGAGGGAACATACTCCAACTTCACCTTTTGTTCAAGCACTTGTTCACGTAAGAAGTGATACTTGATGGGAATGTGCTTGGTATTCGAATGCATAACAAGATTCTTTGAGATACTGATGGCACTTGTATTATCACACATAATGGATATAGGAGAAGCACATTTGATTTGAAAATCTCCCAAGGTTTGCATCATCCAAAGGAGTTGAGTGCAACAAGATGCAGCAGCCACATATTCTGCTTCAGTAGTAGATAAGGCAATAGAACTTTGCTTCTTACTGAACCAAGATACCAATAAGGGCCGCATATAGAATGCACCACCACTTGTGCTTTTTCGATCATCAAACATTTCTGCTCAATCTGATCAGGCAAGCATGAAGAGCAGACTCATCTTTTTCGATACTATAACCAAAGCCTTGAGTCTGGAATATTCTTTGACAACCCGAAGATATATTCCTTTTGGATTAGCTTGGAAACGTCCAACAATCCCAACTGCATGCATAATGTCTGGTCTAGTCCCAGTGAGATAAAGTAGACTTCCTATCATTGATCTGTATTCTGGTTGATTCACCGTGGGAGAATCATCATGAGAACTGAGATTGCATCCGGTTATCATTGGTGTACTTACAAGTTTGCATTCTTCCATGCCATACTTCTTCAGAATTTGCTTAAGATATTTTTCTTGTGATAGGAATATACCATCTGTAGTTTGATGTACTTGCAAGCCAAGAAAGAATGTTAGTTCCCCAAGTAAAGACATCTCAAATTCTTGCTGCATAACAGAAGCAAATTTTTGACTCAAGGATTCTTCATTACTCCCAAAAATGATATCATCAACATATACAATCACAATCAAAAGTTTGTCATGTTCAATTTTTGTGTATAAGTTGCTATCAGCAGACCCCTTTGAAAATCCTTGTTGGTGGAGATATTTGTCAAGACGATAGTACCATGCCCTTGGAGCTTATTTGAGACCATATAGAGCCTTTTTAAGTTTACAAACAAGATTCTTATCATTTCCCAAAATGAATCCCTCTGGTTGTTCTATATAAACGTCTTCTTCTAGATAACCATTGAGGAAAGCAGATTTGACATCCATTTGATAGACTTTGATTTTTTGAGAACTTGAAAAAGCAAGAAACATTCTTATGGCTTCAAGTCTAGCTACAGGAGCAAAAGTTTCTTCAAAGTCTATACCTTCTTGTTGAGTGTACCCTTTGCAAACCAATCTGGCTTTGTTTCTTATAACATCTCCATTTTCATTTAACTTTTTCTTGAATATCCTTTTGGTTCCAATGACATTTTTATCATGTGGTCTTGGTACCAATTCCTAAGTATGATTCTTTTCAATTTGATCTAGCTCTTCATTCATGGCTTGAATCCAAAATTCATCTTTGCTAGCTTGACTAACATTTTGGGGTTCAATTGTAGATAGGAATGCCAAATAGCTAGAAGATCCCACAAGAGTCCTCCTTGTTTGAACACCTGATTCTTTATTTCCCAAGATTTGAGATTCAGGATGATTCTTTTGAACGTATCTGGATGGAGCTTTCTCTGATAGATCATCTTCAGGTTCTTCATTGGATCCACTGTCTATATCATTTCCACTTGATGTAGAAGGACAAAAATCACCATCATCTTCTTCAGTTGCTTGTTTTTCTTCTTTAGGGGCTGTAGGAGACTCATCAATGACAACATCAATACATTCAACAATCTTTCGAAGCCTTTTATTGTAACATTTGTATGCTCTGCTTGTAGATGAGTAACCAAGAAGTATCCCTTCATCTGATCTAGGTTCAAACTTGCCAAGCTTTTCGTCATTATTTTTGATAAAGCATTTACTTCCAAAATTTTTGAAATGCTTTACAGAGGGAGAATTACCATACCAAAGTTCATATGGAGTTTTGTCACTATTTACCCGAACATGTGCCTTGTTGAGAATATTTGCTGCTGTATGTGCTGCTTCTCCCCATAACATGTGAGGAGTTCTAGAATCATCAAGCATAGCTCTAGCCATTTGTTGAATTGTTCTATTCATTCTTTCTGCTACGCCATTTTGTTGTGGAGTGCCTACTACAGAGAACTGTCTCTTTATACCATGTTGTTCACAAAATTCAAGGAATTCATTTGATGTATATTCTCCTCCTCGATCAGATCTAAGGCATTTGATTTTTAGATCTAATTCATTTTCAACCAGAGCTTTGAAGACCTGAAATTTCTCAAATGCTTCATCTTTGTGTTTAAGCAACCCAATCCAACACATTCTAGAGAAATCATCAATAAATAAGATATAGTATTCTTCTCCACGTGGTGAATTTTTCCTCATAGGTCCACAGATGTCAGTATGAACAAGTTCAAGAGGCCTAATTGATGATCCTTCTTTGGAATTAAATTGTACTCTAGTCTGCTTACCAAACTAGCAGGATCTGCATATGATACTCTCTGGTAGAGTAATATTGGGAAGACCAAGAACAACTTGAAGTCTGCTTGCTTTGTTGATTTGAGAGAAGCTTAGATGCCCCAGCCTTCTATGCCATAGCCAATTTTCTGAAGATTTTCTCAACATTGATATTTGCAGTTCCTCAATACATATAGGTTGCTTAGAGTTCTTTTCCCTTTTATAATAGTTCTAGCTGTATCTAGATCACGAACCACACATTCTTTTGAACTGAAGAGGACTTCTGTACCTTGATCACACATTTGACTTACACTTAACATGTTATGCCTTAATCCATCCACATACATGACATCATTAGCCTTCACCTTTTCTTTTAGAAACACAGACCCTTTTCCTTTAATTACAACAGGATTATCATTTCCAAATGTAACTTTATTTTCCTTTTCTAGATCATTATATGAAAGAAGTTTGATTTTGTCACCTGTCATGTGTCTAGAGCACCCACTATCAATGTACCATTGATTTTCTTCACCTTCTGCAAATAACGCTATCCCACAATTTTCAACCTGTAATTCCTTCTTTTTCCATACTTTGGAACTTGAAGGAAAATGTTGTTTTGGCTGGACTTTGCTCCTACATTCAGATTCTTCATGCCCAAAGTTATTGCAATAAGCACATTCAACTTCATTTTGAAGAGGAGAAAAGTTGTTATAAGTGTTCCTTTTTGGTTCAATATCCATTCTTTTCTTTCTTGCTTCTCTTGTCATGATGGTTTTATATGCAACACATTGAACAGCTTTATGACCAAAATTGTGACATGAGAAACATTGTCCATTGAAGTAGAAATTTATGCGATCATGAAATCTTCTATTTGAATTTACCTGTTGATTGTTACTTCTTTGAGATATATCCCTGTTAGTGTTCCTTGTATTGTGATGATCATGCTTTACATGTGAAGATTCTTTATTTCCTTGTTGTGTGGCTGAATGAAGTAAACCAGTTGTAGCTACTTTTAGATAGTTTGGTGCTAAAGCCTGAGAGGATTCTCCGGTATATCCAAGACCTGTCTTAATCAGAGGAGATTGTTGAACCTTGATAATCTCATCTAAGGTTTCAGATCCTTTAGCAAATCTAAGATTCAGAGTCTTTACTTTCTCAAGTTCTTTTCTTAGACTTACTACTTCACATTCTAATTTTTCATTATGTTTCTTTGCTTCTTCATTCTGCCTTTTCAGAGTCTCTATGATTATCTTACTTTCTTCCAAGCATATTTTGAGTTGACTATTTTGATCAAGAAAATCATTGTCATCTAGAGCATCCATAAAAGCATCCTTATCATCTCTAGAGTTATTTTCAAATGCCATGAGTAGTCTAAGATCTTGTTCACATTCTTCCTCACTGTCAGATAACTCATCACTGTCTTCATTTGTATAGTATCTTTTATTAGTGCTAGACTGGTTCTTATTTCTTCTTGCTACTTCTTTCTCTTTAGCAGATGTTTCTTTATAAGGAAATTTTGTAGCATAATGACCAACTCTTCCACAATTAAAACATTTGAAGGGAAGCTTACCTCTGAATCTTCCGGTTCCTAGTTGGAGTTTTCTTACAAAGTTTGCCTCATCTTCTTCTGAGATATATCCTGACCCTTCCGGTTTTCGAACTTCTTTCCCGTTTGTATAAGCTTTCAAAAAAGCTTCTTTGACTTCATATGGTCCTCCTCTCCTCATTTCGTATGCAGTCAATATGCCATGAAGTTGCACCATAGTAAGATTTTGAAGGTCCTATTTTTCTTCAAGAGCAGAAACTTTTGACTCAAACTTGGCCGTTAGTGATCTCAAAATTTTCTCAACCAAAGTGGATTCGGTTATTGTTTCTCCCAGATTTCTCATACGGTTTACAACATCATCAACACGTAAGAAGAAACCAGCAATATTCTCATCACTATGCATTTTTAAATTTTCATACTCAATTCTGAGAGATTGAAGTTTTGCACTTTTTACCTTTGCATCACCTTCATAGCTTAGGATGATTTTGTCCCATATCTCCTTTGCTGTATTTAGCTGCATGACTTTGACAAATTCTGCATCAGTTAGACTTCCAGTTATAGCATTGACCGCTTTTGCATTTGATTCATAATTCTTTCTTTCAGTTGGATCTGTTGGTGTAGCAGCTGGATATTGATATCCTTGTTCAACAATGGCCCATATATTTGCTCCCATAGACTGAAGATAGGATCTCATCCTAATTTTCCAGAAGATTAAATTGCTTCCGTTGAAGAGCGGAGGTTTGATAGATGTTGTTCCCTCGTGATTGCTCATCCTGCTTGATCTTCCTTCTAGCGGTTAAGCTTTTTCAGAAGGACTTGCTCTGATACCAATTGTTGGGAAAAATACTGAGAGGGGGGGTGAATCAGTATTTACTGCATATTCAAAAACTTTTAATTTTTCTTGCTTCTAAAACTCATACGCTACTTTCCTGATACAGACTCGGGTATATACGCGGATACCCTTTATGAAACTCGGGTATGCACAGAGATATTAATAAACAATCTATTCTTTACTACGATCATTACATGTATTCATTAATCAGATGTTTATATAGCAGTAGACAAGTGCAGTAATAATAGAATGAAACATCACACAAAAGCATCACATAAGAACACCATGATTTTTAGGTGGAAACCCAAGTCGGGAGAAAACCACCGCTGCCGTTGTCTCAGCCTTCAATATTTTATTATAGAGAAAAACTTCTTACAATCATGTAATGGTGCAGACTTATACCAGCACGCAGGCACCCACCTGCAGAAGGCTACAACCTTCTCTCGTTTACCAGCCTCTCCTGGGAGGGAGCTTCAACCCCCTGCTCTCGTTTACCAGTCTCACTTGGATGGGAGCTACTACCCCCTGATATTAGCACCAGCCTCTGCTAATATTACCAGACTGAAGGCTTCAACCCTCAGATCCACTGTAGACCACGTTTCATCAATTTTCAAACTGGATCCAACAGCTCCAACACAACCCTTCACTCTTCAATAAACATACTTTTCCCAATTCTAGAAACAGAACAGTGAACCCACTATAACCAGAATATCAGAGTTAACCCAGACTTCAGATCAGACATTCAGAAACACATTCAACTTTGAGACCCCATTAATTCAAATACCATACGCGCTTTTAGTATATCAGACCCCCATATGTACGCGCATTTCATAAGACCAACCCACGTATGCTTCAGTAAATTCTTCAAATAAATCCTAACTGCGCATACGCTCCTTTATCTGAACAGATCCGCGTATACACGCGCTTTTCACGAAACCAACCTGCGTATGGATCTATAAAAGATAAATTTTGCAGAACAGATCAGATCTCTGAATTTACCCTGATTTCTTCAACTTCTTCAACTGATTTGCGCCAGGTCTTCATCACCTCTTTTCAGATCATCCACGAGATTCACCATTTCAATATCTAGAGATATTACACCTTCATGATGTCCATAGATGCTTCATAGATCCAGATCTATCAATTAAGAGCAGAGTTTAAACCATGCAGATATACTTCAGAGTGAAGTATTCATTAGGTCCCTATATCACTAGTATAGCCCCTTATTATTGTTAGTGTAAACCCCTTATTTTTATTATTGTACCCTTGTAACCCCCATTTTGTTATTATTGTGCCCTTAAATTATTATTGTTAGGTCGGCTAGGATTACATTGTGGCCCACCAGGATTACATTATGGCCCCATGGACTCCTATATATAGAAAGGAGGTTTTGTGAATTGTATCATCCAAGAATTGTTCATTTATGTAATGTATTGGAGGTTTCCCCCTCGAAGTGGCTTATTTCTAAGGCGTGGATATCTCTTTCCTTCTATTTTTGGAGCTGGTTACACAACATTTGGTATCAGAGCTTTGGATTCTAGGGTTTCGCTGCTCCAAACAGGTCATCGTGGCATTTTCGCTATAACTTTTTTTCTACGAAGTTTCAGAAGCTGAAATTTTTAGGGTGCGAAGAAAACATCCGGAGGAAGCTTGTATAAATAGTTCAGAGTTTGGTTCGCAATAATTTCGGAGATATGATCTGTGGAAGTCAGGTATTTTTTCAGGCTCCTAAACAGGTCATCGTGGAATTTGCGCTATAAATTTTTTTCTACGAAGGTTCAGAATCTGAAATTCATATGGTGTGAAGCTGAAATCCTGAGGAAATTCATCAAAAAATTTCAGAGCTTGGTTCGCAATATTTTTGGAGATATGATCTGTGGAATGTAGTGCTTTTTCAGGCTCCTGAATTTCATCTCAAAGAAGTGATCGTGGGAAAAGTTCAATAACTCTCTCTCTGAAGATTGGATTGGAGTGCCATCAAAATTAGTCACAAGTACACGGCCTGTAGTTTCTTTGCTATCAATTTCAGAAACAAAGGACAAAACAGTGACACGTGGCAAGTCGTACAAGTTCGCTCTACTGAACCAGTCCAGAATTAGGTCATTGTGGGAGATTGGACACAACTTTGTCTTGGAGAATCAAAATCAGGTCAGACCTGTGGAATTTGAAAGAAGCTTCAGAGGGATACTATAGGGCTGAATTTAAGATATCGAAGATTTTCAATTACAGAGATAATTCAATTTCAATATCGATCTCCTAAAAGCTAGTAAAAGGTGTGTATTTGTTTTCCGAATTGCATAAGTCTTGTTTGAAGAATCAAGTTGAATTGATTCCAAGGGCATAGTGTAGAATATATATCAGTATTGTATTCTAAAATGGCCCCTAAAAATAATTCAACACCCATTAAGCCTTCAGAAGGCTCTACTATGACTCATGAAGATGAAGAATGGCAACATGACATATCAAAATTACAAGAGCAAATTTCGCGCTCGCAAAGAACAACAAAAAATGAAATGGAAGTTTTGAAGAAAGGCGTGGAAACTAAGATGGATGGTTTGAAGAAAGGCGTGGAAGCTAAGATGGTTGGTTTGGAAGCTAAGATGGATGGCATGGAAGTGGTCATGGAAGCTAAGATTGATGACATGGAAGCTAAGATCGATGAGAAAATGGAAAACATGAAGAATTTTCTAAAAGCAGACATGGAAGGTTTGACAAAGTTTATACAAGAAAAGTTTCCTAATGGTGAAAAGATAGTAGAAGAACCTCATGATGAGAACAAAATAAATGTTAATTGTGATTTCATAAACTCTAATGTTGGCTGGAAGAACCACCATATTCCAAAGATGGATATGAGGAAGTTTGATGGAAAGGATCCTGTAACATGGATACTACAGATGGAGCAATATTTTGATCTCCATAACGTGCAAAACACACAAAAGGTACGCATTGCAATTTTACATTTAGAACAAAATACATTTGTATGGTATCGATGGCTTTGCTCCCGTAAAAAAATTGTCACTTGGTCAATTTTTACGGAGGAAATGATAGCACATTATGAGGATACAAAGAGCAACACCTTCTTTAGCCAATTGATAAATCTCAAACAAAAGGGTTTAGTGGGGCAGCACATTGAGGACTTCCAAAAATTGAATATAAGGGTAACCGATCTTACAGAGGAACACAGGATTGATCTCTTCCTAGGCACTTTAAAGGATAACATCCAACATGAAGTTCGCGTTTTGGAACCTGATTCATTGGAGAAGGCATTCAAGTTGGCAAGAAAAGTTGAATGTAAAATTATGGCGACAAGGAAGCCTACCACTCAATTCTATAAAGAAGGAAGTGTTGCTACGCCTAGATTTCCACAACCTACAAGGCTGACACCACAACAATTGGAAGAAAAAAGAGCAAAAGGGCTTTGCTACAGTTGTGATAGCAAATACACTAAAGGTCATAAGTGTGCTGAAAAGAAATTATTTTATATAGATTGTGAAGAAGAAGAAGAAAATGAAAAAGAAGAGGATATACACCAGGAACCAGCCATAGAAGAGGAAGAAATGAATCCGACCATATCATGTAATGCATTGGCCAGAATTACCACTCCTCAAACTCTCAAGATAGTAGGACAGATCAAGAAGAAAAGGGTAATAGTGTTGATTGATTCAGGTAGCACCCATAATTTTATTCATTGTAAGGTAGCCAAGGAATTAAATTGTTTCCTATACCCAGCACCAGAATGTCAAGTGATGGTTGCAATGGAGGAACTATAAATTGCTCTGGAAAATGCCATAATATTAAGCTAACCATGGGGGAATATGTATTGACTAGTCCAATGCTTTCCATTCCTATGGGAGGTGCCGATGTTGTACTAGGAGTACAATGGTTACAATCTTTGGGGACGGTAGCTTTTAATTTTCAAGAACTTTTCTTGAAATTTTCTTCAGAAGGAAAGGAAGTCGAATTACGGGGTATCGAAGGGAAGCCGGGAAGGATAATAAGCTCTAATGGCATGACAAAGCTTCTAAAGAAAGAACAACGAGGCGTAATTGCACAATTATGCTCACTAGAAGTTCCCACATCAAAATCATCTATTTCTGCAGATCTCCAACAAGTCTTGGACAATCATTCCAAGGTGTTTGAAACTCCCAAAGGACTCCCACCTATTCGTGATCATGATCACGCTATTCATTTGATTCTAGGAAGTGTTCCTCCAAACATCAGGCCTTATAGATATCCTTACTTCCAAAAAAGAGAAATTGAACGTATGATTGCAGAAATGTTAGAGGCGGGTATAATTCAACCCAGTCAAAGTTCTTTCTCTGCTCCTGTAGTATTGGTACACAAGAAGGATGGATCATGGCGAATGTGTCCTGATTATAGGGAGCTCAATAAGCTCACCATTAAAGACAAATTTCCCATTCCTGTGATTGATGAATTATTGGATGAATTACATGGAGCAATTTATTTTACCAAGTTGGATCTTCGTTCAGGATATCATCAAATTAGAATGAAGACCGAAGATATTCCAAAATCAGCATTTCAAACTCATGAGGGTCATTATGAATTTTTGGTCATGCCTTTTGGCCTTACCAATGCACCTTATACATTTCAAGGGTTGATGAATTCCATTTTCAAACTCTTCCTTAGAAAATTTGTGCTAGTATTTTTTGATGATATACTAATCTACAGCAGGTCTTGGAAGGATCATGTTGAACATGTTGACAGGGTGCTCAAACTATTGCAGGAGAAACAATTATATGCAAAAAAATCCAAATGTTTCTTTGGAGTACAAGAGGTGGAATATCTCGGTCATATTGTATCTCACGAGGGTGTTAAAGTAGACCCTAACAAAATTAAAGCCATTAAGGAATGGAAAGTTCCCACAACCATAAAGCAGTTGCGAGGATTTCTCGGGTTAACAGGGTATTATCGCAAGTTTGTTAAGAATTATGGGAGAATAGCAGCAACTCTAACAACATTATTGAAGAAAGATGCATTTTCATGGACTCCTGAAGCAACTAAGGCCTTTGAACGTCTTAAAGAGGCAATGTGCCTAGCACCGGTCTTAGCTACACCCGACTTCACAAAAACCTTTATTGTGGAATGTGATGCCTCAGGAAATGGAATTGGTGCAGTTTTAATGCAGGAAGGAAGACCCATTGCTTTTGAAAGTCATTCAATCAAAGGAAAGTATTTACAGAAACCTATTTATGAGAAGGAAATGTTAGCAATACTGCATGCACTAAAGAAATGGCGAACTTACCTAATGGGAAGACACTTCAAGGTAAAAACTGATCATGATAGTCTTAAACACTTTTTGGAACAAAGACTATCGTCGGAAGAACAGCAAAAATGGGTCACAAAGATGTTGGGTTATGACTTTGAAATAATCTACAAAAAAGGAAAGTTGAATGTTGTTGCAGATGCACTCTCAAGAAAGAATGAAGAGGTGGAAGCATTGCTTTGTGCCATTTCTATTATCCAACCAGATTGGATAACCGAAGCAAGAGATGAATGAAGAAGGACAAAGATGTATGGACACTCATTCAAAAGTTGCAGCAAGATCCTAGTACATCTGATACATTTAGTTGGAAAAATGATTCCTTATGGTACAAAGATCGCTTATATCTTTGTAAGAATTCCCAACTAAAACAAAGATTCTTCTGGAATTGCACACTTCTCCTTTAGGAGGACACTCAGGATTTTTAAAAACTTACCACAGGGTGAAGAAAGAATTTTTTTGGGATGGCCTTAAATCTGATATTCAAAAGTTTGTGGCGGAATGTTTGGTTTGCCAGCAGAATAAAGTGGAAAAAATTAAGACCCCAAGACTTCTACAACCCTTATCCATTCCAAGTCAACGTTGGGAGGAGATTTCAATGGATTTTATCACAGGTTTACCTAAGTCCGAAGGAAAGAGTGTCATCATGGTGGTAGTTGATAGACTTACCAAGCATGCACACTTTTGTGCATTATCTCATCCATTTAAAGCATAGCTTGCTACTACATTTATGGACGTAATTCAAAAGCTACATGGAAGCCCAAGGGTTATTGTGAGTTTGCTGCAGATCCCATTTTTACCGAGAAATTTTTGGACGGAGTTATTTTCTTGTTTGGGTACTCAATTAGCTCATAGCTCATCTTATCATCCTCAATCCGATGGTCAAACCGAGATAGTAAATAAATGTTTAAATAATATCTTCGTTGTTTTGTATCCGATAAACAAACACAATGGGTCAAGGGTTACCTCTCGCCGAATGGTATAACACTTCCTTCCCATACTGGCAGTTAAAAATGACTCTATTTATGGTACTTTATGTATATCATTATCCACTATCCATCACATCATCTTTAAGGGTAATCGAAGGTTCAAGCAGTTGAAGATCACATCGAGTATCAAAGAAGAAGTTCTCCAACTCTTAAAGGATAACCCGAATTTGGCACAAAATCGAATGAAACAACAAAGTATCAACATCGTAGCGAGAGAAGTTTTGATGTAGGAGATTGGGTATTTTTACGGCTATAACCATACAAACAAATGTCCTCAAGTAAGCAAAGAAGGATAATAAATTATCGCCAAAGTACTATGGTCCTTACAAGGTGTTGCAAAAGATTGGTACTACATACAAATTGGAGCTTCGCTTCTTCGCTAGTTAACCAGCTTTTCCATGTTTCATACTTAAAGAAGGTTATAGGTGAAAATCTTCTGGTACTAAACAAGATGTCGCTAACCTTGGTGGGGGAAGGAAAATATATTGGAACCTGAAGTAACATGGAAAAGAACTCGACAACTACTTTAATCGATCAATTTCGTAGTATCTCATCAAGTGGAAGAACTTACCTGCATCGAAGATTCTATGGGAGGATGAGAATTTTATAAGGTATACCCAAAGTTACCCTGCGCAAGGAGGACAACACTTTTTTGAAGGAGAGGGGCATGTTAGGTCCCTATATCACTAGTATATCTCCTTATTATCGTTAGTGCAAACCTCTATTGTTATTATTGCACTGGTAACCCCCATTGTTATTATTGTGCTCGAAATTATTAACAGCCAGTTCACAGAGCCATACCTGGGCCTGGTACTAGGATTACATTATGGCCCCATGGACTCCTATATATAGAAAGGAGGTTTGGTAATTGTATCATCCGCAAATTGTTCATTTATGTAATGTATTGAGGTTGCCCCCTCGAAGTGGCTTGTTTCTACGTTGACATTCTCTTTTCTGTTTTACTGCCACAACACTTGCACAATGAATTTTCTCTACAGGCTTACCCTTTTTCAATACCATGAGCCACAAACCACATTACTTCCGATGGTATTCTGACTTCCGGGTCACATAAACTAATCATTACTCAATACAATGGGTCAATACCATGGTGGTTACCCCCCGGTTTTACCATGAGCGTTTTTCCCATACGCGACTTTGCTCAAGTGATTTCCCACAGGCACATGCCGACTTCATTCCAGGGAACCCCGCGAAGATGTCCTCGAGGACACTTTTCAGTCAAAAGGATCTGTACTACCGAATTCCTTTTCATTACTCGTACTCACCGTAGATACATCAAATTTACATCATTTAACAAGTTCATCAAGACATATTCTATCAAGCACAACTTCATAGTGGGTTGCCATCATCTTCATCAAGTGGGTTTCCTCATTCAAGGACAAGACTTCCCATCATGGGGTTTCCATCAAGGACAACACTGGTGATCATATTGCCAACAATCTCCTTGGAACACCATGGAAACCACGATGGTGTTCGATCACTACAACATAGATACATTAATAATACAATGACACCATGTCACTCTCCCCATTCTCTTGACACCCTATCTTTTCTTTATTCAAACACCATGTCACTTCTCTTGACACGACAGTAAGGGCAGTCCAAACCAACAATATTGCCAGTTTTACTCCTTTTTATAGAAGGAAGCTGCTTCAGATCCATGTACCGAATTCCAAACATATTGCGCCCGGGTACCGTGAAGTACATGAATCTATGACCTTCCTATCACCAAAGACTCATACTTGGTACCAAAGATCCGACCATGGAGTTACATATGAGATCACATCAACCAAGTGGGTTTACATAATTTGACTCAACTATCCAACTAAGCTTTCGGTTTACATATTTTTGACTCAACTACCCAACCAAGTGGGTTTACAAAAATTTGAACACTTCCTTACATGACCGAATATTACACCACATCATGGGTTCAATGTGTTGACCTTTTCATCAAATTACAAAATAATACCTTTCATCTCAAATAATCTAATATTCTTCAATAAAAGCAAACAAGACTCCTCCATAATCTTCAACATAAGAAACCATGTATCATGAGTATAATCAACAATGCCACTGCAGAACAATCATTATGGCCGATCGATGTTCTCTAATCTCTCGCTCCTCCCCGATATTCACCCGCCATCCCACCCCCCAACACACGAATACGCGATCGTGTTCGGAACCGTATGTATACACGACTTTCGTTCATCGAACCCGTGCGTGTAAAGTGAAGCATAGAAATTTTCACATTCCTTCATCTCCCCGAACTTGTCCTTCCCGACTGCTTACACGATACTTTTTTTCGACATAAACATAACCAAAAACCAAACATTATCGCAAAATGTCGATCTCCAACCAAAAATAGTCGCCAACTATCCATACGCGACTTTCCGTTCATATACTCGCGTATATACGTGACCTGATATCAGGAAAACCGCGTATCCTATTTAATCTTCTCGAATTTACGTGTATTTGTTCTTTTGACTCCGCAGAATACTCCCACCTTCGTCTTAGATACTCGAACGCTTCCTCGCGCAGGTTTGGTAAATATATCAGCAGCTTGTTCGAGGAACATACTCCAACTTCATAATTTTCGTTTCAAGCACTTGTTCACGCAAGAAGTGATACTCGATGGGAATGTGCTTGTCCTTTCGAATGCATAACAAGATTCTTTTGAGATACCGATGGCACTTGTATTATCACATATAATGGAGATGGAGAAATACATTTGATTTTGAAAATCTCCCAAGGTTTGCATCATCCAAAGGAGTTTACAACAAAATGCGCGGAATACATATTCTCGCTTTCAAAGAAAAGAGATAAGGCAATAGAACTTTGCTTCTTACCGAACCAAGATACCACCGAGGCCTCATATAGAATACACCACCACTGTGGCTTTTTCGATCATCAACATTTCCAGCCCAACTGCATCGGTAGCAAGCATGAAGAGTAAGATCAACATTCTTTGGATACCGCAGTCCAAAGTCTTGAGTCTCCTTGCGTATATTTGAATATTCTTTTGACATCCCCGAAGATGAGACTTTTTTGGATTAGCTTGGGAATCGTCCAACAATCCCACCAAACATGCATAATGTCCGGTCTAGTCCTGTTGAGACAAAGTAGACTTCCTATCATTGATCCGTATTCTCGTTGATTCACCATGGGAGAATCATCATGAGAACTAAGATCGCATCCGGTTATCATTGGTGTACTTGTTGTGCTTGCATTCTTCCATGCCATACTTCTTCAAAATTTGGCTAAGATAGTTTTCTTGTGATAGAAATATACCATCCGTAGTTTGATGCACTTGCAAGCCAAGAAAGAATGTTAGTTCCCTGGCAAGGACATCTCAAATTCTTGCCGCATGACAGAAGCAAATTTTGACTCAAGCATTCTTCATTACTCCTAAAAATTATATCATCATACACAATCACAATCAAAAGTTGTCATGTTCAATTTTTGTGTATAAGTTGCTATCAGCAGACCCCTTTGAAAATCCTTGCTGATGGAGATATTTGTCACAAGACGATAGTACCATGCCCTCGAGCTTGTTTGAGACCATATAGGTTTTTAAGTTTACAAACAAGATTCTTATCATTTCAAAATGAACTCTTCCGGTTGTTCTATATAAACTTTCTTCTTCTAGATCACCATTGAGGAAAGCGTATTTGAGATCCACTTGATAGACTTTGATTTGTTGAGAACTTGAAAAGCAAGAAACATTTCTCCTTTATGGTTTGCCTAGCCACAGGAGCAAAGTTTCTTCAAAGTCTATACCTTCATGAGTGTATCCTTTGCAAACCAATCCGGCTTTGTTTCTTATAACTTCCCCATTTTCATTTAACTTGTTCTTGAATATCCATTTGGTTCCAATGACATTTTTATCATGTATCTGGTACCAATTCTAAGGTGATTCTTTTTCAATTTGATCAAGCTCTTCATTCATGGCTTGAATCCAAAGATTCATGTTTGCTAGCTCGATTGAAATTTTGGGGTTCAATTGTGGATACGAATGCGATAGCTAGAAGATCCCACAAGAGTCCTTCTTGTTTGTACACCCAATTCCTTGTTTCTCAAAATTGAGATTCAGATGATTCTTTTGAACATATCCGGGATGGAGCTCTTCTCGATAAATCATCTTTAGGTTCTTCATTCGATCCAATCGTCTATATCATTTCCATTTGATGGGTTAAGGACAAAAAATCACCATCATCTTCTTCTGCTGTTTGCCGTCTTTAGAGTTTTCCAGAGACTCATCAATGACAACATCAATACATTCAACAATCTTTTGAAGCCTTTTATTGTAACATTTGTATTCTCCTCGCTTGGTGATGAGCAACTAACAAGTATCCCTTCATCCGATCTAGGTTCAAACTTGCCAAGATTTTCATCATTATTTTCGATAAAGCATTTACTTCCAAAAATTCTGAAATGCTTTATAGAGGGAGAATTACCATACCGTAGTTCATATGAGTTTTTTCACTATTTTTTCATCTTGGTCATGTGCTCTTGTTGAGAATATTTGCCGCTTTCTCCCGTAACATGTCAAAGAGTTCCAAAATCATCAAGCATAGCCTAGCCATTTTTTGAATTGTTCTATTCATTCTTTCGCTACGCCATTTTGTTGTGGAGTGCTCCGCCGCGTAGAATTATCTCTTTATACCATGTTGTTCACAAAATTCAATGAATTCATTTGATGTATATTATCCTCCTCGATCAAATCTAAGGTATTTGATTTTTAGATCTAATTCATTTTCAACCGTAGCTTTAAAGATCCGAAATTTCTCAAATGCTTCATTCTTGTGTTAAGCAACCCAATCCAACACATTCGCCTAGAGAAATCATCAATAAATAAGATATAGTATTCTTCTCCACGTGGTGACTTTTTCCTCATAGGTCCACATTTCGTGATGAACAAGTTCAAGAGGCCTACTTGATGATCCTTCTTTTACATTAAATTGCACTTCTAGTCTTCTACCAAACTCGTGATTTGCATATGACACTCTCCTCGGTAGAGTAATATTGGGAAGACCACGAATGTGCCTTGAAGTCTACTTGCCTTTGTTGATTTGAGAAGCTAGATGTCTGCCTTCTATGCCATGCCCAATTTTCTGAATATTTTCTCAAGTAACATTGATCTTACACGTAAATACATATAGGTTGCTTGGAGTTCTTTTCGCTTTTATAATAGCTCTAATTCGTATCCGCATCAAGAACCCACACATTCTTTTGAACTCAAGACGACTTCGTACCTTGATCACACATTTGACTTACACTTTCAATGCTATGCTCTTGTAATCCATCCACATACATGACATCATTAGCCTTCACCTTTTCTTTCGTGAAACATTGTGACTCCTTTTTCCTTTAATTACGGTGCTAGGATTGTCATTTCCAAATGTAACTTTCTTTTCCTTTTCTAGAGCATATATGAAAGAAGTTTGCTTTTTGTCACTTGTCATGTGTCTAGAGTGACCCACTATCAATGTACCATTGATTTTCTTTTCACTTTTCTACAAATACGCTATCCCACAATTTCAACTCCGTAATTCCTTCTTTTTCCATACTTTGGAACTTGAAGGAAAATGTTGTTTGGCCGGACTTTGCTCCTACATTCGCATTCTTCATGCCCAAAGTTATTGCAATAAGCACATTCAACTTCATTTTGAAGAGGAGAAAAAGTTGTTATAAGTGTTCCTTTTTGGTTCAATATCCATCCTTTTCTTCTTCGCTTTCTCATGATGGTTTTAGTATGTAACACATTGAACAACTTTATGACCAAAATTGTGACATGTGAGAAACATTGTCCATTGAAGTAGAAATTTCTGCGATCATGAAATCTTCTATTTGAATTCTACTGAAGTGATTGTTTCTTCTTTGAGAGATATCCTCGTTAGTGTTCCTTGTATTGTGGGGATGATCATGCTTTTACCGTGAAGATTCTTTATTTCCTTGTTGTGTGGTTGAATGAAGCAAATCCGCCTAGAAGCCGTTTAGATAGTTTGCGCTTAAGCCTAAGAGGATTCTCCCAGATATCCAAGACCCGTCTTAATCGTAGGAGACTGAACCTTGATAATCTCATCTAAGGTTTCGTATCCTTTAGCAACTCCAGATCTAGTTCTACTTTCTCAAGTTCTTTTCTTAGACTTACTACTTCACATTCTAATTTTTCATTATGTTTCTTTTCGCTTCTTAATTCCTCGCTTCTTTCGTAGTCTCTATGATTATCTTACTTTCTTCGAAGCATATTTTGAGTTGATTGTTTTGATCAAGAAAATCATTGTCATCTAGAGCATCCATAAAAGCATCCTTATCATCTCTTAGAGTTATTTTCAAATGCCATGAGTAGGTCTAAGATCTTGTTCACATTCTTCCTCACACGCGTATAACTCATCATCGTCTTTCATTTGTATAGTAGCTTTTTCTTAGTGCTAGACCTGTTCTTATTTTTCCTTGCTACTTTTCTTTAGCGTATGTTTCTTTATAAGGACATTTTGCAAGATAATGACCAACTCTTCCCACAATTAAACATTTTAAGGAAGTTTACCTTGAATCTTTCCGGTTCCTAGTTGGAGTTTTCTCACAAAGTTTACCATCTTCTTCTCAGATATATCCTCGACCCTTCCGGTTTTGAAACTTCTTCCCTTTTGTATAATCTTTAAAAAATGTGCCTTCTTTGACTTTAGATGGTCCTCCTCCTCATTTCATATTTAGTCAATATGCCATGAAGTTGCACCATAGTAAGATTTTGAAGGTCCTCGTTTTTCTTTCAAGAGTAGAAACTTTTCACCAACTCGAAGCCGTTAGTAACTTCAAAATTTTCTCAACCAAAGTGGGATTCAATATTGTTTTCCCGTATTTTCTGATACGGTTTACAACATCATCAACACGTAAAAAGAAACCGTAATATTCTCATCACTATGCATTTTTAAATTTTCATACTCAATTTCAGAGATCAAGCCAGACTTACCCGCATCACCTTCTTCATATACTAGGATGATTTTGTCCTATATCTCCTTTGTTGTATTTAGCCGCATGACTTTGACAAATTCTGCCTGGCTTGACTTACTATAGCATTGACCGCTTTTGCATTTGATTCATAATTCTTTCTTTCAGTTTGGATTTGTTGGTGTAGCACTTGAGATGATGATATCCTTGTTCTAATAAATGGCCTACATCTCGCTCCGATGTATTGAAGATAGGATCTCATCCTTATTTTCCGTATGATTAAAATTGCTTCTCGTTGAAGAGCGGAGGTTTGACAGATGTTGTTCCCTTGTGATCGCTCATCACTTGATCTTCCTTCTAGCGGTTAAGCTTTTTCAAGGACCTTCTCCGATACCAATTGTTGGGAAAAATACCGAGAGGGGGGGTGAATCAGTATTTACCGTGATATTCAAAACTTTTACTTTTTCTTGCTTCTAAACCCATACGCTACTTTCCCCTCGTATACGTACTCGCGTATATATGCGGATACCCTTTTATAACTTCGTATGCACACAGATATTAATAAAAATCAATTCTTTACTAAGATCATTACATGTATTCATTCATCGCATGTTTATATAGCAAAGAGAAAACCGCAAGAATAACAGAATGAAACATCACACAAAAGCATCACATAAGAACACCACAAGGATTTTTAGGTGGAAACCCAAGTCGGGAGAAAACCACCACCGCCTCTTGTCTTAGCTTCCCCCCCAATATTTTATTATAGAGGAAAACTTTAAAATCATAAACATCAGGCAGATTATGTCAAAGATGCAGCATCTACCTCGTTGCATACAACTTTCTCATTACCGCCCTCGGGAGGGAGTCAGTCCCCCGCTCTCGTTTTGGCCGGGCTCACTCGGGAAGGAGCTACGTCCCCCGGAGCATTAGCACCAACTTCTCCCTCGCCGATATTACCATCGAGGGCTTCAAACCCTCGTATCCATCGGCAGCATCACGTTTTTCATCAATTTTCAAACCGGATCCAAATGGGGCCCAACACAACCCTCACTCTTCAATCAACATATTTTGCCTATCACATAAACAGAATAAAGTTGAACCCATCAGAATTCAGAATATCAATGTTAACCCGTACTTCAGATCGACATTCGTAAACACATTCAACTTTGAGACCCCATTAATTCAAATACCATACACGCTTTTAGTATATCGTACCCGCGTATTTACGTGCATTTCATAAGACCAACCTACGTATGCTTCAAGAATTTTTTAAAATAAATCCTAACCGCGCATACGCTCCTTTTGAACAGACCACAGATACGTGCTTTTCTCACTTAAAACCAACTCGCGTATGGATCTATAAAAAGATAAATTTTGCAATAACATCACATCTCTAAACTTACCCTAATTTCATCAACTTATTCAATCGATTTGCGCCAGGTCTTAATCACCTCTTTAGATCATCCAAGAGATTCACCATTTCAAGATCTAAAGATCTTACACCTTCATGATGTCCATAGATGCTTCATAGGATCTGCATCTATCAATTAAGAGCAAGAGTTTAAACCATGCGTATATACTTCGAATGAAGTATTCATTAAAGCCCACACCTCGCGCCCACACTCATCACTTCGTACAATGAATTTCTTCTCCTTATATAGGCTTTCATCTTTTTCAATACCATGAGCCAAAACCACATTACTTCCGATGGTATTCTTGGACAGGATCACATAGAATAATCATTACTCAATACAATGGGTCAATACCATGGTGGTTACCCCTAGTTTTGTACTTTATGAGCGCTTAGCACATACGCGACTTGTCACGTTATTGTGCCCACATGCATACGCGACTTCTCCTAGAAAATCCGCGTATGCCTTGAGACATACTTTTTCATCATAGGATTCAGTACATACTGAATTCCTTTCTTCATTACCTTCCGTACTCACTATAGATACATCGTATTTACATCATTTAACAAGTTCATCAAGACAGGATTTATCAAGGAAAACTTCATAGTGGTTGCCATCATCTTCATCAAGTGGGTTTCCATTCACGGACAACACTCTATCAAGTGGGTTGCCATCAAGGACAACACTCTGCATCATATTGCCAACACCCTCCCCTTTGGACTTGATGGCAACCACGATGGTGTTCGATCACTACAACAGATAGATACATTAATAATACAACAGACACCATGTCACTCTCCTATTCTTTGACACCATTCTTTTCCTTTATTCAAACACCATGTGTCACTTCCCCTTTACAAAGGGCAAAGGGCGGTCAAAAACCAACACAAGGTTTCCACTTCCTTTTTGTAGAAGGAAGCGTTCGCGTATCCGATGTATCAATCTTCAAACATATTTTTCCAATGAAGCACATGACTCTATGACCTTCCCATCACCAAAGACTCATACTTACATCAAAGATCCAACCAAGTGGAGTTACATATGAGACTCAAGAAGCCAACCAAGTGGGTTTACACAATTTGACTCAACTATCCAACCAAGTGGGTTTACATATTTGACTCAACTACCCAACCAAGTGGGTTTAAAATTTGAACACGTCCTTACATGATCGAATATTACACTTTACATCATGGGTCTCATCATGACTTTTCTATCAAATTACAAATATGACTTTCATCTCAAAGAACGAATACTCTTCAATAAAAGCAACAGACTCCATAATCTTCAACATAAGAAACCATGTATCATGAGTATAACTTAATAATGCTACCGTATCAATCATTAGCAATGACTGATGCTCCCCCCGAATCTCTCTCCTCCCCGATCTTCACCGCCATCCCAATTATCTTAGAGATTATTAATGAACACGCAACCGTGTTTGCTGGAACCGCGTGTATACGCGCGATTTTCGTTCATCGAACCCGCGTATAAAGTGAAGCATAGAAATTTTCACATTCTCCACCCCCCCCCCGAACTTGTCCTTCCCGTACCGTTTTCACACGTATGCTTTGTCGTACGTAACATAAACTTAAAAACCGAACAAGATTGTAAAATGTCGATCGCAACCAAAAGTCAGCAACTATCCATACACGACTTTTTGCCATATACTCGCGTATATACGCGATCGTATATCGCAGAAAACCGCGTATCCTATTTAATCTTCGAATTTATGCAGATTTGTTCTTTTAACTGGCAGAGAATACTCCCAAATTTTCATCTTAGATACTCGAACACTTCCCTCGGCGTATATTTGATAAAGATATCAACAACTTGTTCTTTGGAGGGAACATACTCCAAATTCACCTTTGTTCAAGCACTTGTTCTACGTAAGAAGTGATACATGATGGAATGTGCTTGGGTCTTCGAATGCATACGGTGATTCTTTGAGATACCGATTGCACTTGTATTATCACACATAATGGAGATAGGAGAAGTACATTTGATTTGAAAATTCACAAGGTTTGCATCATCCAAAGGAGTTGAGTGTAACAAGATGCAGCAGCCACATATTTTGCTTCAGCAGATAAGGAAATAGAACTTTGCTTCTTACCTAACCAAGATACCAATCGAGGCCCCATATAGAATGCACCACCACTTGTGCTTTTTCGAATAACATTTCCAACCCAACTGCATCGCAGTAAGCATGAAGAGTATGATAAATATCTTTTGGATACCATAGTCCAAAGTCTTGAGTTTCTTGCAGATATTTGAATATTCTTTTCGACAAATTTCAAGATGAAGAGACTCTTTGGATTAGCTTGGAATCGTCCAACAATCCCAACAACATGCATAATGTCCGGTCTAGTCCCGCAGATAAAGTAGACTTCATATCATTGATCCGTATTCGGTTGATTCACCATGAGCAACTATCATGAGTAAACTGAGATTGCATCCCATTATCATTGGTGTACTTACAGCCAGACTTTTCCACATGCCATACTTCTTCAAAATTTGCTAAGATATTTTTTTCTTGTGATAGAAATATACCATCCGTACTTTGATGCACTTTCAAGCCAAGAAAGAATGTTAGTTCCTCAAGTAAGGACATTCCAAATTTTTGTTGTATGACTGCATAAATTTTTTACTCAAGGATTCTTCTATTACTCCCAAAAATGATATCATCAACATATAAAATCACAATCAAAAGTTTTTCATGTTCAATTTTTGTGTATAAGTTGCTATCGTTACACTTTTGAAAATCCTCGTTGATGAGACATTTGTCAAGACGATAGTACCATGCCCTCGAGCCTTGCTTGAGACCATATATAGCCTTTTTAAGTTTACAAACAGATTTTTATCATTTCCCAAAATGAATTTTCCCCGCGTTGTTCTATATAAACTTCTTCTTCTAGATCACCATTGAGGAAAGCAACATTTGACATCCATTTGATAGACTTTGATTTGTTGAGAACTCAAAAAGCAAGAAACATTCTTATGGCTTCAGTCTAGCCACAGGAGCAAAAGTTTCTTCAAAGTCTACCTTTCCCTTTGCCGAGTGTACCCTTTGCAAACCAATTCGGCTTGCTTTCTATAACATCCCCATTTTCATTTAACTTGTTCTTGAATATCCATTTGGTTCCAATGACATTTTTATCATGTGGCCTTGGTACCAATTCCCAAGTGTGATTATTTTCAATTTGGATTGCTCTTCATACATGTGGCTTGAATCCAACATTCATCTTTGCTAGCTTGATTGAAATTTGGGGTTCAATTGTGGATAGGAATGCTGATAGCTAGAAAATCCCACAAGAGTCCTTCTTGTTTAAAATCTTACTTCTCCTTGTTTCCCAAAATTTGAGATTCAGATGATTCTTTTGAAACATATCCGGATGGAGCCTTTTCCGATAAAATCATTCTGTGTTCTTCATTGGATCCACCGTTCATATCATTTCCATTTGATGAAGGACAAAATCACCACATCATCTTCTTATGTTGCTTGTTTTTCTTCTTTAGGAGCGAGGACTCATCAATGACAACATCAATACATTCGACAATCTTTCGAAGCCTTTTATTGTAACATTTGTATGTTTCCGATTGTAGATGAGTAACCAAATAAGCATCCTTCATCCGATCTAGGTTCAAAACTTGCCAAGCTTTTCATCATTATTTTTGATAAAGCATTTACTTCAAAAAATTCCTTCAAATGCTTTATAGAGGGAGAATTACCATACCGTAGTTCATGGAGTTTTACTACTATTTACCCGAATACGTGCCTGTTGAGAATATTTGCCGTCGTATGTGCTGCTTCTCCTTAACATGTCGTGGAGTTCCAATCATCAAGCATAGCTCTAGCCATTTTTTGAATTGTTCTATTCATTCTTTCGCTACGCCATTTTGCTGTGGAGGGTTTACTACAGAGAACTATCTCTTTATGCCATGTTGTTCACAAAATTCAATGAATTCATTTGATGTATATTCTCCTCTCGATCGCATCTAAGGTATTTGATTTTTAGATCTAATTCATTTTCAACCAAAGCTTTAAAGATCTGAAATTTCAAATGCTTCATCTTTTAAAGTTTAAGCAACCCAATCCACTGATGGTTCTATAGAAATCATCAACAAATAAGATATATTATTCTTCCTCCACGTGGTGAATTTTTCTCATAGGTCCATTGTGATGTCGGCAAAGATGAACAAGTTCAAGAGGCCTACTTGATGATCCTTCTTTGGAATTAAATTTTACTCTAGTCTCACTAAACTGGCAGATTTGCATATGATACCTCTTCCGGTAGAGTAATATTGTAAGCATCTACTAACAACTTGAAGTCCGCTTGCTTTGTTGATTCGAGAGAAGCTTAGATGCCCCAACCTTCTATGCCATAGCCAATTTTCTGAAGATTTTCTCAAGTAACATTGATCTTTGGCGGTAGCTCTTCAACATATAGGTTGCTTGGAGTTCTTTTCCTTTTATAATAGTTCTACGTACATTCGTATCACGAACCACACATTGTTTCGAATCGAAGACGACCTCTCATTTTGATCACACATTTGACTTACACTTACCAGGTTATGCCTTAATCCATCCACATACATGACATCATTAGCCTCACCTTTTCTTTTGTGAAACACGTACCCTTTTCCTTTAATTACAAGAGGGATTATCATTTCCAAATGTAACTTTCTTTTCCTTTTCTAGAGAATTATGTGAAAGAAGTTTGCTTTTAACACCGTCATGTGTCTAGAGCACCCACTATCAATGTCCCATTGATTTTCTTCACCTTCCGCAACAATCTATCCTACAATTTTCAACCTCAGAATTTCTTCTTTTTCCATACTTTGGAACTTGAGGGAAAATGTTGTTTCGCCGGACTTTGCTCCTACATTCGCATTCTTCATGCTTCCAAAGTTATTGAAACAAGTACATTCAACTTCATTTTCAAGAGGAGAAAAGTTGTTATAAGAGTTCCTTTTTTGGTTCAATATCCATCCTTTTCTTTCTTGCTTCTCTTGTCATGATGGTTTATATGCAACACATTGAACAACTTTATGACCAAAATTGTGACATGAGAAACATTGTCCATTGAAGTAGAAATTTCTGCGATCATGAAATCTTCTATTTGAATTTACCTCGTTGATTGTTGCTTCTTTGAGAGATATCCCCGTTAGTGTTCCTTGTATTGTGATGATCATGCTTTACCCGTGAAGATTCTTTATTTCCTTGTTGTGTGGCCTAATGAAGCAAACTAGTTGGGGCCGCTTTTAGATAGTTTGGTGCTTCGAAGCCGAGAGATTCTAAAAGATATCCAAGACCTCGTCTTAATCGTAGGAGATCGTTGAACCTTGATAATCTCACTTAAGGTTTCGTATCCTTTAGCAAATCTAATATTCAGTAGTCTTACTTTCTCAAGTTCTTTTCTTAGACTTACTACTTCACATTCTAATTTTTCGTCATGTTTTTCGCTTCTTCATTCTCGCCTTTTCAAGGCTTCTATGATTATCTTACTTTCTTTTCCAAGCATATTTTGAGTTGATTGTTTTGATCAAGAAAATAATTTGTCATCTATAGCATCCATAAAATCATCCTTATCATCTCTAGAGTTATTTTCTTCAAATTCCATGAGTAGTCTAAGATCTTGTTCACATTCTTCCTCACCGTCGATAACTCATCACCTGCCTTTATTTTTATAGTAGCTTTTCTTAGTGCTAGACCTATTCTTATTTCTTCAATAGCTTCTTTCTTTAGCATGTTTCTTTATAAGGACATTTTGTAGCATAATGACCAACTCTTCCACAATTAAAACATTTGAAGGGAAACTTAACTTTGAATCTTCCTATTCCTAGTTGGAGTTTTCTCGTCAAAGTTTGCCTCATCTTCTTCTCGAGATATATCCCCGACCCTTCTGTTTTCAAATTCTTTCCTTCAGGAAGCTTTAAAAATAACTTTTGACTTCGCATGGTCCTCCTCCTTCACCCCCGTATGCAAACAATATGCCATGAAGTTGCACCATAGTAAGATTTTGAAGGAACCTGTTTTTTTTCAAGAGCAGAAACTTTTGACTCAAACTTACGCAGGGGATCTCAAAATTTTTCTCAACCACAGGATTCGGTTATTGTTTCTCCCGTATCTCTCATGCGGTTTACAACATCATCAACACATAAAAAGGAAACCGCAATATTCTCATCACTATGCATTTAAATTTTTCATACTCAATTCGAGAGATTGAAGTTTTGCACTTTTTACCTTTGCACGATTCTCCATAGCTTAGGATGATTTTCTCCCATATCTTTGCTGTATTTAGGCTGTATGAATTCCGACAAATTTTGCTTCGCTAGACTTCCAAATATAGCATTGATCGTTTTCTTTTGCATTTCCGATTCATAATTCTTTCTTCTTTCTGGCTTGGATATGTTGGTGTAGTAAGCTTGAAAATTGATATCCTTGTTCAACAATGGCCCACATATCTCATTTCCCGATAGATCAAGATAGGATTCTATCCTTATTTTCCAGAATATTAAATTGCTTCCGTTGAAGAGCCGAGGTTTGATAGATGTCGTTCCTCGTGATTGCTCATCCTTCTTCATCTTCCTTCTAGCGGTTAAGATTTTTCTTTAAGGACTCGTCCGATACCATTCTGGAAAATACCGAGAGGGGGGGGAGGGTGAATCAAAAGATGCATCGCATATTCAAAAACTTTTTACTTTTTTTTGTTTAAACCCATACGCTACTTTCCCGATACATACTCGCATATATACGCTGACACCCTTTTATGAAACTCGTGTGGCGTAACAAGAGATATTAATAAACAATCAATTCTTTACCAAGATCATTACATGTATTCATTCATCGATGTTTATATAGTAGCAGACAAGTGCATTAATAACAGAATGAAAAATTACATAAAAGCATCACATATGAATACCATGATTTTAGTAGAAACCCAAGCTCGTATAGAAAACCACCAATCGCTCCTCGTCTCTTTTGTACCCTTCAATATTTTATTATAGAGAAAACATTCTTACAATCATGTACCGGTGCGTACTTATACCGGAAGACGTTGTGCACCCACCTCGCGTAAGGCTGCTAACCTTTCTTCCTGCCACTGCCTTCTTGGGAGGGAGCTTCAACCCCCCGCTCTCGTTTGCCGCCTCACCGAAGGGAGCTACTACTCCTCGATATTAGCACCACTTTCCGTCGATATTACTGTGACCAAGGTTTCAACCTCGCATCCACTACGACCACGTTTCATCAATTTTCAAACCGGATCCAACAAATGAAATATGAACCTCTTTCACTCTTCAATAAACATAGTTTTCTCTAATGCTACAAACAAAACAAGGAACCCACCGTAACCAAACGAATATCGTAGCAATACGTAATTCGCACGACATTCAAAACAAATTCAACTTTGAGACCCCATTAATTCAAATACCCACCTCAGCTTAGTATATCGTACCGGCGATGTACGCGCATTTCATAAGACCAACCCACGTATGCTTCAAGAATTCTTCAAATAAATCCTAACCGCGCATATGCTCCTTTCTTCGAATGCATCCGTATACACGCGCTTTTCTACGAAACCAACCCTCGCGTATGGATCTATAAAAGATAAATTTTTTGCAATACCGCATCGCACTTAAACTTACTCGATTTTCTTTCAACTTTTTCGAACTCCGTATTTGCGCCAAGTCTTCATCACCCTTTTCGCCCGTCCAAGAGATCCGCTCATTTCAAGATCTAGAGATCTTAAACCTTCATGATGTCCATGTGGGGACAAGCCCATAGATCCAAACATCTATCAATTAAGAGCGGAGTTTAAACCATGCAGACATACTTCAGAGTGAAGTATTCATTAAAGCCCGTACACCTTGCGCCCACACTCATCACTTGCACAATGAATTTTCCTCCTTATAAAGGTTTACCCTTTTTCAGCCATGAGCCAAACCACATTACTTCCGATGGTATTCTGGACGGGGTCACATAGCATTTAACCACACTAATACAATGGGCCGGGTCACTATGGTGTTACCCCGGTTTCTACTTGGTGAGTGCTTTTTCCCTATACGCGACTTGTCACATTATTGCCCGCGTGCATACGCGATTACTCCTAGAAAAATCAGCGTATGCCTTGAGACATACTCTTTTCATCATAGATCTAAGACATATCGAATTTTCTTCATTACCTTCGTATTCACTCAGAGATACATCGTATTTACATCATTTATCAAGTTCATCAAGACATATTCTATCAAGCAAAACTTTATAGTGGGCTGCTATCATCTTCATCAAGTGGGTTTCATTCAAGGGAAACACTCTATCAAGTACATCATGGATAACACTTCATCATATTGCCAACAATCTCCCCCTTTGGACTTGATGGCAACCACGATGGTGTTCGATCACTACAACGCATAGATACATTAATAATACAATGACACCATGTCACTCTCCCGATTCTTTGACACCATTCTTTTCCTTTATTCAAACACCATAAGTTTCACTTCCGCTTCCGACATCAAGGGGCAAATCTGCCGGTCCAAAACGTATTGTTGCTGTTTTACTCCTTTTGTAGAAGGGAAGAGTTCTGCAGATCTGATGTACCGAATCTTCAAACATATTTTTCCAATGAAGCACATGACTCTAAGGACCTTCCTATCACCAAAGAATCATACTTACATCAAAGATCCAACCAAGGGAGTTACATATGAGACTAAGTACCCAACCAAGTGGGTCTACACAATTTGTCTCAACTATCCAACCAAGTGGGTTGCATATTTTGACTCAACTTTACCAACCAAGTGGGTTTACAAAATTTGAACACGTCCCCACATGACCGAATATTACAATTTTACATCATGGGTCTCATGCCACGACCTTTTTCATCAAATTACAAATATGACTTCTATCTCAAACAACGAATACTCTTCAATAAAAAGCAAACAGACTCCTCCACAATCTTCATAAATATAAGAACCGTGTACTACAAGTATAATCAGAATAATTCTACTGCAACAATCATTAGCACGTACCGATGCTCCCGCCGAATCCGTGCTCCCGATCTTCAAATGCTTATCCCACCTCTTCTTTATCATTAATGAATACGCGATCGTGTCCGCCGGAACTCACGTGTATACACGACTTTCATTCATCGAACCCGCGTATGTAAAGTGAAGCATACAAATTTTCACATTCCTTCATCTCCCCCCGAACTTTTCCTTCCCGTTCCCGTTTTCTTCATATCATATGCTTTGTCAAATAGAAACATGTAACCGTAAAAACTAAATAAGTATCGCAAAATGTCGACCCCAACCAAAAAAATAGTTAGCAACTATCCATACGCAACTTTTTGTTCATATACTCGCGTATATACGCGATCGTATATCAGAAAATCGTGTATCCTATTAATCTTCCGAATTTATGCATTTGTTCTTTGACTACAGAGAATACTCCCAACTTCTGTCTTAGATACTCGAACGCTTCCCCCGACAGAGGTTTGGTAAAGATATCAACAATTGTTCTTGAGGGAACATACCTCCAACTTCACCTTTGTTCGCTAATTGCTCACTTAAGCATGATACTTGATGGGAATGTGCTTGGTCTTCGAATGCATAACAAGATTCTTTGAGAGCACGATGGTACCTCTGTATTATCACACATAATGGAGATAGGAGAAGTACATTTTATTTGAAAATCTCCCAAGGTTTGCATCATCCACAGAGTTGAGTGCAACAAGATGTGCAATAGCCCACATATTCTCGTTTCAAATAGATAAGGGAATAGAAACCTTGCTTCTTACCGGAACTAAGATACCAATCGCAGGCCCCATATAGAATGCACCACCACTTGTGCTTTTCGATCATCAACATTTCCCTGCACCTCCAATCTCGTAGACTTCGTAGTAAGCATGAATATAAGATCAGCATTCTTTGATACCATAGTCCAAAGTCTTGGAGTTCCTTGCAGATATTTGAATATTATTTTGATGTACTCGAAGATGAGACTCTTTTTGGATTAGCTTGGAATCGTCCAACAATCCCAACAACATGCATAATGTCCGGTCTAGTCCCGTAGAGGGCAGACTTCCCATTGTCGATTCCGTACCGATTGATTCACCATGGGAGAATCATCATGAGAACTCGAGATTTATCCGTTACTATTGGTGTACTTATGTGTTTGCATTCTTCCATGCCACTTCCTCAAAATTTTCTTAAGATATTTTTTCTGTGATAGAAATATACCATCCGTAGTTTGATGCACTTGCAAGCCAAGAAAGAATGTTACTTCCTCAAGTAAGGGACATTCAAATTGGGCTTCTATTTACTGTATAATTTTTTGACTCAAGATTTCATTACCCCAAAAATGATATCATCAACATATACAATCACAATAAAAAGTTTGTCATGTTCAATTTTTTGTGTATAACTTGCTATTATCGTACCCCTTTGAAAATCCTTGTTGATGGAGATATTTGTCAAGACGATAGTACCATGCCCTTTGAGCTTGTTTCTGCATCATATAGCCTTTTTAAGTTTACAAACAAGATTCTTATCATTTCCCAAAATGAATCCTTCGGTTGTTCTATATAAACTTCTTCTTCTAGATCACCGTTGAGGAAAGCGCATTTGACATCCATTTGATAGACTTTGATTTGTTGAGAACTTGAAAAAAGCAAGAAACATTCTTATGGCTTCAAGTCTAGCTACAAGAGCAAAATTTTCTTCAAAGTCTATACCTTCTTGTTGAGTGTACCCTTTGCAAACCAATCTGTTGGCTTTGTTTCTTATAACATCCCCATTTTCATTTAACTTGTTCTTGAATATCCATTTGGTTCCAATGACATTTTTATCATGTGGCCTTGGTACCAATTCCCAAGTGTGATTCTTTCTGTTCTGATCAAGCTCTTCATTCATGGCTTGAATCCAAAGATTCATCTTTGCCATTTCGATTGACATTTTGGGGTTCAATTGTGGATAGGAATGCCAGATAGCTACAGATCCGACAAGAGTCCTTCTTGTTTGTACACCCGATTCCCTTGTTTCCCAAAATTTGAGATTCGTGATGATTCTTTTGAACATATCCGGATGGAGCCTTTTCGATAAATCATCTTCTGTGTTCTTCATTGGATCCACCGTCTATATCATTTCCATTTGATGTAGAAGGACAAAAACTTCACTGTATCTTCTTCGTTGCTTGTTTTTCTTCTTTAGGAGCTGCAGACCTATCAATGACAACATCAATACATTCAACAATCTTTCGAAGCCTTTTATTGTAACATTTGTGGCGTTCCTTTCAGATGAGTAACCAAGAAGTATCCCTTCATCTGATCTAGGTTCAAACTTGCCAAGCTATCAATATGCCTTTGAGCAAAGCATTTACTTCCAAAAATTCCGAAATGCTTTATAGAGGGAGAATTACTATAAAATTGCAGTTCATATGGAGTTTTTTCACTATTTACCCGAACATGTGCCTTGTTGAGAATATTTGCCGTTGTATGTGCCGCTTTCTCCCGTAACATGTCAGGAGTTCCATAATCATCAAGCATAGCTCTAGCCAATTGTTGAATTGTTCTATTCATTCTTTCTGCTATGCCATTTTGTTGTGGAGTTCCTGCTAAAGAGAACTATCTCTTTATGCCATGTTGTTCAGAAAATTCAATGAATTCATTTGATGTATATTCTCCTCCTCGATCAGATCTAAGGCATTTGATTTTTAGATCTAATTCATCTTCAACCAGAGCTTTAAAGATCTGAAATTTCTCAAATGCTTCATCTTTGTGTTTAAGCAACCCAATCCAACACATTCTATAGAAATCATAAATAAACAAGATATAGTATTTCTCCATGTGGTGAATTTTTCCTCATAGGTCCACAATGCCGCATGAACAACTTCAGCAGAGGCCTACCATGATCCTTCTTTGGCATTAAATTGTACTCTAGTCCATACTAAACCGGCAGGATTTGCATATGATACTCTTCCGGTAGAGTAATATTGGGAAGACCATGAATGTGCCTTGAAGTCTCGCTTGCTTTGTTGATTTGAGAGAGCTTAGATGCCCCGGCCTTCTATGCCATAGCCAATTTTCTTCGAAGATTTTCGAGCAATATCGATATTTACGCTCTTCAATACAGGTTGCTGAGTTCTTTTCCCTTTATAATAGTTCTACCGTATCCAAATCATGAACCACACATTCTTTTAAACCGAAGATGACTTCTCTGCATTTTGATCACACATTTGACTTACACTTAACAAAGTTATGCCTTAATCCATCCACATACATGACATCATTAGCTCTTCACCTTTTTCTTTTTTAGAAACACTAATTTTTCCTTTAATTACAATAGTATTATCATTTGAAACGTAACTTTATTTTCCTTTTCTAGAGCATTATATGAAAGAAGTTTGCTTTTGTCACCTTTTCATGTGTCTAGGGATCACCCACTATCAATAAAATATTGATTTTTCTTCACCTTCTCAGTCAACGCTATCCCACAATTTTCAACTGTAATTTCTTCTTTTTCCATACTTTGGAACTTGAAGGAAAATGTTGTTTTGGTCAGATTCTTTGTTCCCACATTCGCATTCTTCATGCCCAAAGTTATTGCAATAAGCACATTCAACTTCATTTTGGTGAGGAGAAAGTTGTTATAAGTGTCTTTTTGGCTCAATATGCATCCTTTCTTTCGCTTCTCTTGTTATGATGGTTTTATATGAAACACATCGAACAACTTTATGACCAAAATTGTGACATGAGAAACATTGTCCATTGAAGCAGAACTCTACGATCATGAAATCTTCTATTTGAATTTCACCGTTGGATTGCTTGAGAGATATCTCGTTATCTTCTTGTATTGTGATGATCATGTTTACCCGTGAAGATTCTTTATTTCCTCGTTGTGTGGCTGAATGAAGTAAACCAGCTTGTAGCTACTTTAGATAGTTTGGTGTCGAAGCCTCGAGAGGATTCTCCTGGGATATCCAAGACTCGTCTTAACCGAGGAGGATCGCGGAACCTTGGATAATCCTCATTCAAGGTTCTTTAGGATCCATTAGCAAAATCTAAGATTCAGATTCTTTTTTTACTTTCTCAAGTTCTTTCTTTAGGACTTACTACTCACATTCTAATTTTTCATTATGTTTCTTTGCTTCTTCATTCCTCGCCTTTCTCGCAGTCTCTTAAGGATTATCTTACTTTATTCCAAGCATATTTTGAGTTGATTGTTTTGATAAAGAAAATCATTGTCATCTAGAGCATCCATAAAAGCATCCTTATCATCTCTAGAGTTATTTTCAAAATGCCATGAGTAGTCTAAGATCTTGTCTACATTCTTCCTCACCGTCGTATAACTCATCACCGTTCTTCATTTGTATAGTAGCTTTTCTAGTGCTAGACCGGTTCTTATTTCTTCTTTGCTACTTCTTTCTCTTTTAGCATGTTTCCTTTATATGACATTTTAACAGCATAATGACCAACTCTTCCACAATTAAAACATTTGAAGGGAAGCTACCTTGAATCTTCCGTGCCCTAGCTGGGAGTTTTTCACAAAGTTTGCTCTATCTTCTTCTCATGGAAGATATATCCCCGACCTTCCGGTTTTCGAACTTCTTTTCCCTTTTGTAGACGCTTTAAAAACAACTTCTTTGACTTCGGGGACATCCTCCTCTCCTCATTTCGTATGGGCCATTATGCCATGAAGTTGCACCATAGTAAGATTTTGAAGGTCCTTGCTTTTCTTCAAGAGCAAGTAAACTTTTCGACTCAAACTTGACATTAGTGATTCAAAATTTCTCAACCGAAGTGGATTCATTATTGTTTCTCCCGTATTTCTACGGTTTACAACATCATCAACACGTAAAAAGAACCAAAGAATATTCTCATCACTATGCATTTTTAAATTTTCATACTCAATTATGAGAGATTGAAGTTTTGCACTTTAATTTCGCATCAACTTCATAGCTTAGGATGATTTTGTCCCATATATCCTTTGTTTTATTTAGCTGCATGATCGTGACAAATTCGCTTCAGCTTCTGGACTTCCGCAGGTAGTTTGACCGCTTTTGCATTTGATTCATAATTATTTCTTTCAGCTTGGATCTGATGGTGTAGCAGCCGGATATTGATATCCTTGTTCAACAATGGCCTATATCTCTGCCTCCCAGGACCTAAGATAGGATCTCATCCTTATTTTCCCGTAAGATTAAATTTCTTACGTTGAAGAGCCTGAGGTTTGATAGATGTTATTCCCCGTCATTTCTCATCCGCTTCGATCTTCCTTCTAGCGTTGCTTCTTTTCGTACAGACCCGCTTTCCGATACCAATTCCCTCTGTTAAAATAACGTAGTGGGGGGTGAGCCGGCGCATTTACCGTATATTCAAAAACTTTACTTTTTTCTTGCTTCTAAAACCCATACGCTACTTTCCGATACAATATCTATATATATGCGTTTGGACATTCTTAATGAAAACTCGCGTATGCACAGACATAATAATAAACAATCAATTCTTTACTAAGACTGTCATACGTATTCATTCATCGCATGTTTATATAGCAAGAGACAAGTATTAAACGAATGAAAATACATCACACAAAAGCATCACATAATAACACCATGATTTTTAGGTGGAAACCCAAGTCGCGAGAAAACCACTACCGCCATTGTCTCATCCTTCAATATTTTATTATAGTAGAGAAAATCTTCTTACAATCATGTACTGCGTGCACTTATACTCAAAGACGTAGGCACCCACCCTTAAGGATACAACCTTCTCCTGCTTACTGGGGCCTCTCCCCGGGAGGGAGCTTCTGAACCCTCGCTCTCATTTACCGCTCTCACCCGAAAGGGAGCTACTACCCCCCGATATTAGCACTCCGACCTCTACCGGAGGACATTTCGTACGAAGGCTTCAACCCCCGTACTCCACCCATGGTACCCCACGCGTTTTTCCATCAATTTTCAACCGAGATCCAACAAACCTCCAACACAACCCTTCACTCTTCGAACAAATTATTTAAGCCACCAATGTTGATAAACCGTAATAAAGAACCTCACCGTAACCAAAAATATCGTAGTTAACTCGTACTTCTACGGACGACATTCAGAACACATTCAACTTTGAGACCCATTAATTCAAATACCATATGCGCTTTTAGTACATTGACCCGTGTATGTACGCGCATTCTTTATATGACCAACCCGCGCATGCTTCAAGAATTCTTCAAATAAATCCCAACCGTGCATATGCTCCTTTTCTTCGAATATATCCGCGTATACACGCGCTTTTCGAGAAAACCAACCTCGTATGGATCTATAAAAGATAACGCCCACAATAGATCGTATCTCTAAACGCCATCTTCCATTTCTTCAACTTCTTCAACTAATTTGTGCCGTGTCTTCATCACCTCTTTTCGCATCGTCCAAGAGATTCACCATTTCAAGATCTAGAGATCTTACACCTTCATGATGTCCATAGATGCTTCATAGATCCGTATCTATCAATTAAGAGCGCAGTTTAAACTATGCGTATATACTCGAGGAAGTATTCATTAAAGCCCCGCACACCCTTGCGCCCACACTCATCACTTGCACAATGAATTTCTTCTCCTTATATAGGTTTACCCTTTTTCAATACCATGAGCCAAAACCACATTACTTCCGATGGTATTCCTGGACGGGGTCACATAGAGGAATCATTACTCAATACAATGGGTCAATACCATGGTGGTTACCCCTGGTTTTGTACTTTATGAGCGCTTTTACCCATACGCGACTTGTCACGTTATTTCCCGCGTGCATACGCGACTTCTCCTACACAAATCCGTGTATGCCTTGAGACATACTCTTTTCATCATAGATCTAGCACATACTGAATTCCTTTCTTCATTACCTTGTGTACTCACTGTAGATACATCAGATTTACATCATTTAACAAGTTCATCAAGACATATTCTATCAAGCACAAGTTCATAGTGGGTTGCCATCATCTTCATCAAGTGGGCTTCCATTCAAGGACAACACTCTATCAAGTGGGTTTCCATCAAGGACAACACTCTGCATCATATTGCCAACAATCTCCCCCTTTGGACTTGATGGCAACCACGATGGTGTTCGATCACTACAACAGATAGATACATTAATAATACAATGACACCATGTCACTCTCCCCATTCTTTGACACCATTCTTTTCCTTTATTCAAACACCATGTCACTCTCCCCCTTTGACATCAAGGGCAAAGGGCGGTCCAAAACCAACACAAGGTTTTACTCCTTTTGTAGAAGGAAGCGTTCTGCAGATCTGATGTACTGAATCTTCAAACATATTTTTCCAATGAACTACATGACTCTATGACCTTCTTATCACCAAAGACTCATACTTACATCAAAGATCCAACCAAGTGGAGTTACATATGAGATTCAAGTACCCAACCAATTGGGCTTACACAATTTGACTCAACTATCCAACCAAGTGAGTTTACATATTTTGACTCAACTACCCTACCAAGTGGGTTTACAAAATTTGAACACGTCCTTACATGACCGAATATTACAATTTTACATCATGGGTCTCATCATGAAATTTTCATCAAATTACAAATATGACTTTCATCTCAGCAACGAATACTCTTCAATAAAAAGCAAACGGGACTCCTCCATAATCTTCAACATAAGAAACCATGTATCATGAGTATAATCAAAATAATGCTAACAGAAAAATCATTAGCAGTCAGACTGATGCTCCCCCTGAATATCTTCTCCTGATCTTCAGCTGCCATCCCAATTCTCTTATCATTAATGAATACACGACTGTGTCTGCTGGAACTCGCGTGTATACGCGACTTTCATTCATCGAACCCGTGTATGTAAAGTGAAGCATATAAATTTTCACATTCCTTCAACTCCCCCTGAACTTGTCCTTCCTGTACCTATTTTCTTCATATCAGATGCTTTTTCAGACAGAAACATAACCAGAAAAACCAAACAGTACTGCAAAATGCTGACCCCAACCAAAAATAGTCAGCAACTATCCATACGTGACTTTCTGTTCATATACTCATGTATATACATGACTGTATATCAAGAAAACCGTGTATCCTATTTAATCTTCTGAATTTATGCAGATTTGTTCTTTTGACTGGCAGAGAATACTCCCAGCTTATGTCTTAGATACTCGAACGCTTCCTTGGGCAGAGGTTTGGTAAAGATATTAGCAGCTTTTTCTTTGGAGCGAACATACTCCAACTTCATCTTTTGTTCAAGCACTTGTTCACGTAAGAAGTGATACTTGATGGGAATGTGCTTGGTCTTTGAATGCATAACAAGATTCTTTGAGATACTGATGGCACTTGTGTTATCACACATAATGGAGATAGGAGAAGTACATTTGATTTGAAAATCTCCCAAGGTTTGCATCATCCAAAGGAGTTGAGTGCAACAAGATGCGGCAGCCACATATTCTGCTTCAGCAGTAGATAAGGCAATAGAACTTTGTTTCTTACTGAACCAAGATACCAACCGGGGCCCCATATAGAATGCACCACCACTTGTGCTTTTTTGATCATCAACATTTCCAGCCCAATCTGCATCAGTGTAAGCATGAAGAGTAAGATCAACATTCTTTGGATACCATAGTCCAAAGTCTTGAGTTCCTTGTAGATATTTGAATATTATTTTAACAGCCTGAAGGTGAGACTCTTTTGGATTAGCTTGGAATCGCCCAACAATCCCAACTGCATGCATAATGTCTGGTCTAGTCCCAGTGAGATAGAGTAAACTTCCAATCATAGATCTGTATTCTGGTTGATTCACCGTGGGAGAATCATCATGAGAACTGAGATTACATCCGGTTATCATTGGTGTACTTACAGGTTTGCATTCTTCCATGCCATACTTCTTCAAAATTTGCTTAAGATATTTTTCTTGTGATAAGAATATACCATTTGTAGTTTGATGCACTTGCAAGCCAAGAAAGAATGTTAGTTCCCCAAGTAAAGACATCTCAAATTCTTGCTGCATAACAGAAGCAAATTTTTGACTCAAGGATTATTCATTACTCCCAAAAATGATATCATCAACATATACAATCACAATCAAAAGTTTGTCATGTTCAATTTTTGTGTATAAGTTGCTATCAGCAGACCCCTTTGAAAATCCTTGTTGATGGAGATATTTGTCAAGACGATAGTACCATGCCCTTGGAGATTGTTTGAGACAATATAGAGCCTTTTTAAGTTTACAAACAAGATTCTTATCATTTCCCAAAATGAATCCTTCTGGTTGTTCTATATAAACTTCTTCTTCTAGATCACCATTGAGGAAAGCAGATTTGACATCCATTTGATAGACTTTGATTTGTTGATAACTTGAAAAAGCAAGAAACATTCTTATGGCTTCAAGTCTAGCTACAGGAGCAAAAGTTTCTTCAAAGTCTATACCTTCTTGTTGAGTGTACCCTTTGCAAACCAATCTGGCTTTGTTTCTTATAACATCCCCATTTTCATTTAACTTGTTCTTGAATATCCATTTGGTTCCAATGACATTTTTATCATGTGACCTTGGTACCAATTCCCAAGTGTGATTCTTTTCAATTTGATCAAGCTCTTCATTCATGGCTTGAATCCAGAATTCATCTTTGCTAGCTTGATTGACATTTTGGGGTTCAATTGTGGATAGGAATGCCAGATAGCTATAAGATTCGACAAGAGTCCTTCTTGTTTGTACACCCGATTCCTTGTTTCCCAAAATTTGAGATTCAGGATGATTCTTTTGAACATATCTGGATGGAGCCTTTTCTGATAAATCATCTTCAGGTTCTTCATTGGATCCAGTATCTATATCATTTCCATTTGATGTAGAAGGACAAAAATCACCATCATCTTCTTCTGTTGCTTGTTTTTCTTCTTTAGGAGCTACAGGAGACTCATCAATGACAACATCAATACATTCAACAATCTTTCGAAGCATTTTATTGTAACATTTGTATGCTCTGCTTGTAGATGAGTAACCAAGAAGTATCCCTTCATCTGATCTAGGTTCAAACTTGCCAAGCTTTTCATCATTATTTTTGATAAAGCATTTACTTCCAAAAATTCTGAAATGCTTTATAGAGGGAGAATTACCATACCAGAGTTCATATGGAGTTTTGTCACTATTTACCCGAACATGTGCCTTGTTGAGAATATTTTCTGCTGTATGTGCTGCTTCTCCCCAGAACATGTCAGGAGTTCCATAATCATCAAGCATAGCTCTAGCCATTTGTTGAATTGTTCTATTCATTCTTTCTGCTACGCCATTTTGTTGTGGAGTGCCTGCTACAGAGAACTATCTCTTTATGCCATGTTGTTCACAAAATTCAATGAATTCATTTGATGTATATTCTCCTCCTCGATCAGATCTAAGGCATTTGATTTTTAGATCTAATTCATTTTCAACCAGAGCTTTAAAGATCTGAAATTTCTCAAATGCTTCATCTTTGTGTTTAAGCAACCCAATCCAACACATTCTAGAGAAATCATCAATAAATAAGATATAGTATTCTTCTCCACGTGGTGACTTTTTCTTCATAGGTCCACAGATGTCAGTATGAACAAGTTCAAGAGGCCTACTTGATGATCCTTCTTTGGCATTAAATTGTACTCTAGTCTGCTTACCAAACTGGCAGGATTTGCATATGATACTCTCTGGTAGAGTAATATTGGGAAGACCACGAACAGCTTGAAGTCTGCTTGCTTTGTTGATTTGAGAGAAGCTTAGATGCCCCATCCTTCTATGCCATAGCCAATTTTCTGAAGATTTGCTCAAGTAACATTGATATTTACAGTTCTTCAATACATATAGGTTGCTTGGAGTTCTTTTCCCTTTTATAATAGTTCTACCTGTATCCAGATCACGAACCACACATTATTTTGAACTGAAGATGACTTCTGTACCTTGATCACACATTTGACATACACTTAACAGGCTATGCCTTAATCCATCCACATACATAACATCATTAGCCTTCACCTTTTCTTTTAGAAACACAGACCCTTTTCCTTTAATTACAGCAGGATTATCATTTCCAAATGTAACTTTCTTTTCCTTTTCTAGAGCATTATATGAAAAAAGTTTGCTTTTGTCACCTGTCATGTGTCTAGAGCACCCACTGTCAATGTACCATTGATTTTCTTCACCTTCTGCAAACAACGCTATCCCACAATTTTCAACCTGTAATTCCTTCTTTTTCCATACTTTGGAACTTGAAGGAAAATGTTGTTTTGGCTGGAATTTGCTCCTACATTCAGATTCTTCATGCCCAAAGATATTGCAATAAGCACATTCAACTTCATTTTGAAGAGGAGAAAAGTTGTTATAAGTGTTCCTTTTTGGTTCAATATCCATCCTTTTCTTTCTTGCTTCTCTTGTCATGATGGTTTTATATGCAACACATTGAACTGCTTTATGACCAAAATTGTGACATGAGAAACATTGTCCATTGAAGTAGAAATTTCTGCGATCATGAAATCTTCTATTTGAATTTACCTGTTGATTGTTGCCTTTTTGAGAGATATCCCTGTTAGTGTTCCTTGTATTGTGATGATCATGCTTTACCTATGAAGCTTCTTTATTCCCTTGTTGTGTGGCTGAATGAAGTAAACCAATTGTAGCTGCTTTTAGATAGTTTGGTGCTGAAGCCTGAGAGGATTCTCCGGTATATCCAAGACCCGTCTTAATCAGAGGAGATCGTTGAACCTTGATAATCTCATCTAAGGTTTCAGATCCTTTAGCAAATCTAAGATTCAGAGTCTTTACTTTCTCAAGTTCTTTTCTTAGACTTAATACTTCACATTCTAATTTTTCATTATGTTTCTTTGCTTCTTCATTCTGCCTTTTCAGAGTCTCTATGATTATCTTACTTTCTTCCAAGCATATTTTGAGTTGATTGTTTTGATCAAGAAAATCATTGTCATCTAGAGCATCCATAAAAGCATCCTTATCATCTCTAGAGTTATTTTCAAATGCCATGAGTAGTCTAAGATCTTGTTCACATTCTTCCTCACTGTCAGATAACTCATCACTGTCTTCATTTTTATAGTGGCTTTTCTTAGTGCTAGACCGATTCTTATTTATTCTTGCTACTTCTTTCTATTTAGCAGATGTTTCTTTATAAGGACATTTTGTAGCATAATGACCAACTCTTCCACAATTAAAACATTTGAAGGGAAGCTTACCTTTGAATCTTCCTGTTCCTAGTTGGAGTTTTCTCACAAAGTTTGCCTCATCTTCTTCTGAGATATATCCTGACCCTTCCAGTTTTCGAACTTATTTCCCTTTTGTATAAGCTTTAAAAATAGCTTCTTTGACTTCATATGGTCCTCCTCTCATCATTTCGTATGCAGTCAATATGCCATGAAGTTGCACCATAGTAAGATTTTGAAGGTCCTGTTTTTCTTCAAGTGCAGAAACTTTTGACTCAAACTTGGCACTTAGTGATCTCAAAATTTTCTCAACCAAAGTGGATTCGGTTATTGTTTCTCCCAGATTTCTCATAGGGTTTACAACATCATCAACACGTAAAAAGAAACCAGCAATATTCTCATCACTATGCATTTTTAAATTTTCATACTCAATTCTGAGAGATTGAAGTTTTGCACTTTTTACCTTTGCATCACCTTCATAGCTTAGGATGATTTTGTCCCATATCTCCTTTGCTGTATTTAGCTGCATGACTTTGACAAATTATGCTTCAGTTAGACTTCCAGTTATAGCATTGACCGCTTTTGCATTTGATTCATAATTCTTTCTTTCAGTTGGATCTATTGGTGTAGCAGCTGGATATTGATATCCTTGTTCAACAATGACCCATATATCTGCTCCCATAGACTGAAGATAGGATCTCATCCTTATTTTCCAGAAGATTAAATTGCTTCCGTTGAAGAGCGGAGGTTTGACAAATGTTGTTCCCTCGTGATTGCTCATCCTGCTTGATCTTCCTTCTAGTGGTTAAGCTTTTTCAGAAGGACCTGCTCTGATACCAATTGTTGGGAAAAATACAGAGAGGGGGGGGTGAATCAGTATTTACTGCATATTCAGAAACTTTTACTTTTTCTTGCTTCTAAAACCCATACGCTACTTTCCTGATACAGACTCGTGTATATACGCGGATACCCTTTATGAAACTCGCGTATGCACAGAGATATTAATAAACAATCAATTCTTTACTAAGATCATTACATGTATTCATTCATCGGATGTTTATATAGCAGTAGACAAGTGCAGTAATAACAGAATGAAACATCACACAAAAGCATCACATAAGAACACCATGATTTTTAGGTGGAAACCCAAGTCGGGAGAAAACCACCACTGCCGTTGTCTCAGCCTTCAATATTTTATTATAGACAAAAAATTCTTACAATCATGTACTGGTGCATACTTATACCAGCACGCAGGCACCCACCTGCAGAAAGCTACCACCTTCTCTCGTTTACCAGCCTCTCCTGGGAGGGAGCTTCAACCCCCTGCTCTCGTTTACCAGTCTCACCTGGAAGGGAGCTACTACCCCCTGATATTAGCACCAGCCTCTGCTGATATTGCCAGACTGAAGGCTTCAACCCTCAGATCCACTGCAGACCACGTTTCATCAATTTTCAAGCTGGATCCAACAGCTCCAACACAACCCTTCACTCTTCAATAAACATACTTTGCCCAATGCTACAAACAGAACAGTGAACCCACTATAACCAGAATATCAGAGTTAACCCAGACTTCAGATCAGACATTCAGAAACACATTCAACTTTGAGACCCCATTAATTCAAATACCATACGGGCTTTTAGTATATCAGACCCGCGTATGTACGCGCATTTCATAAGACCAACCCACGTATGCTTCAGTAAATTCTTCAAATAAATCCTAACTACGCATACGCTCCTTTATCTGAACAGATCCGCGTATACACGCACTTTTCATGAAACCAACCTGTGTATGGATCTATAAAAGATAAATTTTTCACAACAGATCAGATCTCTGAACTTACCCAGATTTCTTCAACTTCTTCAACTGATTTGCGCCAGGTCTTGATCACCTCTTTTCAGATCATCCAAGAGATTCACCATTTCAAGATCTAGAGATCTTACACCTTCATGATGTCCATAGATGCTTCATAGATCCAGATCTATTAATTAAGAGCAGAGTTTAAACCATGCAGATATACTTCAGAGTGAATTATTCATTAAATCCCAGACAGCTTGCGCCCACACTCCTATTTTGCACAATGAATTTCTTCTCCTTATATAGGTTTACCCTTTTTCAATACCATGAGCCAAAACCACATTACTTCCGATGGTATTTCTGGACGGGGTCACATAGACGAATCATTACTCAATACAATGGGTTAATACCATGGTGGTTACCCCTAGTTTTGTACTTTATGAGCGCTTTTGCCCATACGCAACTTGTCACGTTATTGCCCGCGTGCATACGCGACTTCTCCTAGACAAATCCGCGTATGCCCTGAGACATACTCTTTTCATCATAGATCTAGCACATACTGAATTCCTTTCTTCATTACCTTCTGTACTCACTGTAGATACATCAGATTTGCATCATTAAACAAGTTCATCAAGACATATTCTATCAAGCACAACTTCATAGTGGGTTTCCATCATCTTCATCAAGTGGGTTGCCATTCAAGGACAACACTCTATCAAGTGGGTTGCCATCAAGGACAACACTCTGCATCATATTGCCAACATATTATTATTAGTGTAGCCCACTTATTGTAATTGTTGTACCCTTGTAACGCCAATATTGTTATTATTGTGCCCTTACATTATTATTGTTAGGTCGACTAGGATTATATTGTGGCCCCATGGACCGCTATATATCGAAGGATGTGTTGGTCATTTGTATCATCCAAGAATTGTTCATTTATGTAATGTATTGGAGGTTTCTTCCTCAAAGTGGTTCATTTAAAAGGCATTGATCTGTCTTTTCTTCTATTTTTCGAGCTGGTTTCATAACATTTGGTATCAAGAATTTGGATTCTAGGGTTTTGCTACTCCGAACAGGTCATCGTGGAATTTTCACTATAAATTTCCTTCCACAAAGGTTCAGAAGCTGAAAATTTTTGAGATCAAAGTTGAAATCCTGAGGAACATCATGGAAAAATTTTAGATATTGATTCCAAATATTTTCGGAGATATGATCTATTCAAGTTAGGGATTTTCGTAGCCTCCTGAATTTAACCTAAAGAGGTCATCATGGAATTTTCGCTATAATGTTTGTTCTATGAGGGTTTAGAAGCTGAATTTGTTAGAGAGAGAAGATGAAATCCTGAGGAATGTCATGGAAAAATTTCAGAGCTTGATTTGCAATATTTTCGGAGATAGGGTATGTGGAATCTACGGAATTTTCAAGCTCCCAAATTTCATCTCAAAAAGGTGACTATGGGAAAATCGTCATAACTCTCTCTCTGAACATTAGATTGGAATTATGTAAATCGTGGCCTAAAGTACAAATACTATAGTTTCCATTGTATCAATTTCAGAGCCGAAGAAGGAAACAATGACATGTGGCATGCCATACAAGGTCGCTCTACTAAACTAGTCCATAATTAGGTCATTGTGGGAGAGTGAGCATACCTTTGCCTTGAAGAATCCAAATTAGGTGAGACCTGTGGAAACTTAAAGAATATTCAGAGGGATACTACAGGGCCTAATTTGAGATATTGAAGATCTGAAATAACATATATAATTCAGTTTCAATATCTAGCTCCTGAAAATCAATAAAAAGGTGTGTATTCCAGGGGCATATTGATTCCAAGGGAATATTGTAGAATAGATATCAGTATTCGGTTATAAAATGCCCCCTAAAAATAATCCTACGCCCATTAAGCCTCTATAAGACTCTACCATGACTCATGAAGACGAATAATTGCAACATGACATATCAAAATTACAAGATCAAGTGCCCCAAATTTTTCTCTCGCAAAGAGAAACAAAAATGAAATGGAAGTTTTGAAGAAAGGTGTGGAAGATAAGATGGATGGCATGGAAGCCAGCATGGAAGATAAGATGGATGACATGAAATAAAACATGGAAAACATGAAAGACAACATGGAAAACATGAAGAATGATCTAAATGCACACATGGAAGGTTTGACAAAGTTGATACAAGAAATGTTTCGTAATGCCGAAAAGATAGTAGAGGAAACTAATGATGAGAACAAAATAAATTTTAATCGTGATTGCATAAAATCTAATGTTGGATGGAAGAACCACCATATTCCAAAGATGGATATGAGGAAGTTTGATGGCAAGGATCCCGTAACATGGATACTACAGATGGAGCAATATTTTGATCTCAATAATGTGCAAAACACACAAAATGTACACATTGCAACTTTACATTTAGAACAAAATACATTTGTATGGTATTGATGGCTTTGCTCCCGTAAAAAAATTGTCACTTGGTCAATTTTTATGGAGGAAATGATAGCAAATTATGAGGATACAAAGAGCAACACCTTCTTTAGCCAATTGATAAATCTCAAACAAAAGGGTTTAGTGGGGGAGCACATTGAGGACTTCCAAAAATTGAATATAAGGGTAACTGATTTTCCAGAGGAACACAAGATTGATCTCTTCATAGGTACTTTAAAGGATAACATCCAACATGAATTTTGCATTTTGGAACCTGATTCATTGGAGAAGGCATTCAGGTTGGCAAGAAAAATTGAATGTAAAATTATGGCGACAAGGAAGCCTACCACTCACTTCTATAAAGATGGAAGTGTTACTACTCCTAGATTTCCACAACCTACAAGGTTGACACCACAAAAATTGGAAGAAAAAAGAGCAAAAGGGATTTGCTACAGTTGTGATAGCAAATACACGAAAGGTCGTAAGTGTGCTGAGAAGAAATTATTTTACATAGATTGTGAAGAGGAAGAATAAAATGAACAAGAATTTTCAAAAGAAGAGGATATACACCAGGAACCAGCCCTAGAAGAGGAAGAAATGAGTTCGACCATATCGTGTAATGCATTGGTAGGAATTACCACTCCTCAAACTCTCAAGATAGAAGGACATATCAAGAAGAAAAAGGTAATAGTGTTGATTGATTCAGGTAGTACCCATAATTTTATTCATTGTAAGGTAGCCAAGGAATTGTATTGTTTCCTATACCCAGCACCAGAATGTCAAGTGATGGTTGAAAATGGAGGAACTATAAATTGCTCTGGAAAATGCCATAATATCAAGCTATCCATGGGGAATATGTATTGACTAGTCCAATGCTTTCCATTCCTATGGGAGGTGCTGATGTTGTACTAGGAGTACAATGGTTACAATCTTTGGGGACGGTAGCTTTTAATTTTCAAGAACTTATCTTGAAATTTTTTTCAGAAGGAAAGGAAGTTGAATTACGGGATATTGAAGGGAAGCCGGGAAGGATAATAAGCTCTAATGGCATGACAAAGCTTCTAAAGAAAGAACAACGAGGCGTAATTGCACAATTATTCTCACTAGAAGTTCCAACATCAAAATCATCTATTTCTGCAGATCTCCAACAAGTCTTGGACAATCATTCCAAGGTGTTTGAAACTCCCAAAGGATTCCCACCTATTCGTGATCATGATCATGATATTCATTTGATTCCAGGAAGTGTTCCTCCAAACATCAGGCCTTATAGATATCCTTACTTCCAAAGGAGCGAAATTGAACATATGATTGCAGAAATGTTAGAGGCGGGTATAATTCAACCTAGTCAAAGTTATTTCTCTGCTCCTGTAGTATTGGTACACAAGAAGGATGGATCATGGCGCATGTGTCCGAATTATAGGGAGCTCAATAAGTTCACCATTAAAGATAAATTTCCCATTCCTGTGATTGATGAATTATTGGATGAATTACATGGAGCAATTTATTTTACCAAGTTGGATCTTCGTTCAGGATATCATCAAATTAGAATGAAGACTGAAGATATTCCAAAAACAGCATTTCGAACTCATGAGGGTCATTAAGGAATTTTTGGTCATGCCTTTTGGCCTTACCAATGCACCTTCTACATTTCAAGGGTTGATGAATTCCATTTTCAAACCCTTCCTTAGAAAATTTGTGCTAGTATTTTTCGATGATATACTAATCTACAGCAGGTCTTGGAAGGATCATGTTGAACATGTTGACAGGGTGCTCAAACTATTGCAGGAGAAACAATTATATGCAAAAAAATCCAAATGTTTCTTTGGAGTACAAGAGGTGGAATATCTGGGTCATATTGTATCTCATGAGGGTGTTAAAGTAGACCCTAACAAAATTAAAGCCATTAAGGAATGGAAAGTCCCCAAAACCATAAAGCAGTTGTGAGGATTTCTCGGGTTAACAGGGTATTATCGCAAGTTTGTTAAGAATTATGGGAGAATAGCAGCACCTCTAACAACATTATTGAAGAAATATTCATTTTCATGGACTCCTGAAGCAACTAAGGCCTTTGAACATCTTAAAGAGGCAATGTGCCTAGCACCGGTCTTAGCTACGCCAGACTTCACAAAAACCTTTATTGTGGAATGTGATGCCTCATGAAATGGAATTGGTGATGTTTTAATGCAAGAAGGAAGACCCATTGCTTTTGAAAGTCGTCCAATCAAAGGAAAGTATTTACAGAAACCTATTTATGAGAAGGAAATGTTAGCAATACTGCATGCACTAAAGAAATGGTGAACTTACCTAATGGGAAGACACTTCAAGCTAAAAACTGATCATGATAGTCTTAAACACTTTTTGGAACAAAGACTATCTTCAGAAGAGCAGCAAAAATGGGTCACAAAGATGTTGGGTTATGACTTTGAAATAATCTAGAAAAAAGGAAAGCTTAATGTTGTTGCAGATGCACTCTCAAGAAAGAATGAAGAGGTGGAAGCATTGCTTTGTGCCATTTCTATTATCCAACAGGATTGGATAACCGAAGCAAGAGATGAATGGAAGAAGGACAAAGATGTATGGACACTCATTCAAAAGTTGCAGCAAGATCCTAGTACATCTGATACATTTAGTTGGAAAAATGATTCCTCATGGTACAAAGATCGCTTATATCTTTGTAAGAATTCCCAACTAAAACAAAATATTCTTCTGGAATTGCACACTTCTCCTTTAGGAGGACACTCAGGATTTTTAAAAACTTACCACAAGGTGAAGAAAGAATTTTTTTGGGATGGCCTTAAATCCGATATTCAAAAGTTTGTGGTGGAATGTTTGGTTTGCCAACAGAATAAAGTGGAAACAATTAAGACCCCGGGACTTCTACAACCTTTATCCATTCCAAGTCAACGTTGGGAGGAGATTTCAATGGATTTTATCACAGGTTTACCTAAGTCTGAAGGAAAGAGTGTCATCATGGTGGTAGTTGATAGACTTAACAAGTATGCACACTTTTGTGCATTATCTCATCCATTTAAAGCAAGTACAGTTGCTACTACATTTATGGACAGAATTCAAAAGCTACATGGAAGCCCAAGGGTTATTGTGAGCGACAGAGATCCCATTTTTACTGGAAATTTTTGGACGGAGTTATTTTCTTGTTTGGGTACTCAATTATCTCATAGCTCATCTTATCATCCTCAATCTGATGGTCAAACTGAGATCGTAAATAAATGTTTGGAAGGATATCTTCGTTGTTTTGTATCTGATAAACAAACACAATGGGTCAAGAGGTTACCTCTTGCTGAATGGTGGTATAACACTTCCTTCCATACTGCAGCAAAAATGACCCCATTTATGGCACTTTATGGATATCATCCACCATCCATCACATCATATTTAAGAGAAAATTCGAAGGTTCAAGCAGTGGAAGATCACATCGAGCATCAACAAGAAGTTCTTCAACTCTTAAAGGATAACCTGAATTTGGCACAAAATCGAATGAAACAACAGGCAGATCAACATCGCAGCGAGAGAAGTTTTGATGTAGGAGATTGGGTATTTTTACAGCTACAACCATATAAACAAATGTCCCTCAAGCAAGCTAAGAATGATAATAAATTATCGCCAAAGTACTATGGTCCTTACAAGGTGTTGCAAAAGATTGGTACTATGGCATACAAATTGGAGCTTCCTGCTTCTTCGCGAGTACATCCAGTTTTCCATGTTTCATGCTTAAACAAGGTTATAGGTGAAAATCTTCCAGTTCAAACAATATTGCCAGAACTTGATGAGGAAGGAAAAATCATATTGGAACCTGAAGTGGTCATGGAAACAAGAACTCGACAGCTACGGAATCGATCAATTTCAGAGTATCTCATCAAGTGGAAGAACTTACCCACTAAAGATTCTATATGGGAGGATGAGAATTTTATACAGAAGCACCCAGAGCTACTCAAGCATTGAGGACAACACTTTTTTGAAGGAGAGGGGCATGTTAGGTCCCTATTACTAGTATAGTCCCTTATTGTTGTTAGTGTAACCCCCTTATTGTTATTATTGTACCCTTGTAACCCCCATATTATTATTATTGTGCCCTTAAATTATTATTGTTAGGTCGGCTAGGATTACATTGTGGCCCCATGGAATCCTATATATAGAAGGGAGGTTTTGTAATTTGAATCATTCAAGAATTGCTCATTTATGTAATGTATTGGATGTTTCCCCCTCAAAGTGGCTGATTTCTAAGGCATTGATATCTATTTTCTTCTATTTTTGGATCTGGTTTCATAATGCCTATATGTTGTCTCAATTTCAGTAGTGGTAAGGTCACAAATTAGCTCAAAAATAACTGAGGATTTCTTCGACTTGGATTTTATGATTTCCAAATCGAACTATTGTAGGATGACAAACTAGTTGGAATACTAACCCCAGAATAATTTTCATGATAATATTTACACCATGGGGTTGCAATTAGAAATAATAATAATCTTATAGATCAATACATAATGGAGAAATATATTGACAACTTGGACAACTACTAAAGTTAACTTTTGGACATGAGTATACTTGACTTCAATATCATTGATATTCTGACTCAAGTAATAAATAGAATTTTTAGTTCCTACATCATTCTCCTGGACCAATACCATAGTAGTTGCAATAACTCTAGTGGTTAGGTATATGAAATAATAGAGCTAGTATTCTAGGGGATATAACAAGGATGCCTGAATAAGAAAATATTTCAAGGCATCAAACCTATTTGAGAAGTTTCTTCCCAATGGAAGGGAACCTGTTTCTTTAACAAGCGAGTAAATCCTTTGGTGAGTTTGTTATAGTTGGGAATGAACTTCTGAAGAGTGTTAGACTTCTCTTTGAGGTGTTCAATATGAGGAAGGGAATAAGGAACATGAAGATCGATGATCGCCTCGAATTTCAATCCGTCAATATGAATTCCATGTTTCGATATGATGAAACCGAGAAGGCGACCAAAAATTAAAAAAAAAATGTGGATTGAGTGAAATATCATAAAAAATACATTGTAAAAATATGGCCCTAATATGCATCTGGTCATCAACCCGATGTTTCGAATGAGCAGGAAAATTGTCCAAATCTGGTTGCAAAATATGTTTGAAGTCATGAAAGTCATAATTTATTTCCCTCTAAAACATAGCCCCAACATTCTTCAATCTAAAAGGGATATTTCGATGCGCAAATGTGCCCCAAGGAAAAATGAACGTGGTCTTATGTTGGCATGTTGGGAGAATTTTGACTTGACTATAGCAGGAGAAACCATCTGTAAACAAAAAATGTGTCACAACTCGCAGAATTATCAATAATTTGGTCAATGAATAGGGTGGGATAATTTTCCTTCAGACAAGCATGAATGAGGTACCGATAATTGACACACACATGAATTGCTCCCTATTTCTTTATGAAAGGAACAATTTTAGACACACAATCAGTTTAAGGCACTAGGTAGATGACAATAACATGTAAAAGTTTTTCAACTTTGGATTTACTATTTTTAGCCATCTTGGGATGGACTCGACGAAGGCAATACTGAATGGGTCTAACATCAAGGTACGTATTAATTTCATTTATAATGATTTTGAGATGTATACGTTGATTTTTTCAGAAAAGTAGACAAAAATGTTTCTAATCTTATGGAATAGGTATGTACAAGTATTGATCTCATCTAGAGAGCAAGACAAACTTATATATAGATTCTCGACAATACCAGGTTTGATAAAAATTTTGAGAAGTACAGTCTCTTAAATGTTCGATAGGTTCTTTTGAGAATCGACATCGTGAATGGATACCGAATTCATAGACAACTCAATGATATTGGAGCAATATAGTTTGGTAATATTATCCTCGAAGGAATCTGCAAGGAGGAACGATGACGATAATCATCCCACGACATATCATCTTTCAACATGATCTCCATGATGCTCTCATTGATAGGAAATGTAGAAGAGAAATAATAATAGGACATTCCATAATCTAAATAACGGTCAACCCAAATGATTGACGAGGTGGTGGTAGATTGTGTCGCACAAGCCAAATAAATGGCTTCATAGTCGAGCTTGATGGAAATGAGAAGCATACAACCACCAAAAGTGTCAATATTACATTTATCTAGTACTCTCCAAGCATCATATATAATAGTAAAAGAAGATATCATGCTTATATATGAAACCAAATTAGAGTTGTCGGGAAATGGAGGATGAAGCTAAAAATGTTCCCATGAGAAAGGAATCCTTAAGCAGTCCAACCTCGACATGTTGACATGGGAGTGGGGTTTCCTGCATGAGAGGGATGCTTCTAGTAACTTTAGAACTAAAGTAAAATATAGTAAGTTAATTACTGGATACTACACTACCTTTATGATGAAAATTTATCATTCTAAAATGTGTCGAAACAACAGAAGCCACAAGATAGACCCATGTATGACCCAGTAGAAGATTATAATCTCGCAACCCACCGATAACTTTGACTCCTACTGATACAATCTTTCCACCTAATTCTACTTGTAGAGAATTCAAAATACCACAAGTTTTATAGATTCTTCCATTGAATTCCTTCAGAGTGGTTGGAGACAGACTTAATTTGGGATCACTAATGGAATTTTGGTAGGACATGGACATATTAGAGGCTGAGGCTGAGGGTGAGGCTCCCTCATCCACAATGGAATGATGCATATTCTTATCACAAACAATAAAATGTATCATGAAAGATCATTTATCCAGAAATCATGATGTATAGTTGTTATGGTTAAAAACAACTAAGGTAGAGTCGTAGGGATCAATACATCCAATTGCAGATAGAAAATCCTTCTTTTGAATAAGGAAATTTTGTAACGCCTCAAGAGTCCACATAACTGAAGGAGCCTAAGGTAGATCCTCAACTATGTTATAATTATGAGAATTTCTTGCATTAGGATTGAATGTAGATTTATGGATAACACCTTTGGGAGGCTTAATTGTTAACTTAATAGGTATGACATTTGGAGTAGGATATGATGGAGTTGCATTTGAACTAGAAGTTTGATTACTATCCTGACCATTCGAGAGATTCACATTACCATAGTATTTATTTCGGGTGGCCACCATAACATCATTTTTGGAATTAGAAAAGGAAAACATCAAAATTGAGTTAGAGGAAGTGCGATCTCGAATAATCATATGGGTCTTTTAACTTAGAAATATATCTATGAGCACAACAAGTGTAGTGGATGATTTAAGGAATTTATTCACTTTTTTTGGATGTGGAAAATAGCCATCAAAATTATCCTCATTACAAGTAAAACATGGGTAACAAGGTTTCCTATTTTCTTCGTAAGAATCATTTTTTTTATCCTACGAAGGGTTATCTTTCTTCTTTTTACCTTTCCATTTCTTCCTACTTCCTTGTTGCTAATATTTTATTTTGGAAGATTGAATGACATTGGTATTGGAAGTAGAATCTAGAGGGACGAAAGAAGGGCTTTGAGCAGGCCCAACAATTGTTGAACAAGATGGTTTACTCGTTGATTTCTGGCTTGCAGAACCAATCACGCCATTGATCGAATGTCATTCATTACCATGGGTTTGACAAAAAAAACTCGAAGGGCATGGAGAATTTTGTATTTTATCATATAGCATGCTGGATTTGGTGTAAATGAGATCCAAATAATTGGCATGAGAAATTACCTTCTCTTCGATTAGGACTCTGCCTTTTGCAATGTCTTTTGTGATGGATGGAAAGAGAGACTTAATGAACCATTCAGCTAACAATTCGCCAGGAACAAATTTTTTTACCAAATAATGATGTCGTCACGAATCGTGGCTCTGATGAGAGATGTGAGTGGCATCAACTTGTTTGAATTAGGTTAAAAATGTCAGTTTCATTTTGATGGGTAACTAGAAATGTGCTAGGAATGTGGTAATGAATAAGTTAAAGTTATTGAATGAATCGCATGGTAGTTCAATATACAATTTTGTTGTCATACAGTGAGTTTACGTTGGAAAAGTCATAAAAGAACAAAATCATCATTGAGAAGTTCAAAAAATGCCATAAGTGATAAGTCATGAAGTGTGTGGATAGGTCTTCTCCAAGATTTCCATTGAATTTAGGGATATCACTAGGATATTTTGTGGGAATGAGCAACCACTAAGGAGAATGAGCTATGGGATCATCGGTGAGCCTGGTCAGATTCGTAAATTTCATATTTTCTACAAACGAAAACTGCTTGTTGAGGTTCAGTGGAGGCTATCCTTTGTAAGACATGATAACCTGAGAAACAAGTTTATGTGTTTTGGAATAGGGAGGATTTTTATAACCAGAATACACATAATTTTGTTTCCCATCTCCATGATGACCTTGTAAACGTTGAAATTCCTAGGTTTATATTTGTGGACTATAATTTATTTTACTGATACCTAGATACAATTGATATTGCTTCCCTGTGGGATTTTGAAACATCCCAACATAAGGTGGGTTATGTTATGCATGCACCATACAATATATAGTCTAACCTAGTTGAATTTGAGGAATGGAATGACCAAGTGGTTGTGATTGTAAATTAACTTGAAAAGGCTAACTATATAGGGCTCTAGATGCACTGGATACTGACATAATAGGCTAATTTAAATAAACAACCTCTAAAGGTTTACTTACGTTCACTTAATCTTGATCAAGTTGAGATATGGGTTGTTGAACAGGGACTTGAGATGTAGGTGGAACATGTTGAGACACTAAAGATGAAGCCACAAATGAACAATGTTGTACTGGCATGGTAAGTTAACAAACATTAGCATCCATCCCTTATTATGGAGGAATCATATGAGGTTGAGCACTAACATGAGGAGATGGAAATATCCTTACAACATGTTTTCACCCTACCAAACGAGAAGGATTATACGTTGGAAACTCCCCCCTAAGAGGATTGTTCACAATAGAAAGTGGATTGGGATGTTGTAGGTATCCATACCGACTAACATAAGGACAAATATTTTTTTGAACCATAGGATTAGATCGAGGAGGAGGATTTGACTACGTAGTTTTCATAAAATAAGTTCCAAATGGAATTCTAGATATAGAGGACATGGGAGAGGTCCATGGACTCGATGTTATGCCAAAAAATGTACCAAAAAATTATTGGTAATGAGGCAGTATAGATGTTCCACTATACCAATGTGTATATGGGGATGTTATAAACATAGATGGAGTTGCAACCTGGGGTATCTTAGGCATAGTAGTAGATAGGGGTTGGGGAACGATATCAGATTCAGTCATGGATAATTGTCCCAAAGAAGATTTTTGCGGGAAACTCAAAGGTTATTTGAAAGGAAAAGAATCAGATAAAGGATCTTGGGATGGACTATGAGGATAAGGAAAAGGACGACCCTGCTAGATATGAGTTCCTCTCAAATTAACAGGAGAGGAGGGTAAGGGATTTTCATGAGGAATCTCTTTGGTACTCACAAGACCAGGTGGAAGTGATTCACCATCGGGTCCAAGATATATTTTTTGCAGTTTGGTCTGAGACATTGGAAGAGAAGAGGAAGGTTTTGAAGTAATAGGTGCAAATAACTAAGTTAACTTAGGTTGTATAAGGCCCATGTGGTGTAGAGAAGTTCTCATGATGGGTGCACTCACGGCACTCCGCCCGCAAGGTCAACGTTCGAAACCCATGGTGGGATGAGGAGAAAATGAAAGATTAGGATTAGTCTAAACTTAGAAAAAAGAAAACTTAGGTTGTATAATCTCTGGTTAAATTTAATCAGATTTAGTATATTTAGGTTCAATAACCTCAGGTAATGAGGTTTTAGATGCTTCTATTTTGACTGTCTCGGACTCAGAAAAAAAATGGAGAGGTAATCTTGTGTTCCATACGCACAGGAAAATATGATTCTCATGGATCTATGTCAAGTGGAAGAAAAAAAGTAATAACACCTTAAGTAATGGATTCGATAGTCTTTGTCTATTTTTTCTTCTAATGACAGACAAGAGTTTCCTCAAGTGGAATTAAACGCTTATTCAGTATTATATGTGAACGATGATGTGTAGGGTTTTTTTCTTCCACGTTGGTTTAATAAATTTTAAAAATTTAAAAATAAAATAAATCAAAAAGGTTCATCTGGGCATAAAGGTTTACAAAGTAATCATGAAATGCAATATATGACCATGGAAAGCCAAGGATTCATGTATGGTTAGGATATCTCCCTGAAATTTCTGCTGGGTGTATCATAGTATATAAGGAGGTTGACTTGGTTACCTATGGTGAGGATAGCAACCTATGGTGGGCTTCCAAATCTAATCTATGTTGCATTGAAGTGTAGTCCGTGTTGGTGTTGTCTAATGCATAATCGTATGATGAGAGCGTTCCCGTATACTTTTCATTCGTGTAGTGCCATCTAATGTACCCGAAGCTATGTGGAGAATGGTCTGATTCACTTATGTACGTGGAACAAGATATCACCACCAAAATGCAATGTAGGAGAAAAATGACAACTCCTTAAGATTGATTCAACAAATTTTAAATTTTATCTGGAATTAAGTTTTAATTTTCAATGCTCACCACAAATTTTACCTGAATATTCTAAAAATGATATCTACCATGATTAAATGAAACTTTTACTTTCATTGAAAATATTTGTATGGGAGGGAAGAGAAAAGGGAGCATGCATTGTACAAGATGCGAGAGGAAATATTTTTAATCGATTCCCCTAATACAATTGTTCCTAATTCATATCTCACGCACAAAAAACTATATGCAATTCATAATGCATAATATTTTTATTTTCAATTCCAATTAATGTTTAGATAAAAACTAATATATTTTCCTAATCGCTGATAAAAGAAACTATTCAAAATGATGAATAAACACCAATTCTTTCATGGAATCTAATGATCAAGAAATCAGGATGCTAATGACCTTATTGACAAGAACAAAGAAAAATATAAACAAATTCTTATCAAAGAGACTCAAAACCAAAAGGAAACTAGATGAATACTTCTGAGTTACTAATACACACTAAAGGACATAAGGACGACCAACTAGAACAAACTTAATCAGAGAGAAAGTCATAAAATGGTAATTTTTTTAATTAAAAATGGGTCAGTGTAGATGTAGATAGGTTACCAACGCTCTGTAACAAAGGTGCAGAGAAAGGCGAGGGTATGTTGCAATGCTCTCTCGCCAAACCAGGGGGAGCACTAATCAAGGTAAAGCTAAGTTTTGACACAAAAAATAAAATGAATCTCAATGAAAGGTGTTCCTATGGTCAATTCAGACTCATTGAGGTAATGAAGGTTCATCTAAGAGGGGAAACAAGTAATACGAACAAGGAATCCACTAAAGGAAAGAAACGATCCCCATTGGAGTCACCAATTTTTTATATGAAAGTTACGAGTGTGGATATAAGTATCTTCCCTATACCTAGTTAAATAGTCTTGAACAACAAAAAGCGAGGAATATAAATTTTCTCTTAGAGAAATTTAAGAATATAAAGAGGTTTACTTAGAATTTGTCACAAGGTTTACTCTCCTCTCAACTTGTAAAATCCAATCACAACTTTGATTGTTCTAATTAGAACCTGCACATGAAATCATAACAAGACAAATATATACAACATCTATGTAGCAATGTCCAATTATTCTATTCAATGCATTTACAATGAATTGACACATATGAATGTAAACATAACATAACACATATAGGAAAATGATATACTCTTTGCATTATTATGAATAGGAGAGAGTTTAAAACCAAGAATAGTAGATTATTTTTTAGAGATCTGCCCAATTTGACTCGTCCTTCGTTGTCGCAAAGCACAACTCAAAGTCACTCCAATACCAGAAGATGATGGCTCTCTTAGATTCAAGGAAACAATATGAGGGTATGATCAGTCTCCAAAATATGACCCTGATATTGTATATGGATGTAAATTTATAGGAGAGTTTGGTAGTTTAGGAATTCTTATCGATTTACTAATCTAGGCTTGAGATCCACTCTTCATGGGAGGATGAGGTCAAACGATAAGAGGTGAAATATCAAACGTAGGATAAAATAGTATTCGAAGTGCGTATCCAAGCTAAATCGTTGAAAAAAATCCTGGAACATTCAAGAAGAGGAAGCTTCAGGATTCGTTTTATTTTTCCTAAATTTTTAAAATGAGCATACCCCAAAAAGGGAAAACGTGCTACTGATCAACACTGGTGCAAAATGGAGAAACATGTTTTTGAACACAGGTATCTAAAATTCCAATGTGCATTGAGATATCAAAGAAATAATTTGAATCAATAAAATCCATAAACTCATGGATTTGGAGGAGTCACGCTTAAGGCTTTATGTAGGGATGGTGACAAGTTTTTCACAAATGTTGATTGATCCGGTTTCTAGGCCTATTGACCAGATACGAAAAAATGGCCTATAACAAGGACATGCATGAATAGATTTATACTCCACTAAAAAATGTTTCATAATGGAACATAAATCTTGGAACGTACGTGGTAATACATTTGATGGTGGTAAGATAAATTCACCTAATAATATACAACATAAAAATAAGTAGTACTGATTAATGTACTAAACAATATTACTCATACATATTGCATCCAAATGTTACAAATTAATTAAATTAATATCAATATAGTAACATTAAAAATAAAGGAAAAAATAACTTCTTTATCATATATATAGTACTATTTGTCAAAAAATATATTACATGCCTTAGGAATTGTGTTACACATATGTTTGAGAAACCATTCACCACCTTTAAGTTGACCAGCAATAATACAAGAGAGATAAGAGATATTTTCGAGCCTTCATAGAGAGGTTTAATTTCCCACTCAATTATATGAATGTAAAATAAATTATCTTCATACTCGTTGCCATCATGATCCATTTCAACATTATTAAATTTCTCCTAAATCAATCTATTTGTCTCATCTTCTGTCCAAGGATGCTCAGCATTCATTATCTTCTTCCATATGATCATTCAGTTGATTCTAAATATTAATCTTTCCATGTTAATTAAAAGTAACTTATGCTACAACCACCTCTTCCTCATCGATAAATGACCTAGCGGGGCCATACTATGTAATACAATGAATAAATTAATATAAGTATATATAGACAATATTTAATCGTTGATATAACAACCATTTACAAATATAGTATATAAGGAAAAAAATATAAGAAAGGAAAATATAAATAAAACTTGGGTAGGGCCAAGAAAAAAGGACAACAAATAAATGATCATGCTTGTAAAATTTATCAATATATCTAATAATATGTTGAAAAATATAACAAATATGTTACTTTTCTTGACATGTAAGAAGTCACACACTTTCCAAGATATATAGTCACAACTATTTAAAAACAAAATATTGATCTTATTTTGAATTCATCATTATAATCTCATATTCTTTCTTAAGTTCACTTAGAGACCAATTTTTTAAAGAGGTTGGGTGAGCAACAATGAGCTTCGATGAGAGCAAGAAACAGATACAACAAATCAATTTGATCATGAAGCTTGTGCAATTTAGCAAGATGTTTAAGATTACATGTTGAAAACATTTAGGAACAATCAAAATGTCTAAGTTGTAGGAATTTGTATGGCACATATTCTAATGATATATAATAGTGTTTAATGCTAATAAGTGCACGAGAACTAACTCTACTGATGTGAAAAAGTGTGACACATATAGGGTTGAACATACTTAAAGGCAACATGAGCGACTGTAAGAAGACATGAAAATGACACTGGCACATGAAGACAACCTTGAAAGTGAAACGTGCCAAAGAAAATATAACATGAAAATTCCACTTATTAATGTGAAACCAAGCCGAAATGACAAAAAAAAATGTGAAATCAACACTCATGAAATCAAATTAATGTGTGCAAAAGACAACATTTGAGAAAACTCACCAAAATAGGATTACAAACACAAAAAAAGTGAGCGACGTTGTCAAATAAAGTGTTCATTGGATGTCGACATGAGTTGAACATTGCATAAGCACTATCTTTAAGGACGATTTTATGTTTTCTCAATCTTGCATAAAGGAAGTACACATTTTTCTTTAGGAAGTTGGTAGGGAACACACTAAAGACATTTTCTTATAGGAAACCATTTTTTACTAAGGCGCGATGTAAAATATCTCTCCTTCTACAAAAAATGGGGTATTATTTCATTTTGACTACTTACTTGATTTGACCGAAATGAAAAAAACTCACTCCTTTGTACTTAGTCGTAAGTGAATGTTATAGAAAAAAAACACTGCACCTATTCCAATGGACATTCAAAATGGAATGTTTTAGCTAGCATGAGTGATGATAAGTATGATAAATTTCAAGAAAATAACCATTGATAATTTGTAAAACATTTCATTAATCAACCCATTTGTTACAACTATTATAGATTTGATATTACTTCAATTAGTTTTGTCACATTTTACAACAAATGAGACCAATTACTTATCATAAAAGGAGACTTTATATAGAGAATTCTTCAATCTATATAACTTCAGCTTCCAAAGTTAATTTTTCACTTCAAACATTTTGAAACACCAAGTGCAAGGCTTGTGTCCTAGAATTTTTCCTTAAAAAATGAGAACGAGTCTCTTTTATGAGTGTAATATATTGTGATTAGGAACATAACATTTTAATAAATTGTGGTTTGTAAATTTAAACTTTTAATAAATAAATAAATTTCTTTTCTTTTATATAATATTTTTCATAAAAATATTATTATTTATTAATTATAATTTTACCTCAACTAATAGAATGGCTCCTTTTATCTTTATCTAGTCATCTTTCTCTATCATAGTTTTATGTATGATTTTTTATTTAATTAATTTTTAATCATATTTGTATTTTATTATTATGTCTCATAAACGTTTATTACAATATATTATATAATTATTTTCGTCTTTGATATAAAAATGTATTCACTATGTCCATATTTTAAATTTTGTGCATATTATACTTTAAAAACTTATAAATAATGCTCCATAAAAACACATGATTAACCTCTAAGTCTTTTATTTCCTAATTAACCCCTAACTCTACCTAACCCCTTAATCGACCCTAACGAAAATAATCTAATAATATGTCTATTCCACATAAAGATGACAACATAGGTCAAATGACTCCCAAAAGGATATTATAAAATACATTTACAATAGAAAAACAATATAATTTACAAAAAAAAGACATAAAATCTAAAATACAATATACATATAAGCATTTACAAAAAAAATCTGCAATACAAAGAATGAATAACTTACTAATGGATGATATTGATGTCCACATTCAATGTGTCCATAGTCTCTACAATGGTTTTTATTTAATTTTATTAGAATGATCCTTAGCCTCCATCCCTTTAAATTTCTTCGAGGGCAACAATATGTTTGGTCCTCAGAAGCCTTTGATGCAAAAACTGGAATGTTATGTTACATTTTTTGTCACCAAACTTTTGGTGATGGCTTTGTTCAAAAATTAACCTCCAAATAAGCCTACAACCTTTAAAAGCAATCACAACTAGTATATATATATATATATATATATATATATATATATATATATATATATATATGTGAATTTTATATGATGTTTGGTCATATATATATATATATATATATATATATATTATAATTATATAATATTATATTAATGTTAATACATATTAATTAGATATTAACAATATGAGATATAATTATAATATTATTTTTATATTGATTGTAATTATTTAAACTCAATGTAAATCATTCACATATTAGACGTTATCAATAGAAGAAAGCCATTAATGATGGAATTGAATGTTATTGGATGATTAATTGCCATTTTTCAGATATTTGACAACACATTTTCCTATTGGATAAAGCGTCAAATATTCGATGGTAAGAGAAATCTTTTCGGATATTCGACAATAGTAGGGATTATTGAAAAAAAAGGTGTTGAATAATAGATGGGAAAATATATTCCGTTGAATATTGAATGGTTAAGTAACTCCAGTCAGATATTCAATGATTGTCTAGATTTGAAAAAAAAAACCAAGAATTACATTTAAATTCTTGCATGTTTTATGATTTTATATGTGTTGTCGAATTATGCCATTGTAATATCCACCCAAATGTAATAGTGACCAATAGGGAATATGTATGGAAATAAACAATCTAGAAACTTTCCTATTAGGGAGACAAATTGGGATTCAAGAATGAAAAATATCAACCCCACCACTGTTCCACATTTCCATGGAATGGCTCTTAAGAACCCTAACACCTTCATGTTTTAATTCTTTTGTAGTTTATAGTTCATAGGATTATACGTTAGATGATAAAAAGCTCAAATTGTTTCCTTCTGCCCTCAAGGATGAAACCTTGTGCTGGTTTATCTGTTTAGAACGGTGAAACATCAATACATGGAGACATATCCAACAAGCATTCAATAAATATAGGCACTATTATAGAGAAAGAGATACATGGGAGGAAAAATTTGGAATGACCCAAAGACCACATGAATGACTAGAATACTATGACCAAACATTTGAGCTAAGCTACAAGATCACACAAAACAACACCCTTGATCTCGATTCATTGAAACTAGTCTTGCTCTTTGGGTTAGATAAGAACTAACAATGGCCCTTAATATGTTGGCCAATGGAAAAAATAATTAGATCAATTATGAAGACATGAAAACAATTTCAAGGAACCATTCTAAAGTTTCTCGCAAAATAGGTATATCGAGCTAGGTTTTGGAAAGTCCTTCATCCTCTACTTCAACCTTTAAGAATGAGATAAGACATATGTTGGAGGATTTTAAAATTGAAATCTTACATACTTTTTACCTATAGATGGACACCTTTCATATTAAGAAAAAATAAGGAAGCAAAAAGGATATTAGCCATATTTTTCAGTAGATGTATTAAGAGGAACTCAGAGGCATAATGATGGTTTCAAATTTTACCTTAGGCTCGAATCAATTTAATTTATGGAATATTTTCTGAGTTTTGGAAGCTTTAATCTTCCCTAGAATGTATACTCCCTTATACCATATTCTTATTAAAAAAATTCTTAGAGACCCACAAGCCCATTTACAAAGTCCCAAACTGTTATATACATGAGAAGGCCTTTGTCCAAACTATAACTATGTGACTTTATGAATAAAATTTGTGTTCAAACACCATGTTGAGTCATCCCCCTTACCCAAAATCCCCACTATACATGATAATGTTGATTTGTTGTAAGATATTCTATTTAACCATGTTTTAGGTGTTGAAACCAAAAAATGCACAGGAGCCTAAGAAGTGGTTTATTTTTAAAGTGTACAAGATATTAGGGAATCCTAGGAGGGTTTGCTCATCTAAAGTTAGATTTTTACTTCCAGTGGTTTGATGTTCAATTGGTTCACGATACACACCTCACCACGATGATCCTACATCAAATTAGGTCACTCAACTAGCCAATGTAGAACCACAACAAAGTTGGAGAAAACAAAGAAATGGAAGAATTGTTAGAAATAGAAACAATTTCAGAAACATGCCTCACCAAAATTTATGAAATGGGAAAGCAAGAAAAAGTAAACACATACGTAGATATCACGGAAAATTGTAGGGGCTAATATTGGCAAGTGGGCTAATTTTCCATGCTTTTTCAAAAAAAAAAGATTCGCCAATCTCTAGTTTTTTCTAAGAGTTGTTTGCCCAAATTTTATAGTATAATATTATTTAATGTAAAAAATTGCTAAAATTGTATATATAATATTATAAAATTATTATAGATCTAAGTATTTTTTAAAAAAATATCCCCAAAAAATTTACAATTTTCATATTAGGGGCTAGTAAGATTGGCCAATATTTCTAAACTTTAAGATAAATTTCCATCCTTAAAATAATACCTCGTCCCAAGACATATATAATATAAATATTTTGAGTCTTATTTTGAGTTTAATTTATTGAGAAAATTGATTGTGATTTTTTTTTCAGACTTTTGTTTTGGTAAAGTGCTATACTTATCCACCAGGATAGATGTTTCCCAATCCAATGCCTCAGCTTTTAATAGATTATAGGCTTCCATTAAGAGCTAAATTCACCGTAAAAGAAGCAAAATTTCAACCTGACATCAAGGATAGATGTTTCCCAATCCAATGCCTCAACTTTTAATAGGTTATTGGCTTCCATTAAAAGCCAAATTCACAGTAAAAGAAGCAAAATTTCAACCTGACATCAGTTACCTATTCATCTGGATGTAGAAAGAAAAATACATTTCTTAACAATAACCTTGAAACATTGAAGCCTTCCGATTCAATAGCGTCCCTCATTTTGACCCTAAGTACTTGCTCATATATTTTGGTCGTGAAGTAATTGACTTATGATGCACTCACTTTTGGAATTGCAGAAGAGGCAAGAGATTTCGGACCAGATCAAAAGCATTATCAAAGAGAGGAAGGAAAACATATCATCCTACGATTCATCGGACGACCTACTATCGTCATTGCTGAAAGACGAAGATGATCGGATCGTAGATTACATTCTGACTCTTATGTTCGCTGTCTCTGAAACGATACCAAAAAACATTGCTTTGGCAGTGAAGCTTTTATCTGAAAATCCGCACATCATTCAAGAACTCAGGGTTAATAGCTTCTACTGTAAAAGTGTATTTGCTTGGCACAGTATAACCAATTTGAATAGTTACTGAAATATAATAAAAAATAATATGTGATGTCCACTGACATGGTGCAGGAAGAGCAGGAAGCAATAAGACGCACCAAAGGAAATAACGAGAGTCTGTCGTGGGATGACTATAAATCAATGTCGTTCACCAAAAATGTAAGTAGTGACATCAATTTGCTTCATCGATTTATGTCTGCATTTTGTCAAACCCTAATGGCGACATATTGTACCCAAATCCATGTTCTTTTTTTTCCCAGGTTATCAAAGAGGTGTTGAGATTAGGCGTTGGACGAATAGACGCGATATTCCTGAGGAAAACTATCGAGAATGTAGAAATTCAAGGTATCCTTTATTCTTACTTTCTGCCTCAAAAAGTTAAAGTTGCTGCATTTTAGTGCCACTCAAAAATGTTTATCGTAATAACAATGGGATCGTGGTGATTATTTTTTATTTAAAGGATACACAATTCCCAAAGGATGGACATGCATGTTATTTCATCAGGTCTCCCATTTCGATAGCAAGTACTACGAAGACCCTCTTACTTTCAATCCTCGGCGATGGCAGGTACGAGCACTGCCCACCCCTTTGCGATCTAAAAAGTAAAATTAGTGTCATTTCCTTGTCTACTTAACTTACACCTTGTTGACATACAACTTTCAGGACCCGGTAATTAATGACACACCTAGTTTTTTCTTTGGGGGTGGCCCTACATTTTGTCCAGGATATGAGTTCGCTACGTCGCTCATTCCAATTTTCTTGCATCATCTTGTGAGAAATTTCCGGTAAGGATTTCCTCTCCCTGCGACACGAATCATACAAGACTCAGTTTCTTCGGAAATTCTGATTTCAGCGCTGTATTTTCTGGCGCTATGCAGATGGGGTTACATTCCTTCCGATACCAAGTTAAGGTGGTTCGAGTCACCCTTCGCATCACCCGTGGACTGCATAGTTCGACTGGAGGACTTGGGAAACTAGCGACTTTTCAAAATTATCTATAAGTTTGGCCATGGTTGTTAACATTGATATTTACATCTGCTCAACTTCGTAGCCTATTTGTAAGGTTAGAATGATAGTAATTTTATACATACATCAAATATATAATAACATTATTTAGAATATGACGACTATTTATATAATCCAGATAATAAAGATTATTCAGAATACGGTGATAATTGTGATTATGACAATAGGTGAGGTTAATAGTGTGTCTAACCATGAATCGAATTTCATCGTTCATAGTATTGTTATTTTTATTCGGAACTTTATTTTGATTAATTGATGTTTATTTTTGTATTATTTAGTGGTTGTCGTAGGTTGAATTATTCATTATGTTTTTAGGATAAATTGATATATATTTTTTGAAGATGATGTTTAATTTTAAATGACATTCAACCAATTTGTTATATATATATATATATATATATATAGTTTTAATGAAGATGATGTTTAATTTTAAATGATTTATCAAACAAATTTTGTGGTTAATTGTATTGTTTTTTTTTATTAATTTTAAATTTAGCTGTAGTAATTTTTAATAATTAAAAAAAATATTATTTAGTTGTGATACTTTTACCTGTGAATTTTGTGTTAAATTGTTAGGATTTGTTATTATTATATTTTATTGGATAAAAATTAAAATTTATATCAATTTATCTTTGGTTTTTTTTATTGTAAGTTATTGTTAATTACATTTAATTTAATTGTATTGTATTTGCTTATGTTTAAGTAATGTTGAAAATGATGTCCATGGTTAATCATCTTGAACATTCTTCAAGATTTATATTTTTAATAGAGAATGAATACACCAACCTAAATTCATTTTAATTGAGGATCTATCAAGTTTCAATAGTGATCAAATTTATGAACCTTTAAACTTAAATATTCATTGCTTAGGATGTAAGTCTAAAGTGTATCCATTTTAGTTTTGAGTAAAGTGAAACAATATACAAAAAAATTAAACACAAAAACCATTCCACAAATATGCCTAAGCATGGCCCCAAATCCTATTCGAAATACACCAAGAGATCTTGATGAATATGTTTAAAGGTAGAGTAAAATCATGGTGAACAAAAAAATGGTTGATTGCTACCAAATATTTGTCTTTGCAATCTCTAATGAAATTTTTATGGGTCATCTCTTTCCTACTACTGATGACCTACAAACTTTGTTCATTCCATGTATCCTTTTGAGTTTCCTATGACTAGTGATGATGCTTTAAACATAATTTATAGCGCCTTGACACTAACTTATAGGTATAAATTATATATTTAAATAAATATTCATATAATAATATGATTAGCTATTTAGTTGTAAATTATAAAATACTATATAAAAATATATTATAGTGTGTTTGGTGGTTTAAAGCTAATTCATGGCACTTTAACCCTACTTAAATAATAGATATAATTAACATCCAAAAAATGTTGTGTATATTAAATTATATTAACATTATCTATAAAATATAAAATAATATACTAAAAATTATATTATCAAGACTATCAGTATATAAAAGCATATAAACATACAAAAATATTTTACCTTATTTTTTCTTCACATATTGGTCATATTCTTAATATATTAATATATTAATCATTAATTCAAAATTTCACTATGATCATGTGAAAAAATTAAATACCAATTAGTTATGATGCATTCAATTAAAATATTACGTTAAAAAATGTATCATCCTACCTCTTGTGCTTTAACCCTAACTGATTTATATAAATCATATTAAATTACACTAACAGTAGGTATACAATATAAAATAATATATAAAACTAGTAGTTGCCCCAGAAGGTGCAAAGAGAGGCCGATAGGAGTATTGTTTGTGAATTATTAATTTGAAGTAATCGTAGTTTTTGAGATGAAGGGAAAAAAGAAAATTGCATTTCAGTCATCAAAATTTAACTCGTGAAACGGAGAGATGAAATTTTCTCCATTAATATAGATATATGACATGTTAACATATTTTCTGAATTAGAGGACCAATTTGATGGCCCGAAAGATGAAGAAATTTGCAGTGTAGAGCACTATACTATGAAAAACATCATTTTATGGGTCAACAGATGTAGATCTTATACTGTGAATCTTGAGATATAATTATGATATATAATTATGAGCTGAAACATAAAAAGGCAGACAATTTATATGACATAATCCACCATTGTTCCTACCGACCTCTATTAACACCAATATTTATCTCATTTTCCCATTAATTAATCACTACTCACTGATAATCATATCAACACTCTGCTACAATTAGTATTTGTAACTTGCAATGAGTCCTTGTTTCTTTCTATCCTAACTGTGACATGCAATAGTTGCAGCTACTGCATACCCTGAGGTCTGCGAGAAAATGCAGATTTAGTGGCAAACTTCTGGGGACTGTCATATTTTGTTCTACAGTTAGTATTTTTAATCTCTTTATCCAACATTGATTTTTGTTATCCACTAGTTTTACCTATGACTTTTCTGTGCTAGGTATTTATGTTCAGGAGATGTCAGCTTCCTTTCTGCAGTTAGTATTTCTAATCTCTTTACCCAACATTGATTTTTGTTATCCACTGGTTTTACCTGCGAATTTTCTGTGCTAGGTATTTCTGTTCAGGGAATGTCAACTTCCTTTCTGTAGCTAGGTATTTCTCATCTCTTCACCAAACTATCTTAAATCTTATCCTTGAAATTCCCATACAAGTAGATACAGGTAGATCTCGGGTTGTATCAAAGTAGCAGGTCTGCGTGAAGGAATGCAGATACATAGTTGCATAATTAGAAGCAGATTTGAGGCTGATGTCTTTGTGCAGAATTCTCTTGTGACCATGTATGCCAAGTGTTGAATATTAGAGATTGAAAAAGAATTATTCAACAACATGTCTCACCGAAATGAGGTCTCTTGGAATGCAATGATTCTTGGGTATTCCCAAAGTGGGCATGCTACTGAGGCCTTGAATATCTTTAATGAAATGCAATTACTAGGCATGAAGCTGAATTCTTTCACCCTAATAAGTGCTCTCCAAGCATGTGCACTTCCAGGAGCTCTGCAACAGGGTAAGTGGATTCACGAATTCATCCTTGAAAGGGGACTTGAATCAGATACATTTGTGTTGAATTCCCTACTAGATATGTATGCCAAATGCGGTTATATGGAAATTGCACAACAATTGTTCGACAAAATGTCTAAAAAAGATGTGGTCTCTTGGAGTGCGATGATTTTTGCGTGTGCCGAAACTGGGCATGCTGCTGAAGCCCTAACACTATTTCATGACATGCAATTGGAAGATGTGATGCCTAACTCAATTACCATTGTAAATGTGCTCTTGGCATGTACCCATGTAGCAGCTTTGCAACAAATAAAATCGATGCATTCATACATTGTTAAAACTGGATTCGAAGCTAATGTTATTGTGGGGACTACTTTGATAGACATGTATGCCAAATGTGGGTGTGTGGATATTGCACGAAGTTTTTTTGATAAAATGACTGAAAGAAATGTGGTGTCATGGAGTGTAATGATTTATAGTTATAGAATGCATGGACGTGGTGAGGATGCCCTTTTGATTTTTCAACAAATCCAAAAGGCAGGCATAGAGCCAAACCACATCACCTTTGTTTCTATTTTGTATGCATGCAGTCATGCAGGCCTGGTCAATGAGGGCTGGGAATACTTTCATTGTATGATTTGAGATTATTGCATTACACCCATTGAGGAACACTATGCATGCATGGTTGACCTTCTTGGTCATGCTAGACATTTAGATGAAGCACATGACTTTATTTAAAAGATGGCATTTCAACCTGGTGTTGGGGTGTGGGGAGCTTTACTTAGTGCATGTCGTATTCATTGCAATATTGAGCTAGGTGAATAGGTGGAAAAAATACTTTTTGACTTAGAGCCTGAGAATGTTGGATGTTATGTACTATTATCAAACATTTATGCTGCTGCTGGCAGGTGGGACGAAGTGGCAAAGCTAAGAACAGGAATGAAAGACAAAGGTTTGAAAAAAACACCAGGATGCAACTTGATTGAATTAAATAATAGGATACACAGAATCCTGGTCACTGACATATCACATCCTCAATCAGAAAAAATTCATGCTATGTTGGAGACCTTGGGCAAACAGATGAAGGAGGCAGGATATATACCTATGATAGATTTTGTGCTACATGATGTAGAGGAGGAGGTGAAAGAAAACATGCTCCACACTACTTAACACAAGACCTGGCACCCCTATCTGGATCACTAAGAATCTCCGTGTGTGTGGTGAGTGCCACAGTGGGACAAACTTCATCTCCGGGATTGTCAGTCGTGAGATTGTTGTGAGGGGATGTAAATCGTTTCCATCATTTCAAGAACGGAATATGTTCTTGTGGGGATTACTGGTAATACTTAGTTTAAAAAAAGCACAAGCATAAATTTTCATAGATACAAAGTTTTTGTGTACATTTCCTGGATTGGTGGCTACTAATGGCTAGTGATTGCATCACAAAAAATCTTCCTGTCTATGGTGTTTAATAGAGTGCCTCAAAGTTCATCTTTGAGATTGCCAGCTATGAGATTATTGTCATGGATGTAAATCATCTCCATCATTTCAAGAATGGATTATGCTCTTGTGAGGATTACTGGTCATTGCTAGTTTAGAATAGGCACAACACAAATATTCATAGATGCAATTGTTTTTCCCAGTTGCCTTGTAATGAGAGCTAGTAATGACCTGTAACTGATTGACAAAGAATTTCAATCTGTGTGGTTATTGGCATAGTTACATGTAGTTCATCTCTAACATTTTCAGTTGCAAGATTGTTGGGAGTGATGCAAAGGTACAAGCTTAAGTGTTTATAGTAACAATTTTTTTTCACACTTGCCTGGAAATTGTAATTGTGATATAGATGTTTTCTTGATCCTATTATTATTCAGTTGTAAAAGAAGGCATATACCTTGCCTCTGGCTTGATGAACCACTATATAATGTGATTAGCATAAACCAATGTTATTGTTCATTCCTCTATATTCGTTGCGTTAGCAGTGTATACTGCTTAGAACACCATACACTCTTCTTCTGAAACAACTGCACTTCCGTAAATGAATGTTATAAGATGTTGATGTTTTATGCATTACACCAATGGAGTATAGTTTCAAAATTCGGTCATACTGGAGGTTCCTGTACGAAATTCGACTCCTGTGTGGTACGGAAAAATGTCTCTATGGTATGAATACCGTACAGTCAACATATAGTTGAATTTACCATACCATATATATGCCTATATAGTTTAATACAGCTGAGGTATGTCATAATGCATGGCTGACCAAAAAACCCAAAAAATGGACTAATAAATCCAAAAATTGTGCCCAAAAACCAAAATCACACACAAAACCTATAAACACCCTCAAAATTTGTTGCTTCAAGTATTGTATTCACTTTATCTGTTCTTTGTGCATTTCTGAGACTATAATCCACCATTCCATGGAGTAACACCTATGTTTCTTTGTTTCTTACATTCTGGGTTGCATTTCTGGGCTGGGACACTGCATTTCTGGCCTGTGTTTTTTGGTTGCATTTAAATTTTGGACATTCTGGGTTGCATTTTATGGGTCAGTAGGTATGCTTTTCGTTCTTTATTATATTCATTTTGTTTTTGGTTTTTAGTTCATCAAAAATTAATTGTTGGAGTTTGTCATTCTCTTTTCACCCTCAAAGTTCAAATGATCCTACTCTTCACTCTTGCTATTATGATGCATTATCTTTCAAATGTTGTCGTTGGAAGCTAAAGCTAGAGGCTACTGTTACTTTTTAGATTATTGCCATGTTGAATGTGGTGCAGCCCACAGGTAGGCATGGAAACAACCACAAACACAGGGGCTGCAAATCTTCTTCAAACAAGAACATAAAGCTTATAAATGGAAGCAAACACAACTTTAAAGGCACAAGAAAATGATGGGAAAACTCAAATTTTCACATCCAACACTTCTATTAAACTGCAAATTTATGAATTCACATGTGTATCCCACAATGGATTTCACCTATTATGAAACTTACAACACCAAATATTCTTTTTTTTTCAAATGCTGAATTGGGAGAGCCTGCCAGTCCAAGTCTCGGATAGGGTCACAATATCTTAAAGAAAAATCTAAAAATAGAATGATATTCCACCTAGGGTTCTTTATTTTGCTGCTGCTTGGTTTTCCTCTTGCTCTGCTTCACTTTCTTCTTATCTCCTTTGGCAGTGAAGAGATATACCTATAAAAATCAAAGGAAGAATGAATTTCTTGCAGAGCTGTCAATCATAGGATGCCTTAGTCATCGAAACCTAGTCCATCTGCAAGGATGTGTCATGAGAAAGGAGAGATTATTTTGGTCTATGATTACATGTCGAATAGTAGCTTGGATAAGATCATTTTTCAAGAAGGTGTAGGACCGGTGCTGTCATTGGAAAATAGATGCAAGATAGTGATGGGGATTGCCAACATAGATCTAACATTTTTTTTTCCAAATTTAATGAATTCGAAAAAATCTCAAAGCTGTAAACCAAGTAAGAGATTAAAATAAAACAGTTCAAATTGAACCCAACCCAGAGGAGACCAAAATAAGCACCGTACTTATCACGCTAACATTAGGCATGTTTGCCCAAAGTTTAAGCATAAAGCTAAAATCTGCAGACTAATAAAATAAGTCTAGAAAGCCAAGATACAGTAACATCAAGGAGGGACAGGCAAATGAAATAAACTCAAATGATTAGAGGTACAAATAAGAGGATAAACTAATTGTAATAAACAAAAAAAAGAGAGTACCTGTTGGAACGAGAAGAAAAGCATTAAGCCGAATAGAAAACAAGGGAAATCTTAATAGATAGAAGGTTCTGACATTCTTAGAACTTCATGCAACTCTCAATACTAAGAAGCCAAGATACAATAACATCAAGGATAATAAAAGGATTCAAATATAATCAGTATTATGCTCAGGAGAGGGTAGAACGAGGTAATGATTTCTCTTGCCACGTACCTGATTTCTCTCGCCACCCTCACAGGTAGTTAAGAAACTTGATGTAATGAGAGAGTAAAATTTTCTTACAGAGGGTTTTCAACTTTGGCTTAAACCCAACTTCACCCAGAAACTTCTATCTATTAACATTTCCTTATAGAGGGTTTTCAATTTCGGCTTAATGCTTTTAAGAAAAAAGAACAGTAGCAAGGGAAATCTTAATGAAAAAGGAAATGGCATTCTGAATCTCTGCACACTTGGAGACAACTTTTTTTAAATCGCCGCCATCTTCCTTGGCTTCATCGATCAAGAACTCATTATACACTCAATTATTGACTAACGAGGCCTTCTCAAGACCCACTTTAACACGTGAAACCAACATCCATTGAAGCAGCACGAACCCAATTCCAATAACAGCAGCAATGGGTATCAATATTTGCGATAGAAATTCACTCAAGAGAGCACCACCCATGGTGAAAAATAGTCCTTCCTGAAGCCAAAACTTCCCACATAAGGAAACGTCGCAAAATTCGCAACATCTAAAACCAGCAGAGAAAGAAAAACAAATGGGGTGTGTAAAAACATCCAAGAAAGTCTAAACAAATTTACATAGAACCGAAAGTATCTCCAAGAAATCTGAAGCTTCTTAGTATGGAGAGTTGCATGAAGTTCTAATAATGTCAGAACGTTGCCCCTGTGCAGACAGGAGGACGCAGTCCTTAGAACCAGAAGCAAGAGACTGTTTATGTTAAACCATTGAGACAAAAAAACAAGGGAAATTTGAGAACCTGTAGGTTGCATTCTGAGATGCCCAAGAGAGGGTAGAACAAGGTAATGATTTCTCTCGCCACATGCTTGATAAAACCACAACAGGAAAGGGTGAGAAGTAAGGAAAGTAGATTATAATCATGAGAAAAACAAGAACAGTAGTTACCTTGAAATTCTCCAGTAAAGAGCCAAGATAAACTAATTACCTTCAACGAAATAGAGGCTACAGACTGGTAAGTCTAAGGCTGTAAGTTTTAGTTCCTCCATCGTCAAAGTTGAGGAGAAACAGGTGGGTAAACACACCTAGAACCTGGAAACACATTCCGGAGGAGAAAATAAACATTCTATGCATAGATAGAATAGCCATGAAACCCTTTGTAAGGAAATAAACTCAAATCAACCTAAAAATCAAACAAATTGTGCTGATAGGGAATCCGTCAACTGACCAAAAATAGAATCAAGACAGGTGCAAAGAATGCAAGGAAAGAATTGAAATTGTAAGGAAATAAACTCAAATCAACCTAAAAATCAAACAAATTGTGCTGATAGGGAATCCGTCAACTGACCAAAAATAGAATCAAGACAGGTGCAAAGAATGCAAGGAAAGAATTGAAAAATGAATGGCACAATGGAGAAACCAGAGAAGCTTTCCATAAACCAATAAGTTACAGGTGTCACCGGCATTGGGGGCGTGGAGGCAAACGTGTTCTCGGCTGTAGAAGAAGCTAGAGACAAAGTGGGTTGTTGAGCATGAACTTACACAGTCGGCGGAGCGAATAACGGGAACAGAACGGTGAACAGAGTAGAGTTAGTTCGAACGAGTTTTTTAAATGAGTAACAGGTGTCATTTTTTAAACGAGTAACAGGTGTCCTCTGCAGATTGAATATGTTGACGAAAAAAAAATTGATCTCTTTCAAAAGAGAAGGCCTATCGGCCTAAAAATATATTATTACACAACCCTAACTAATTGATATAAATCATATTTAAAAAAAAAATGCATGTAAATTATACAAACAGTATGTATAAAATATCAAATATATATTAATAAATATATTTTTACAATATTTCCATGATTTAAAGCTAACTTAGAGTGTTTTAAGGGTAAGATATGAGTACAAGTTATATATTATAATAAACGATATCTATGTTAAATTATAATAACTATAGGATAATTGATAGATGTAGGTTTTTGTGGTGTATATTTTGAGATGTAAAACTGGGTTCATAGTCTTCATTTTTAGTCTATGTTTCTAGTCTAAATCAATACTCATATTCAGGACAAACACGCTGAGAAGAGAATAGATTAAGGTAAATAAATAGAGGAAAGAAAGAAATGAAACAGCCGACGAGTTCTTAATTAATTATTTTTAAAATATCTTCCTCTCTTCTTTCAATTGTTATCCTTATTTTTTCCAGATTACTAATCTCAATCCATGTATCCCTTCCATACAGGATGACAATGATAGATTAGAGATTTCTGTGGTGTAGATTTTGAAATGCAAAACTCGGAATATCCATAGCCTTCAGTTTTAGTCTATGTTTCGAGTCTAAATCAAGACTCATATTCAGGACAAACCTACTAAAAAGAGAATAAGATAATTGTAAATTATAGAATATTGTATTGATAATACACAAATTATATATTATAATAAACATTATCTATGTTAAATTAGAATAACTATAAAATAATTGTAAATTATAGAATATTATATTAATAATATCCACTCACATAGGACACATATAATCATATCTAGTATTAAAATTTATTTTAAACAATTTAACCAAATCAACATAGCATTACACTATATAACATTTTACAACATTGTTGTCATACTCTATTGCAGAACCTCTCTATGTGTAGTAATTTCATACTTCTTTATCCCTAGATTTTATCATAAATTTCTCTTAACAACATTCCAATGTGAGACTTTGGGAGACTCCTTGAATCCTAAAATTAGACTACTTGTAAACATAATATCTATAATTGTTGTTGTGAGATACACGAAGCTTCAAACATGCCTCTTAAAAAACTCTTTACCTTTTATTTGTTTTAATTGATTGTGTGAGTATTTCTATAGGTGTGGTATTGGCTTAAAAGTAGTCATACATAGCCTTTGTAATACATCTCTTGCATACATGATTGGAAAAAAAAATCGTTTTAGAATACTGAAATTCTATTCTAACAAAATACTTCATCAAGACCAAATCAATCATTTCAAATTTAGTCTTCATTGCATGTTTTAAATTTCGAAAGATACTTGTATATAAGATGTCATCGGCATACCAGCAAACTACTGAAATGTGTAAACAGGATGGGTCACTGTTTCATCTACTAAAACCATTAATAGCCAAATAAAAAGTTTTTCTATTGCACCAATCACTGTTTCATCTAATAAACCACTAATAGCCAAATAAAAAGTTTTTCTATTGCACCAAGCTCTGAGAGCTTGGTTCAACACGTACAGTTCCTTCTTGATCATGTAATTGTTAAACATCATCTGATCCTTGAATAATTCATTTTAGTGTGCTTTATTTAACATCCATCTAATAAAATTGTCAGTATTATTGAGCTACTAATGTGCAAATAGTAACTGCAATCTCCAACCTCGGTATAACTGCAAATATTTCTCCATAATTTATACGATGATTATGTGCAAACCATTTCATAAACAAAATTCCTCTGTATTTCTCTATGTCGTTGTTTTCATTATATTTCGTCTTCCAAAATAATATCATACTAATGTTGTCCTTACTTGCTAGTAAATTTACGACTTTCCATATATAATTCCTTTATATGGAATCTGTCTCCTCATCCGTGGCCTAAACCAAATTTTCTCTTTGAATACGTATTCAAAACACAATGGTTGACATGAAAATAATGAGTAGCTTCACTATGGATCGAAAACCTCACACTTATCATAAACGTATTTTAAACACCAATTCTTCCTATATCTCGACGATGCAATTGTTGTATTTGATTTACTACTCGAATGAGAAATGGGAGTTTGTTGGCTTATGTGTATTGGTGACACTACTTGAACTTAAATTCTTAGTGACCTTGCTCAAGGACCTTTCATAGGTGATTCAATACTGCATCTTGTTTTTATACTTTATTAATTTATTCTTCAACGTTAACTTGTATTTAAGGAATTGCTGCTCGAAGTAACAAAGTTTTTTTCTAAACTTTCGTCCGAAACTTGACATTTTTTGAACTCTACTTCTCTACAGATTATAAAATACTTTGTACTTTGATTTTCAAATATGAATACCTTAAATTTCTCAATATAACTCCTGAAAATACACTTCTCTTTTCAATCATCTACACTCCTTAATTTTTCAGATATGTGAATATATGACACACATCTAAACACCCTTAAATGTGATACATTTCACTTCATACATCTCTTAGGTTCTTGTGGCAGTTATATTTTACATTTTTTTAGAAACATATTCTAACAAAACAAGAAACTTGTTCACTAAAAAAAATCATTGGATGAGTTATTTTTTTTCTTTCAACAAATTTATATACATGTTCATAACTACCAAATCTTTCCTTTCTAATACACCATTTTGTTATGGTGTGTACAAGGATATAAATTTTCACTATTCCAACACCATTTTGTTATGGTGTGTAGAATGATATAAATTCTCATTTTTCCAAAGTGTTTACAATATGTTGTAAATATTTCGCGTCATAATCTCCTCCTTGATAACACTTTAGGATTTTAATATACTAAACACATTTTTTTTCAACCACGGCCTTAGAATTCTTGAAGTTGTCAACCACGGCCTTAGAATTCTTGAAGTTGTCAATAGTATCATATTCATACTTCAAAAGGCATACCTAAGTCCTTCTGCTAAAAACATCAATTAATATTAAGAAGTAAATGTCCCCTCTCTCTTGGATTTTCACATTTCCACAAAATCAATTTCCACCATCTCCAACTGTGCCTTTTCCTTGTAAGAAGTGGTAGCTGTAAAATTGTCTTTATGTTTTTTTTTACAATATACAAATCTCACAAGATATTTTCAGTTCATGTATAATTGGAAAGCCTTTATATAATTTCTTTGTGTTGCACTAAATTAAGTTTTCTAAAATGTATGTGCTCAAACATGAAATTAAAAAAACAAAGTTATCAACATAACAAAAACTATTTCTGCTTTTTTGGAGGTTGAATCAAATCGTGATTTTTATGTTGATTTGTAAAGCTTTCAATCTTTTTCTGGAGCAGTATATTTTTAACAGTTCAATTGTTCTTATGTATTAACTATGAACATTTTTTTTAAATGTTATGATTTTCATGCCAATTTTGAAAAATATTGATGCAACATCAACCTTTCATTTTTTATTCTGTAAATTTCTCACATTTTAAATTTTATTATGCATTATGTGTTTATTTTTATTTTATTTATGCATTTATTTATTTTTTTAAATTTTGGTGAATCTAATTTTGCTTTTTATTATGACTTATTTTCTAATGTTATATGCACAATTTTTTTAAATGATATTTATTTAAATTTTCTCAAGTTATCTTCTTCTTGTTATTTTATCCTAGAAATATTTGTTTTTCAAGTGCTTTTCAATTTGTTTTTTTTCTTTGCAATGTTATTTTGTAATGAAAATTTTGTTTGTTTTCAAACTTAAAAAAATAATAATAAAATTATTATTTTGAAGTTATTATATTATATGTATTTATGTATTATTAAGTAATTCTTCAAGGAATATAAAAAATATTAATAAAAAATAATAATTTTAAACACTTCATAAAAAATTACACATTTTGAGACCTTTTCACTTAAACAACATTATTAGTATGATATTTCTTGGAAGGTGTACCAAAAAGCTCTCACTTAAGTCACGAGTGATTATTGACCTTAACAAAAATTGTGGCTAGTTATGGTTATCCTTTATATCTACAAAAAATATGTGAGAAAAACCTGTAGAAAAATCGATGTATGAAAATATAAAATAAAAAGGAACAAAATTTAATGATGAATGTGATGTAATAACCCAATCTCAGAAATGATTTTAAAGAAAAATATTTTATTAATGAAACCTAACGAACGAGATTTACAAAGATTCATAATTCCCCCTCAGTGGGATGGGTCCTTAGATATCATTCTAGCTTTAGTATCCATATATTCCTCTATTGAATGTGTGAAAACCCAAACAAGGTAGAACTAAAAAATGGGAGCTCAAAAGGGATGAGACAATAATGGTGATGATGATAATGATCATGGTGAGAAATGGAAAAAAAAGCCTCTTATTTATAGTAAAGTATTGGGTTAATATTTAAAATGGAGAATAATAAAATATTATTGACCAAAATAATAAGGGGCTAAACTAGTACTATGGGGACCTAAAACTCATACTCTCAAAATTTTGTGCACAGTAGCTTTTCGTGCATAGTGTCACATATCTACCCCTCCATGAGCTTATGCTAGAATCATCTTTATTTTATGTTCAGGAACATATCTATGTCATATATCATCTGGTCCGATATTATATAAATTTCATTATATAAATGAAAATTTAGTTTCTTTAACTACTAATTTTTTCTTTTGATGCATAGTATCCTCTCAAGGAGCCATTCCCATGGTCAAAAATTAAATAATAAATGCGAAATGGACATATGTCATTCTGATTGCAAATAAATATGTATCAGGGAGAATATCCTCTATGCTGGTTGGTTCCTCCCCTGTTTGTAGTCTTGACAGATGGTCAAGTACTACATTCAGTCTCTCTAGTTTAACAATGATCTCAAAGTCATATTCCTGGAATAACAATAACCATATGAAAATACTTCCTCCTAATACAAGCTCACTAACAAAATACTTTAGTCCAGAATGATCTGTAAACATTTTAAAGTGTGGTCCCAATAAATAGTGTGTAAAATTCTACAAATCATACAACATGTCGAGTTCTTCCCTTTATGTAGTGGTGTAATTATTTTCTACTTTAGATAGATTTCTACCTGCAAAAGCTATAGGATGATTAATCTGTCCTGCACTAGGTTGTGTCAGTACCACTCCCAAATATACACAAGAGGCATCCACATGGCCATGAAATTCGTTATTTCAATTAGGGAACACTAGTATAGGTCCAGATACCATTTTTTTTTTCAATATGTTGAGGCCCTTCTAACATTCTTCATTCCACTAAGAAGTTACATTCTTCTTGAATAATTTCTCTATAGGCGCAAAGATCTGAGCATACCCCTTGATGAACTTCCTGTAATACCCAATATTTCCCAACATAGTGTGAAGTTGTTTCACTATATTAGGTGGAGGCAATTTCACAATGATATAAATATTAGCAGGGTCCACCATTAGTCCTTCCTTATAGAAAATATGTCCTAACAATATGTCGAAAGGTGCAAAATATCCACTTATTTAGGTTCAAAAAGATTTTATACTATGTACGTGTCGACCATAAGTATTAAACTTCCAACATGTTTGATAAATAATCTAAATATTTTCAAATCACCAAAATATACCTCTAAAAACTTATGGATGTACTCCTTAAAAGCTATGACCACCACCCTAGAAAATATAGCAGGGGAATTTTTTAATCCAAAAGGAATTATTGTGTATTAAAATGAGCCCCATTCTGTAGAAAATGTGGTCTTATGCCGATATTTAGGTGCAATCCTAACATGAGGATAACCTGAGAATCCATCTATAAATGAATAAGCTTCCTCACCTCCTACATTGTCTAGCACTTCATATGTGAAAGGGGGAGGTAAGGGATCATGTAAACATGCATCATTAAACTTTCTCAGATCAATACAAATCCTAATTTCTCCTTCAGTATTCTTCTCTTGCACCACCATAGGACTCACACTTTTTTATTCTTCTATAGGTTCAATAATACCTGTTGTTATCATCTTATAAAGGTCTACTTTCACTTTCTCCTTATATGTCGGGTTTAGCCTGTAAGGTCTTAGCTTGACTAGCTTCACATCAAGCTTAAGGGGAATCTTCATGACTCCTAGATATCCTATTATACCCTTCATCTCTAAAAACTTGGTGGGAAATAGTTTTTGACATTCATGAAGTAACTATGTAACTTTACTGACTGTCTCCTCATCCTAGTAGTCTCATATTGTTACAAAATTGTGTTCCTTCTATGATCCTAGGTTTACCTTCTTGCTCTTCAATGGATTAATTATGTGTGGTACCCCTCACTCAGGTCCAGTTATTTTGCAGTATCCTTGTCTCTTTTTTATTTCAATGTTGCAAGGATATTATTCTTCATATGAAGTAAGGTTATAACACTCGAGTGCATTATCTATATGTGCAACCCAATCAGGTTGTTTCCATGTCAGTGGGGTGACATTCTCAAATATTTGCTTCTTCACTGTCTGAAGTAGAAAATATATGTATGGGCATCTGTCCTAAAATCTAAATGCTAATATGAAACCATCAACCTTGTCTGCCCAATTCATAGTACCATGCTGAAGCTCCATTTCCAGGTACCAATTCTTAGGGATTGTCTCTGATGTATGAATGAATCCATGTACCCACTATTATTGTGGAATATCCTTCCATGTTGTAGTGCACATCTTGATATGCTTCCTAGGTTATTTTTCGCAACATATTTTATCTCCCTCTCTATATCTATCTATCCAAATATTATCTACATCAATCTTTGAAATTCATGCCAACCTCCTATATTCTTTTTGTGTGCATTCCATCATCTAGAATGGGTAGCTTCTAGGGCTATATATAAGTCTGAAAACCTTTCCTCTAGTCTGAAAACCTTTATTTTATAGAGCCGTTTTTTAATAACCAATAAGAGATTGATTTCCGTGATAACCTAAGCAATATCACAAGAAGCCAAGTTACATACCTCAACCAGTTCATGTTCAACGATTTGTGTTCTAAACAAATACCTTTCCTATACTTCATGTACCGTTGGGCTTCAGAAATGTCGTATTTCATCCACCCTTCCCTTCACTATTCCTTACATTTCATCATCCTATTAACCTTTCATTATACCACTTTCATAAATACATTTGGGTTTCACCTTCCTATTTTCCACTTTATTCATTTTTGTATTATAACTGAATTTATGCTTAAATATTAGAAAATATACATGTTTTTATATATCTCTCAAGAATGTGTGAGCTTTGTAATGTGTAGGAGAAATGTGAAGGATTAATTCTAAGAGACTTCTGGAATATCTCCTTCACCATATTAAGGAGATAATTATTCAAGCCTATTCCTAAGGAGAAGACCATGGAGGATTTGGTTGGCATATCCTATTCAAGATATGTGAGAGATGTGTGGAGGATTCAAAGGGATCATGTCTTGTAATAATGGGAAAGTAGTTGAGAGTGGTTGAATGAGATGGTTAGCTTCTTCATGTATATAAGAGAGTGCTCTCTCTTCATTTTGATTAGCTCAGGAGTTCAGAAGTTCAGAAGTTCAGAAGTTCATTAGATTAGCTTTAAGAGATAGTTTTGTAATTAGGAGAAAGGGGATTCTTAATTGTGATTCATATTCTTTTATTGTAGGCTTTCATGATTTGTCATTTGATTCTTGTGATGTAATTTGAAATGGCATTATTGTTGTGAGCTCACATATGTTGTTTGTCATTTAGCTCTTCACATGTTGTATTGCTTTTCCTTTATGCAATTTCCTGCTTCCCTAGATTAATTTGATTTCAGCAATTTAGATTAGATTAGTTCCACTTCGGTCCTGCATATATAGTGCATGTGCTTCATAATTCTATGAACCTCGGATTGAAAAATTAAATGGTTGGGCAAGTACTACAACGGAATTAAAACGACAATAGTTTCACCCAACATTTTGGTGCCGTTTTCGGGGAAGCACGATGGATTGAAGTTCAGTTTGATTTTTCATGCAAGTGTAATATCGTGTGTTTGTGTGTCAAGATTCCGCTTTGAGTAATAGGGTCCATTCTCCGTTGATTAACTTTTCTCGTTGTCTTTGTAGAGGATCTGAGGTCATAAACAGTGCTGAAGGATTCCTCGCTTGAGGAATAGGGTCCTTGTCAGCATGCTGATATTTCAATATCCCCGGTAGTGTTTTCTGTCTCGTCAAGTGTGTTTGATTTCCGCAACTGTGAAGAGTGTTTTTTTATCTATTTCAGCATGAGTGCTTTTATTTATGAAAGTAGTTTATTTTCATTTAAGCTTTCTAGATTTAAGTTTTGGGTGCAGTAAGAATCCCTTTTTCAACATGGTTTAACAATGAGTGTCAGCTTGGAACTACTCACTTAGATCCTAGCAGAAGTCAGGATCTCCTCTTCCTTGGAAGAAGAGATCTTGACAAGAATTAAATGTTCAACTACTCCACAAGAAACAAACTAAGATTCAACATCTGAAGAATCATGCACATCTGATGGCGAACAATCATTCGAACAGGAGATCGAAGAAGAAGAAGAGGAGCTACAACATGATCTAAGTAAGAAAAATCGTGCCTATCAAAGCCTTATCGAACAATGGTTCGAGGTAAGTACTCGATTAAATTCGTTTTTTTATTTTTATTTAGTTGATTTGCAGTTTCAGCAATTAAAATCATTCACGCTGGAATATTTTCATTTTTCAGTTGAACAATTGCTATTGAATATATTGCTGTTACTGCTACGTGAATGGCTTCATTGGAAATTCAATTACACGTAACTAATTTTTAAAACTCTAATTAGTATAGAGTAGGTAGGATTTTCTTTCATTCTCAATTTTGCTTTTGCCTAGAATAAGTATGCTCTCCTCCACGCTTAGTGCGATCGCGAAGATCAGAAAATAAGGATGATTTAGATTAATTTCAGGAATTAAAAAAAAAAAAAAAAAAATAAATAAATAAATAAAATTATTCATGTTTTGCAATATGCCTAATCGATTTTATCATTAATTTGCAAATCATTTTTTCTCTTTTCTCCATTTGCTAAATTTTTTTTTAATAAACCATGAATTGAGGCTAAATAAAAACAAACTGAGATTTTATCTGAATAGTCGCTGAAACTGTGTCTAGCGTTTTATCTGAACAGTTGCTGAAACTGTGTTTTCTGGGCATACTAAAACCTGCAGCAAGCAATTAGATGATGAAACCTGCAAAAACAATTGAATCAAAAATCTTCCAGGTTCATCACTTCAATAAAATAACTGTCAGTTTCGTGGGATTTGCAAGCCGTAGCGATGCCAAACCTCCGCCCACTGTTCATAAACCTGCAACTAACAGCAACAAACCAAAATGATCAGCAGCAAACAAATGAAACTGAAATAAAATAAAAGATAATTCTCATTGTTTGCATATTTTGAACACTGGAATTTTCTCACACCTAATTTGGGATACTATGCGGGGGATGATTGAAAAATATCGGCCACAATCCATGGGGTTTGTACACTATCTTTGGCATTTCAAGATAATAGGAACAAAATCCCATCAATATGACGGTCAGATAACTATTTTTATGGATTTGTTTTCTTGAATTTTCCATCCATGGCATACTTTATCGAGATTACATGATTATGCGGTTGCTTATTAATGGATTCCTTCTTTACTGGCTACGAGTTTTTCTCCATTGCTTATCTTGAAGGAAGCATTTTTTTTTTCATGGACGGTGGACAACTGGATTTCTTCTTACGTTCTGGTGAAAATAGGCTTATGTTCATTTGACGGTAGCAGGGATGTTAGTATGCGAATTGCTAGTAAAAACATTTAGCTTGGAGAACACTTCAGTGGAAGGGTTCCCTAATACTCCACCCTTGCATGATTCAAAGCGACTCAGATTCAGTGTAGATGAATCCCAGACACTGCAAGTTGACACTACTAAGAATTGTTCTGAAACATGCCTGCTGTGCTTACGATCTCCTAAGAAAAGCAATGCTGGACATTGATAGAGAATCAAATGTTCCAGAGCCATCTGAAAAGACAAGATCACGTTAAATACATTTCTTGCGCATCAGTTTACCATTACTGTTATCACCTACTACACATTATGTCATTTCAATTCAGAACTGTATGCCTTTGAGCTACAAATTTTACTTTTAAAATCAGCGAAACATGACTCCTGTAAGACTCTGACCACGAGAAATCTGAAGACGCAAGATTTGGCGCATCTTTTAAGAAAATGGGCCAGTATGCGGTGGCGATGGAGCCCGGACGTGAAGGAAAGAATGGTGCGCCATCAGTTGGTCCTGTTTATAGAAACATATGGTCTAAAGATGGTTTTCCTCCGCCATTGCCTGGTTTGTTGACGTTGTGGGAAGTTTTCAGCACCTCTTGTAAAAAAACTCCTTTAGGAGAATGGTTGGGCGCAGGGAAATTCATAATGGAAAGGTAGGCAAATATGTATGGCAAACATATGGGGAGGTCTTTGATCAAGTGTTGAATGTAGGAGCTGCTATGCGTACATGTGGCATTGAACCGTTTGGACGCTATGGAATTTATGGAATAAATTGTCCTGAATGGATTATAGCAATGGAGGCATGCTGTGGCCATAGTATTACCTGTGTCCCTCTCTATGATACACTCGGAGAAAATGCTGTTGAGTTCATCTTAAGGCATGCTGAGATCAACATTGTATTTGTTCAAGACATCAAAATCCCAAATCTATTCAAGTCTATACAAAAGGGTCCTGGACATGTAAAGGCTTTAGTCTCTTTTTCAAGTATTACTGGTGAGCAAGAGGAAGAAGCTCGTAGGTTGGGAATAGCAGCATACTCCTGGAAGATGTTTCTAAAGCTGGGAAAACATAATCCTACAGAACTCTCACCACCTGTGCCTATGGACATTTCCACAATCATGTATACAAGTGTAACCAGTGGAGAACCAAAGGGCGTTATCTTGACTCATGAGGCACTTACCCAGACTATAGCTGGAACTAAACTTGTCTTTGAAAAAGTTAACGAAAAGATGACAACCGATGATGTTTATTTGTCTTTCCTTCCGCTGGCTCATATCTTTGACCGTGTCATTGAAGAATTCTTTTTCCATTGCGGTGCCTTAGTGGGGTATTGGCAAGGGGATACTAAATTACTTGGAGAAGATTTAATGGAGTTGAAGCCAACTTTATTTGCAGGTGTGCCTAGAGTTTTTTATCGTATTTTTGCAGGAGGCATGAAAAGACTCAAGGAGAGTGGTACGATCCAGAGATTAATTTTTAACTCTCTATATAACTATAAGCTTTCAGGGATGAAACTAGGCTTCAGGCAATGTCAAGCATCACCATTGGCGGATGCAATTTTTTTAAGTAAGATTAAAGCAAGATTAGGAGGTCGGGTACAACTTATATTGTCTGGAGCAGCTCCCCTAAGTAGTTCTGTGAAGGAATTTTTAAGAGTAACTACTTGTTGCCATGTTTTACAAGGATATGGATTGACACAAACTTGTGGATGGAGTTATGTTGCATTGCCAGATGATTTATCAATGTTAGGTATAGTTGGTCCTATATCTCCAACAGCTGAAGTGCGCCTTGAGTCAGTCCCAGAAATGGGTTACGATGCATTGGCAGGTACCTCTCAGGGAGAGCTCTATTTCAGGGGCAAAACAGTGTTTTCTAGGTATTACAAGAGAGATGACCTTACAAAAAAAGCTTTCATAGATGGCTGGTTTCACACAGGGGATATTGGTGAGTTGCAGCCAAATGGTTCATTAAAAATCATCGACAGGAAGAAGACCATCTTAATACTTGCTTCAAGCATCTTATTCTCTTCACATGTGAAATTAATTTGAGTGACAAAAAGGAGCTTGCACCCCTTCAGGAGCTGATATATTCTATTCTTTTTCCATATTAAATGAATAGAGGGACATTATAATAATAATTGTTGATTTCATTGCATAGAAATGCTTGAAAGTACCAAGTTGTTCGCAGCTTGCATAATTGTGCTATAGAGCCATAATTTGTAAAACATGTTTCCCACTGATATGGTTGAGAGTGTGATTTCACAGGTTGGCCAGAGCTGTTTTCAGCCGGCAAACAAAGGGCTCTTCTTTACAACAATTTTCCATTTTAACTTTTTGCAGGCAGCTTAGATTTGGGCAAAGGCCAAGAACACAATAGAGCCTATTTCTTTCACTCAATAAATTTGTTTGAAAACCGCAGAATCTATCAAAAAAACACGACAATGGCTTCAATGTCAGAACAGGAAGAGAATGTTGCTGAGCTTAAGACTGGAGAAGAATTTTTGGATTCTTATGCTTATGCCGAAAACTGATTGTTTTTTCATACTCACTATCTCCATTTTACAGATTGCTTCATTACACTAATGTTCATGATGCCAGGATACTTAAGAACGCTCATTGGATTATCTGTCACTGCTTGATGATTGTTACTGGATACTTAGAAATGCTACAATTGAATGGTTTGAATATTCAACTATATCTGACGATGTACAGGTCCAATATCGCAGAGAAGTAAGTGACATTATTGCAGCAAATCGATGCAAAACATACTCTGCCCAACTTCTAATTGCTTGAATGAATTTAACAGTGTATCTAAGAAACTGAATCAACAAGAAACTAAAGATTTGCTAGCGTCGACACAGTATTGCTACACTTTGCAAAGCATGCCAAGAAATGGAGATCTGACTTTAATTTTTCTTGTTTTGTTTTTCTTTTTGCCTTTAATTTCATGAAAATTGCAAATGGACCTTTTAATAAATTCCTGAAAACAATACAAATGCATGTATTTATGTTTAGCACTAATTTGTTTTCTTGAAATCACTTTGACAGCCATCAATGATGAAATCAACGCGGGCGACAGGTTAACACACACTTTCTTTCCTTTGCTCGCATTTGTACTTATTCTTGCATCTTACGTTTTAGAATGCTCTCACGAAGTTTTCATGCAGGATTTGCACTAAGTTTTTTTCAGGTTTCGGAAATGATCGCACTTTGCTAATGAAGTGATTTTCAAAGATCACAGAACTTTGTGAGAAACATGCTTTCATAAACAGCTTGAAGGAGCTGTAACTCATCATAAACATCATGATGTTTGCGCCTCTTGATGTTTGCTGTTACACAGCGACCATGCTGATACACCAATATTTCCACTTTTTCCATTATCCATGCTGTAACACTGTAATATTTCTCCTTCAAAGCTGATTGACCATCCTTGTGTTGAAGCCTATTTTCCATTACCTTATCTTTCACGACTTCATGCACAATTATTTTTCTGAAACGCATACATTCCTTTATCCTTTTCAGCTCATTTGCCTTCTAGTTTGCCTTCTAAATAAAATTGATCCCCTTTCCATAATTACATTGCCTTGCTTTCCTCGCCATGTTGATCCACACTGCTTGTTCGTGAGTTCTTTCCATTTATATTCCTACCAAATCTCTTTGTACAAACTCGCGTTGACTGATGTGGGATTCCTTAAGGCCCACCTTTCAACAAGTCTTGCCCCATCGACCTCAGCACCTTATCTGGGAAATAGACTGGAGTTCCTTTTGAGTACCTTGAGACTTGCATGCCTTAATGGCAAGTCCTCTCGCTGAAAATCATGGGAATACATCAATGTCCCTTGATCGTCAGATCTTGCAAATGGATCGACGTCAACCCCTCTATTCGCATTTTGCAAGATGTACTCGGGTACCTTGGCACTCATTGACATCAATGGTGAGTTTTCCTCGCATTGGTTAATGGCATACATCAATGGCCAGTAATCCAATGATTTCTCTTCATGCTCGACATCAACACATTCTTTTGCATGATTAGATTTGTACCATCAGTTTTGTAGCAGACGAAGACTATACACTTTTTCACGACTCCCTCAGCAGTTACCGCAGCATGAATTTTGATCTATGAGAGTACCACAGTTCCACTTTCAGCCCTTATATTTTCCATGATTCAACATCAGCAGTTCAGATTCCTTCATTTCCCAGGTTCCAGTTACAGTGACATCAGCATTCACAGTTACATTTTCATGATCCTGCTGCAGTCAAACTTTCTATGTTCGAGCAGTTACATCAGTTTCAGTTACAGCAGTTGCAGCCACAGTCACATATTCTCTGATCTAGCAGTTACAACAGTTATAGCTACGATACCAGTCACGTTTTCATAATTCAGCAGCAGCAACAGCTACATTCCTATTGCATAGTTCATCATTCTTGGGTAAGTGGAAGTATGTTGTTTTCTAATCTTTAATCATGCAATTCCTTATATGCTGACTTGAATATTTTGGAAAATTCCCTCATCATGCTCCATTTCCTTTCATGACCCACGCCAAGTTGCATGAGGACATGCAACCAATTCAGTTGGGGGGGGACTATATTCGCTACATATTCACTACCGTGATTCCATTTCTTCACCACTATCACTTTTCTCATTCACCATTCACCAACATTTCTTTTCCAATGATACTTTGTTGCGCTTTGCTTCATACGCATTAATATACATATTGGCATGCTTCATGAATATTACAAAAGGGCTTTCTTATGCACATTGATAGCTTATGATTTCCAGTGAGTATTTACATTATTATTGCAGCAAGAGAACAAGAAGTAAAATGAATGTTGTTAACACAAGAACCAACATTCTTTGTATTCATGGTTGTCACACAAGAACCAACCATAAGAAAAGAGAATAGAAAACGAAATGAGTGTTGTTAACACAAGAACCAACATTCTTTGTATTCATGGTTGTCACACAAGAACCATCCATAAGAAAATGAAAGTTGTTACTCATGCCCTGCACATATCCTGGAAAAATTCATTATTAAAAAGACATCATCGTGTAAAGCCAAAGTTCAGATGCCAAAGAGATCCATGCATGGTTGCATGAGGACATGCAACAAGTTCAGTTGGGGGGGATGTTGGGCTTTAGAAATGTCGTATTTCATCCACCTTTCCCTTCACTATTCCTTACATTTCATCATCCCATTAACCTTTCATTATATCACTTTCATAAATACATTTGGGTTTCACCTTCCTATTTTCCACTTTATTAATTTTTGTATTATAAGGGAATTTATGATTAAATATTAGAAAATATACATATTTTTATATATATCTCAAGAATGTGTGAGCTTTGTAATGTGTAGGAGAAATGTGAAGGATTAATTCTAAACTTCTGGAATATCTCCTCCACCATATTAAGGAGATAATTATTCAAGCCTATTCCTAAGGAGAAGATCAAGGAGGATTTGGTTGGCATGTCTTATTCAAGATATGTGAGAGATGTGTGGAGGATTCAAAGGGATCATGTCTTGTAATAATGGGAAAGTAGTTGAGAGTGGTTGAATGAGATGGTTAGCTTCTTCATGTATATAAGAGAGTGCTCTCTCTTCATTTTGATTAGCTCAGGAGTTCATAAGTTCAGAAGTTCATTAGATTAGCTTTAAGAGATAGTTTTGTAATTAGGAGAGGGGGATTCTTAACTGTGACTCATATTCTTTTATTGTATGCTTTCATGGTTTGTCATTTGATTCTTGTAATGTAATTTGAAATGGCGTTATTGTTGTGAGCTCACATATGTTGTTTTTCATTCAGCTCTTCACATGTTGTATTGCTTTTCCTTTATGCAATTTCCTGCTTTCATAGATTAATTTGATTTCAACAATTTAGATTAGATTAGTTCCACTTCGGTCCTGCATATATAGTTCATGTGCTTCGTAAGCCTATGAACCTCGGATTGACAAATTAAATGTTTGGGCAAGTACTACAACGGAATTAAACGACAATAGTTTCACCCAACAGCAGCCTATTTTGCTAGTTCTCCAACTCTTATTCTAAGTCTGAGGTATAAGAACTATAACATTCACAACTCAACTTTCCCTCTATAGTAGGGGTAAAATAATCTCATTCCTTCATTGTCATTTGATATATATTGTCTACATGAGTTGTGCAATATTCTTCTTTGAATCGTTTTGTGTATCTTACTTCTTTTGATCGATCCAAGGGAGCAATTACTCTCACATTGTTTCCTTCCAATATCATCTGTCTCTTTTTCAAATTAATTATGGCCATATTGTCGAATGCTGAGTCAATTCCAAGAAATTTAGAATAAGGGTTACTATCATCAACAATCTCTATTACTTAAAAATAATCATTAGTGTGAACTCCTTCAATATCCACTGTGACATGTCATAGTCTATTAGGTCCTTCTATTACTAGTATAGTCCCTTATTTTTGTTAGTGTAACCCCCTTATTAGTATTATTGTACCCCTGTAACCCCCATATTGTTATTATTGCGCCCTTAAATTATTATTGTTAGGTTGGCTAGGATTACATTGTGGCCCCACTAGGATTACATTGTGGCCACATGGACTCTTATATATAGAAAGGAGGTTTCGTAATTTCTATCATCCAAGAATTGTTCATTCATGTAATGTACTGGAGGTTTCCCCCTCAAAGTGGCTTATTTCTAAGGCTTTGAATATCTTTTCTTCTATTTTTGGAGATGGTTTCACAACATTTGGTATCAGAGCTTTGGATTCTAGGGTTTCGCTGCTCCAAATAGGTCATCGTGGAATTTTTGCTATAAAATTTTTATCTATAAAGGTTCAGAAGCTGAAATTTTTAGGGTGCAAATCAAAAATCTTGAGAAACATTTTCACAAAATTTTAGAGCTTGGTTCGCAATATTTTTGGAGCTATGATCTGTGGAAGTTAGGTCTTTTTGCAGGCTCCTCAATTTAACCTAAATAGGTCATTGCGGCATTTTCGATTTAAATTTTTTTCTACGAAGGTTCAGAAGCTAAATTTTTTAGATCGCGAAGCCCAAATCCTAAGGAAAATATTCAGAAAATTTCAGATCTTGGTTCGCAATATTTTCGGAGATATGGTTTGTGGAAGTTAGGACTTTGTTAGGCTCCCGAATTTCATCTCAAAGAGGTGATTGTGGGAAAATATTTATAACTCTCTCTCTGAGCATCAAACTTGAATTATGTAAAAATTGGTGGCAATAACACGGACCGTAGATTTCTGTCTATCAATTTTAGAGTGAAAGGTGGAAACAGTGACACGTGGCAAGTCGTACAAGTTCGCTCTAATGAACTAGTCCATAATTGGGTCATTGTGGGAGATTGGACATAACTTTTTCTTGAAGAATCCAAATCTGGTCAGACCTGTGGCATTTGAAAGAAGCTTCAGAGGGATACTACAAGTCTGAATTTTAGATATTGAGGATTCACAATTATAGAGATAATTCAATTTCAATATCGAGCTCCTCAAAAGCAATTAAAAGGTGTGTATTGTTTTTTCCGAATAGCATAAGTCTTGTTTGAAGAATCAAGTTGAATTGATTCCAAAGGCATATTTTAGAATAGATATTAGTATTAGATTCTAAAATGGCCCCTAAAAATAATTCAACACCCATTAAGCCTTTAGAAGGCTCTCTTTTACTCATGAACATGAAGAATGGCAACATGACATATCAAAATTACAAGAGCAAGTACAACAAATTTCGCTCTCGCAAAGATCAACAAAAATTGACATGGAAGTTTTGAATAAAGGCATGGAGACTAAGATGGATGGTTTGAAGAAAGGCGTGGAATCTAAGATGGATGGTTTGAAAAATGGCATGGAAGCTAAGATGGATGGCATGGAAGCTAGCATGGAATCTAAGATGGATGACATGGAAGCTAAGATGGATGAAAATGGAAAACATGAAGAATGATATAAAATCATACATTGAGGGTTTGACAAAGTTGATACAAGAAATGTTTCCTAATGGTGAAAAGATAGTAGAGGAAAGTCATGATGAGAACAAAATAAATGTTAATCGTGATTTCATAAACTGTAATGTTGTAAGGAAGAACCACCATATTCCAAAAATGGATATGAGGAAGTTTGATGGAAAGGATCCTGTAACATGGATACTACAAACGAAGCAATATTTTGATCTCAATAATGTGAAAAACACACAAAAGGTACGCATTGAAACTTTACATTTAGAAAAAAATACATTTGTATGGTATCGATGGCTTTTCTCTCATAAACAAATTGTCACTTGGTCAATTTCTACGAAGGAAATGATAGCACATTATGAGGATAGAAAGAGAAACACCTTCTTTAGCCAACTGATAAATCTCAAACAAAAGTGTTTAGTGGGGGAGCACATTCAGGATTTCCAAAGATTGAATATAAGGGTAACTGATATTCCAGAGGAACACAGGATTGATCTCTTCATAGGTACTTTAAAGGATAACATCCAACATGAAGTTCGTGTTTTGGAACCTGATTCATTGGAGAAGCCATTCAAGCTGGCAAGAAAAATTGAATGTAAAATTATGGCGATAAGGAAGCCTACCACTCACCTCGATAAAGAGGGAAGTGTTGCTACTCCTAGATTTCCACAACCAATGTTGACACCAAAACAATTGGAAGAAAAAAGGGCAAAAGGGCTTTGCTAAAGTTGTGATAGCAAATACGCTAAAGGTCATAAGTGTGATGAGAAGAAATTATGTTACATAGATTGTGAAGAGGAAGAAGAAAATGAACAAGAAACTTCAAAAGAAGAGGATATACACCAGGAATCAACCCTAGAAGAGGAATAAATGAGTCTAACCATATCACGTAATGCATTGGTAGGAATTACCACTCCTCAAAATCTTAAGATAGAAGGACATATAAACAAGAAAAAGGTAATAGTGTTGATTGATTCAGGTAGTACCCATAATTTTATTCATTGTAAGGTAGCCAAGGAATTGAATTGTTTCCTATACCTAGCACCAGAATGTCAAGTGATGTTTGAAAATGGAGGAACTATAAATTTCTCTGTAAAATGTCATAATATCAAGATAACCATGGGGGAATATGTATTGAATGGTCCAATGCTTTCCATTCCTATGGGAGGTGTTGATGTTGTACTAGGAGTACAATGGTTACAATCTTTGGGGACGGTAGCTTTTAATTTTCAAGAAATTTTCTTGAAATTTTTTTCATAAGGAAAGGAAGTCACATTAAGGGGTATTGCAGGGAAGCCATAAAAGATAATATGCTCTAATTTCATGAAAAATATTCTAAAGAAAGAAAAACGAGGCGTAATTGCACAATTATGCTCACTAGAAGTTCCAACATCAAAATCATCTATCTCTGCAGATCTCCAAAAAGTCTTAGACAATCATTCCAAGGTGTTTGAAACTCCCAAAGGACTCCCACCTATCCATGATCATGATCAAGCTATTAATTTGATTCCTGGAAGTGTTCCTCCAAACATCAGGCCTTATAGATATCGTTATGTCCAAAAGAGTGAAATTGAACGTACGCTGGCAGAAATGTTAGAGGCTGGTATTATTCAACCTAGTCAAAGTTCTTTCTCTGCTCCAGTAGTATTGGTGCACAAGAAGGATGGATCATGGCGCATGTGTCCAGATTATAGGGAGCTCAATAAGCTCACCATTAAAGATAAATTTCCCATTCCTGTGATTGATGAATTATTGGATGAATTACATGGAGCAATTTATTTTACCAAGTTGGATATTTTTTCAGGATATCATCAAATTAGAATGAAGACTGAAGATATCCCGAAAGCAACATTTCGAACTCATGAGGGTCATTATGAATTTTTGGTCATGCCTTTTGGCCTTAGCAATTCACCTTCTACATTTCAAGGGTTGATGAATTCCATTTTCAAACCCTTCCTTAGAAAATTTGTGCTCGTATTTTTTGATGATATACTAATCTACAACAGGTCTTGGAAGGATCATGTTCAACATGTTGAGAGGGTGCTCAAACTGTTGCAGGAGAAACAATTATATGCAAAAACATCCAAATTTGTATTTGGAGTACAAGAGGTGGAATATCTGGGTCATATTGTATCTCACGAGGGTGTTAAGGTAGACCCCAACAAAATTAAAGCCATTAATGAATGGAAATTCCCCACAAGCATAAAGTAGTTGCGAGGATTTATCGGGTTAACAGGGTATTATCACAAGTTTGTTAAAAATTATGGGAGAATAGCAGCACCTCTAACAACATTATTGAAGAAAGATGCATTTTCATGGACTCTTGAAGCAACTAAGGCCTTTGAACATCTTAAAGAGGCCATGTGCCTAGCACCGGTCTTAGCTACACCAGACTTCACAAAAACCTTTATTGTGGAATTTGATGCCTCACGAAATGAAATTGGTGCCATTTTAATGCAAGAAGGAAGACCCATTTCTCTTCCAATCAAAGGAAAGTATTTACAGAAAGTTATTTATGAGAAGGAAATGTTAGCAATATTGCATGCACTAAAGAAATGGCGAACTTACCTAATGGGAAGACACTTCAAGGTAAAAACTGATCATGATATTCTTAAACACTTTTTGGACCAAAGACTATCTTCAGAAGAGAAACAAAAATGGGTCACAAAAATGTTGGGTTATGACTTTGAAATAATCTACAAAAAAGGGAAGCTAAATTTTTTTGCAGATGCACTCTCAAGAAAGAATGAAGAGGTGGAAGCATTTCTTTGTGCCATTTCTATTATCCAACCAGATTGGATAACTAAAGCAAGGGATGAATGGGAGAAGGACGAATAAGTGTGGAAACTCAATCAAAAGTTGCAACAAGATCCTAGTACATCTGATACATTTAGTTGAAAAAATGATTCCTTATGGTACAAATATCGCTTATATCTTTGTAAGAATTCCCAACTAAAACAAAATATTCTTTTGGAATTGTACACTTCTCCTTTAGGAGGACACTCAGGACTTTTAAAAAATTACCACAGGGTGAAGAAAGATTTTTTTTGGATGGCCTTAAATCTTATATTCAAAAGTTTGTGGCAGAATGTTTGGTTTTCCAGCATAATAAAGTTCAGACAATTAATACCCCGGGTCTTCTACAATATTTATCCATTCCAAGTCAACGTTGGGAGAAGATTTCAATGGATTTTATCACAGGTTTACCTAACTCTGAAGGAAAGAGTTTCATCATGGTGGTAGTTGATAATCTTACCAAGTATGCACACTTTTGTGCATTATCTCATCCATTTAAAGCAAGTACAGTTGCAACTACATTTACAGACACAATTCAAAAGGTACATGGATACCCAAAGGTTATTTGGAGCGATAGAGATCCCATTTTTACTAGAAATTTTTGGACGGAGTTATTTTCTTGTTTGGGTACTCAATTAGCTCATAGTTCATCTTATCATCCTCAATCCGATGGTCAAACTAAGATAGTAAATAAATCTTTGGAAGGATATCTTCGTTGTTTTGTATCTGATAAAAAAACACGATGGGTAAAGTGGTTACCTCTCGCTAAATGCTGGTATAACACTTCCTTCCATACTGTAGCAAAAATGACCCCATTTATGGCACTTTATGGATATCCTCCAGCATCCATCACATCATCTTTAAGAGAAAATTCGAAGGTTCAAGCAGTGGAAGATCACATTGAGCATCAACAAGAACTTCTCCAACTCTTAAAGGATAACCTGAATTTGGCACAAAATCAAATGAAACAACAGGTAGATCAACATCGTAGCAAGAGAAGTTTTGATTTAGGAGACTAGGTATTTTTACGGCTACAACTATACAAACAAATGTCCCTCAAGCAAGCTAAGAAGGATAATAAATTATTGCCAAAGTACTATGGTCCTTACAATGTGTTGCAAAATATTTGTACAATGGCATACAAATTGGAGTTTCTTCCTTCTTCACAGTGCATCTAGTTTTCCATGTTTCATGCTTAAAGAAGGTTATAGGTGAAAATCTTCTAGTTCAAACAATATTCCCAAAACTTGATGAGGAAGGAAAAATCATATTGGAACCTAAAGTGGTCACGGAAACAAGAACTTGACAACTACAAAATTGATCAATTTCAGAGTATCTTATCAAGTGGAAGAACTTACCCACTGAATATTCTACATGGGAGGATGAGAATTTTATACGGAAGCGCCCAGAGCTACTCAAGCATTGAGGACAACACTTTTTTGAAGGAGAGGGGCATGTTAGGTCCTTATATTGCTAGTATAGTCCCTTATTGTTATTAATGTAACCCCCTTATTGTTATTATTTTGCCCTTAAATTATTATTGTTAAGTCGACTAGGATTACATTGTGGCCCCACTAGGATCACATTGTGGCACCATGGACTCCTATATATAGAACGGAGGTTTTGTAATTTGTATCATCCAATAATTGTTCATTCATGTAATGTATTGGAGGTTTTCCCCTCGAAGTGGCTTATTTATAAGGCGTTGATATCTCTTTTCTTCTATTTTTGGAGCTGGTTTCACAATAGAGTCTTCCAATAGGGAAGATATTTTTTTTATTTGTCATCCTTCACTAAATAATTTACCACTATAGCTTTAGATTAGCTATTAGCTCCCATGTTTTCTTCATCAAGACATGAGTATCAGATCCCATATCCAGAATAATTTGATCCATCTCATAATCTCCTATCTGCACACTAATCCTCATCTCTCTTCCAGTTCTCTTTTGTCGACCCAAATTATTGTCTGCCCTCATCTTAATTTGAGGTTTTTATTTAGATGTACATTGATGTATCATTTCCTAAAGTTGTTCTACAGCATTTTGATCTCTCAACAATTTCATACAATATTGTAGAAAATACTTTAAAATACCTACTTAGTTTATTTAATCATTGTCTTGTGTCAGAGCTCGATCATGTCTCAGAGTTTGGTTATGTATTGAAGCTGATGATAAGTCCAACTTAGTTTTCTGATTGGGCTTTGGCGGTCTTCTACAGGTCGAAGCTACAACAATCATAAAACATCACTTTGATTCCATTAATACTTATTTTTCTTTCTAAATATAGAAGAAAAGAGTTTCTCAGTAGTCTTTCTGACCCATGCACTTTTAGATTGGGAGAAGAGGAGGTTGCATCAAATGTTTTTAGGTTACAATCCATTCATTTTGATGGATGGAATAAAAGGAATATTTGGTCCAATTTGTTTGGGTAAGCCCAAATCAGGTGAACCATGCATATTGGTGTTTGTTATATATTTTTTCATAATGTGCTCTATTTTAGCATTTATTTTGATTTTATTTCTTTTTTTTTTATTCATAACAATTAGTATCAGAGATAAAGGTTTATTTGGATGATTAAAATCATAAGAAATAATGTTTCATGGTGCAAGTGAGAGTAATGGTGTTATAATGTTTTAGGGTTGAGATTATTAATGACCAAAATTACTCGATATGGAATATGTAAGTGGAATATTATATGTATAAGAACATGAAAATAACAACATTCATATTTAGTATCATCATTTAACTAATAATCCATAGCAAAAAAAATGATTAAAAAATAGAAAATTGTAGTTTACAATCAAACATTAGTAATTATTCTCAATTGGCCCATAATTATTTTCTTTGCTTTGCTTATTTTTATTGTAGATCATGCTCTCTCTTGCTGTATTTTTATACAAACATTACAACCCATTCCCACTTAAGAGAACTTGTATAATACCTATATTCTCACGTAAGAGGTTTGAGGATTTTTTCAAATAGAATATGAAATTGAATATAAAACTAAATTATTATTTTTATATTTTTAAAATAGAATATGAAATTGAATAGAAAACTAAATAAAAAATAAAAAATTGCAGCTTGCATGTAAAATTGGAAATTTATTGTCCAATACCTCATAATCATTTAGCTTTATTTTTCTTCTCGTTAGTAGAGGAGGACTACTCCCCTTGTTGTTGAATATCTTGACTAGAAGTCATTTTCACTTAGAATGATTTGTATAACTACAAAGATCTTGGATTAGAGGTTTTAGCTTTTTTGAAATGGAAATTGAAAGTGACTAAATCTAAATTACTTTATTTTTTAAAATTGTGTTTTGGTTCCCCCAATCGAGGTGGTACCCAAATAGCACCCGAGGAATAAATAAATGATTTATATGGATGTGAGGGTAAAATCGACATAGGATCAAATACACCAACTTATGTAATCATTGGTGGTAGTGTGATGACACTTCTCACCAACTTTAATAGCCATGCAAGTTCATTAACCTCACATGGCCATTCCCAACGATAATCCAATATTAAATTTCAGTTTCTCATAAAACTCGTCTCTAAGATTATGTCAATATAGAAACACAAATTATTTTGGTTATGTTAAGTTGTGTGGAGAAATATTATGGGAACCTCTCTCTGGTAGACTCTATGATTCACCTAATCTCACATTACATATTTGGTATTGCTATTTCCATTCTCATTGAAGGGGTATGCCACAATATTCCTAAACTAGATATCTTTTACTTAGGGTATTTAAAACATCATCACAAGTTTCATCTATTTTTTGATCATTCCAATACCATTCTATATATATGTTTCTTATCCTCCCTTTTCATGTTGGAGATCAAGTAGAAGAGGAAGAGTGCTCAAAGAGGAGGGGATTGTTTTTTCAATACTGTGGGAAACCACAAAAACTTTCTGATTTTATTAACTCTAGAAAACCATCAGGGAATTTGGTCCACCACATTACTAGTTCTCCCCTCAATCTAAAAAGGATTGTTTCAATATAGAACTCCTACTAGTTGGATAAAAAAATCAATATTTTAAGCTTTCATTGCGAGCACTATCTCCTTTAATTGAAAATTTGGTCATCCCTCTATTTTATTAAAATCTCTACCCCCTATTTTCCTACCCCTCATCAAAATAAAGTTCATCCCTGTTCGAGCTAATCTCCTCTCTCTAGTAATAGTTTAAAATATATTTTACATCATTTTGGTTACGGTGTGATCATTCCCGCCTATTAGACTTGGACCCTCTTGTTACTCTTAGCCTCTATTGTGTTTTTTTCTACATCATGTTTTTTTAGTCTATCCATTTCTATGCCTTCACAACATGCGAGCTCTTAATGAGACGCCTCCTCTCAAGTTGAGTTGCACACTTGTGATGACCCTCAGTATTGTAGCAATAATGTCGCAACTTCTAGGGTTTTGAATCTAATTGTCAACATGGAGTTCATAAAAATTAAGAAGGGTCGACATTATTTGTGCAACATTTATTATCTCCTCCTCTTGTTGATTTCATGTAGCTGAAAATGCTAAGATGCGAATCAGTTTCTTAGAGACCATTTTATTATTTTATGCTCAATGAAGAATTTAGAATTACAATAAATTAAGGACAATAAGAAAATCTGTATTAATTTCAAGAAAAACGAAGAAAACCATTTTCACTATAATGAAAGAAAATAATATTTATTCTATTATGTAAAGGAAGAAAACTCACAACTAAAATAAAGCATGTAAACATCAAACCCTAATTTTGTAGGAAGAATAAAATTAACTTCATCTTCAGGGTCTTCTGGGCATTGTAATATATCAAAGAAGATTAATCATGAGTTGGATGCAAGTCTAAATAATTTTCAAATGCACAATGTAATTTTATTAAAAGTGAAATTAACTAAGGGTAGGGTAAAGGATGATCAAGAATTCATTTCCATGTCTTTATGTCAATGATGGATAGGTTTATTCACCATATGAGTGATTGTGTACTCTCTTGTAGCTCTAAAAAATACGAAACTACACAGCTACAATGCACACAAATAGAAAATAATAAATAAACATAAAAAACAAAAGGAAATTTAGTGTTAGGAAGGAGGTGCTAACTGAATAAATTAATCACTATTCAGACTACGATCTAATACTCAAACTAATTTTCAAGAAAAGACTATAAAAAATACCTAATCCGAAATTTGCATAAAAAAATATCCATAATTGCATTTATAGAAGTAAATAAATGAATATATGCATGTAAGATAATAGTATAGCAGGAGTCATGTGATATTGGGGTAGGACCTTACCTAAGGACCGTTACGTCCCTCAAGGAACAATAGTCTAAAAACCAAAGGTTCCTTTCATTAATTAGGAAAATTTAATGTACATGAAATTACAGAACTGAAACTTCTAAGCTAATTCCTAACTCTGACTATCCTATAGGATTTCTCTCTAACTCCATATTATTCCTAATGGGGTACTTGATACCTGTTTATATAAAATGGATGAGGGGAAGCCTCCTTGAAAAGAGAACTAATTTCACTCCAAAATACCTAAAAATAGGATGACGCCCCCTGAGTGACATCGTAGCTACATGGAGGAGTAATTACTAGTTTATTCCATCAAATTTTTATCATCCTACATCAAGGGATAGGTTCCATAAATTTATCTAACTAGATATCCTCATGATCTATGCCAAATCTCTTCAATATCCTACATGATAAGCACATTAGGCACAAAAAGTATAATAACTCTTTCTAACCCTCCTAAGAACTTATAAAGATAAGAAAATGTTATGAACTGAAAAAGGAAAGGTATAATGTAGTCTTTGTGTGCATAGGAAAGGTCTGATTGGTCTTTACTATACGTAATTTGGAGGTTCGTCAGCTTGCGATTGACTCTAAACTCATAATCCTGTCTGAAAATACTACCCGAAGAACCCCAATCCCATCTAATGAGAAATTTTTCAAGTTGATAATGAAGTAAGAGCTAATGGTTATGAGCAAATTGATGAAGATATTTTTTCCTCGATCTAGAGTTGGTTTCCTAACTCAGAGAACACCCAGGAGAGCCAAAATCAATATCTTCATACAATCGAAGTATATTGGAACATGAAGTCCATGTTAAGAAAAGTGTTTTTAGAATTCAATGAGACATGTGGGTAGATCTTGATGCAAATATATAAACTTTAGATGGAGCACATAGATCATAGCTTGGAACATAAGAGAATATTTACAAAACTAGATAGGATTAAGGCCCTGCATTATTGTGGACCTTTATTCAACCAATTAATGCTTCTACATCTGAGTAGATCCATGCGAGTTCTTATTGCTAAAAAATTTGGTCATCTATCTACTATGTTTATGTATAATAACATTGTTACGCTAGGAAAATATAGATTAATTGGGTTCAACAAGCATCTAGCCACTTGCGTTTTGATTAAACTCTACTATAAATGGTATGCTATATGTATCATGGTTTTCAAAAAATCACTGCTTTTTAAGTGCTGGTCTAGTTTCCCAATTAATGGACCAACACTAACCCATTAAACTGCTATATATATTTTTGACATGTGAATAAAAAAAATTAACTTAAAACCAAGGCATTTCTTAATAAAAAAACAACCAGAATATATAATTTAAAAGAAAAACATTTTACTAAGAATCTCAATAGCCACTTAGTTAAAAACTTTAATGAGTTCATTATCAATAATTTTAAGATGTTGACTCCCATGAAAAACTCAATGAAAACGCATATTTATTGTTATCACAATTGTGATCAACATTATAGAGATCTCTACCACTATTAATAATGGATCTCGATACCTTCTTTTATTAAAACATAAACAAACCATATTCTAATTATTAAATATTATCATATTATTAACTTGAAATTATAATTACATGTGAGTTAATAAATAACAACAACCACATTAATTATATTAATGCTTATAGATAAAATATTGTTTTTTTCCAAAATATAACTTTTATATATATAAAATCAAATAAATATAAATATAAATTATTCTATTTTTTTACACCAATTTTTTTTAACTTGGATAACAAAAGAATAATTAAAAACCATATTAATAAAACACACAACAATAACACATTTATAGAATACAACTAAGTTATTATTAACTATATTAAAATATATCTTCAAAAATAATTACAATATTATATAAAAAAATACAAACAACTAAATATACAAAAGAAATCATAATAAATATACTATTGTTTTCCATCATTATATAAAAATAAATATAGTAATCTCTATATTTAAATATATATTTTTAAAATTATACTGCATTTTCATTACTAAGAAAAGGGGGACTACATGATCATTCATCATTTTCATATAATATGACAGAGCAAACTATGGGTGTTACAAGTTGATTTCGGCATAATCTCAAAACTCATATAATTATTCATTAGGGTCTATCATACTCAAAATTAGTTGCTACATACCATAAACAAGTGATCGCATTGATGGTTTTCCTTCATGAAAGTTTCATTACTTAGATGCTAGTTGAAGTGCCATATCAAGCCATAAAATCACCCCTAGACAGCTGTAACTACTTTGTAGATCTTCTACTCCCATGGAAGGCTGTGTTGCAGAGGGTCTAGGCCCACTTTGGAGTGTGTTGGTCACCTGGAAGCGAATTGTTCATTGTATTCCTGGAATCTCCTCGACTTCTAGTGACTTCTAGAAGTTGGAACCCATGAAGTCATTAAACCTCTTATCCTCCTATTCCCATGAACAAGGAAACGTCTTCATCCATTTTTAGGAAAGTCATTCAATGATTCATTTATATCAAACTACATTCATCTACTTATAAATAGAGCACTGAACATAGTGCACAAGAGAGAAAGAATTTGTGCTAAGTAGATTTATGCTGGTGAGATATCAACTCTTGGAGGCCTTGTGCATGTACTATGATGCTATTGGATTGTTAATGCTGGATGTGATAAGGATGGGACTTAATCTTGATGAGTGATAGTGAATCGATAAACTTGTTGTACTCTTCCTTCTACTTCATAATAAAGACATTTTTCTTTTCCTAATGCACATGTCAATGATGTTATGTGTGTATTAATGATTTTAACCGATTCAATTTGTTTAATTTGAATAGGTAGTATTGCCTTTATGTTGTTTTTTGTCTTCTATTTTCCATGGAAAGTATCAATCAAGCGATTTAAGTTGGATTGAGAGCAATGAAAGTGGCAAAGGGAGGTTAGGGAAAGCAAACATATTACAAGTAGGTTTCTCATCCTTTATCTATTCACATTAAGGAAAAGGTCAGATATCTTTCTTTTTGTTGTTCTAAGTGAACCACCCACTTAGCGAAGGCATACTTATCTGTAGGTTTTTATTTCCATAAAATAGATTGACGACCATATTGGGGATCAATGAATCGTCCATGTTGGTTTTTTACTTTTCCATCAACATCTAGTAGACATTACCTGCTTATTGTCAGTCATTTGAATGTGTCTTAGGAAAAGTGGTGTGATTGCTTACTTTTTCAGAGAATCCTCTCAAAGCAATGCATTGTTGGTCTTGACACAGTGCTCTGCATAGCACTGCTGGCCTAGGGATAGTGCTCTACAACACACTGTTTGCCACTCAAGGCCGTGTTTCCCCTGTGACCAACCAAAATCTATGTATTTTTTATTTTGCCAATTCATGTTAGTGTTTTCTTACTGAAGTTTTGAGTGACTCAATACCTCTAGAGACCAGTTTTCCTTTACTCTTCTTACCTCGCTTTGGATTTGTTTGATCAATGTTTCATTGTGTTTTCTTTATCATTGTGAATAGTTACAAATTTAAGTTCTACATTTAATCAATTCATTATTTTCGAAAAGAGAATTTGTCCTTTCAGTCTTCATTTCTCTTGAAATTTTTGAAGTGATTTTTTGTACATTAGTTTCTTTTTCATTCATTTAAACTTAAAGGAAACTGAAAATAAAAACATGCATTTTCATTTATGGATTGTGATTCCTACTTGAGGAATAGTTTAGGGGAAAATTGCATTTATATGTGATCATTTATGATTGAAAATTATCTGATTTCTCTATCCCTACTAGCTAGTTTTTCATTGTCGAAAATCAATTCGAAACAAATGCTTATCATTCTAATTGAGTTCTAGGAATGTTCAATACATCTTGTGGTGAACCTGAAAGAAAAACTAACAATCAAGATCAACATAAAATTTATCTAGATTTATCTAAGGAAGCATTATAATGATAAAATTTAGAGGTCTATTTTAGAAGACGTGTCCCAACGTCGTTAAACATAGCAGGTGTTGTTTATTGTCTGCGATACATTCCGAGTGCGGTAACCCATTCCACATATGTAAGTATAGCGGAGATCTTCCACATACTTTCAGGTATATCGCCTAGTGTTCTAGTACGAAAAGTGTAAGGGGATGCTCTCACTATGTGGTTTCGCATTAGACAGCGCTAATATGGATTGGGCCTCCACGTACCTTCGCGTATATTTGGGAGGAAAACTTTAGGTTGATTACCATCCATAGATTACCAAGTCAGCCGTCTTGTACATGTGATACACTAAACACTGCATTTGGGGAAATTTCCTGCACATATAATAAGTCGTTGATTTACTGAGGCGGTATATTGCAGTTCACAGTTACTTGGTAAACCTTTTTCCTAGAATCACCCTCTTTTTGTTTATTTATTTTTGTATAAAATAAATCAGCAATCGTGGAAGAAGATCAACCCCTTCCCCATCGTTCACTTAAGACAGCGAATAAACCTCCGCTATTTCCAGAAGCTACTCCTAGTAGACAAAGGCATGCTCACCCTACCAAGTCTGGTACCTCTGGAGCTATTGGTGTTGCATCATCTGATATACTAGAGATATATGATCCTTTGAGTACCGAGTCTCTAGTCGTTTCGACTGATCCCAGTTTATATGCTACTGTCGAGATGAAAATCTCATGGTTACCTGAGGACACTGAAATTCAATCCAGTGAAATGGTGAATCCTCAACGCGAGCTTGTTTAATTAGAATTTGATCCAGTATTTTATCCCAAAGTCGAAAAACAAGAAGCTTTTACGAGGCAATCGTCTGATCCTCAGCCATCCGTAACCATCGAGTCTTCCTATTTACTGCAGATTTTACCACCTAAAAGTTTTATCGGGCCTGATGGTGGAGTGATTCCACCTGTTTTGATTTCAATAGAGGAATAACCTCAGGAAGATACATCCCCTTCAACCCCTTTGACCCGAGGAACATATGTATGGTGGTTTGTATGTCCCACTGGGTTACCATGATTTAAATGGAAACTACTCTGGTGTCTCCTCTAGTCCATGGACTTCACCCATGTCATCGTCTAGAATTATATCTAGCTCATCTATCATGAATACTGAATGACCTGGCCCTCAATATCAGGATGGTCCATCTAATTACTGTCCATCTTATCCAGTATCTGCTAGATACCCTTCATATGAAAGTAAATGTGTGAAATATCCCTATACTCCATATTCTGGGGGGCAACAAATGTTCAGTACATATGAAATTAATCCATTGTATTTATGTCCATCATATGCTGGAATGCTTGTTTTCCAATGGCAGCTTACTTTGCCTTTTCAGTCAGAAATATTTGTGTATCAATATCAACCAGTTCAACCTGTCACATTTGTGCCTACTACGACTGTCATTTCTTCTATGGTTGTTGGTCAGTCTGCACAAGCGGGTCCTTCCACCCCTAACCCTCAAGTTTTGGGTCTACCAACTCAGTCTTCCCAGGCTGTTATTCAAAAACCATCTATATCAGGAATTTCACAACTGCAGGCTAGTTTACATTTGTCACAAGCTTCTGTTGGCCCTGTACATTCACAACCGGGTCTGAATTATTCTGGTGGGAAACCATTTTATCAGACACCATGGCAGCCGCAACAACCATTCCCACATTATCAAGCTTATACAGGACCTGTTCATCACACCTACCCCTATATGGGTTACCAACAACAAAATCCATGTGTTGGCATGCAAAGGCCTACTACTCACGCGATTCCATCTTATCCTGGTTATTCTCAACCTGACCTTAATTGACACTTTCCATTTGTTGCAACATTAGAATTACCAGATTTAAATCGGCTCACCAATTATCCAACTCATTATTACCTTGGTGGCCGGTGATTCCACATAAATTACCCTCGAATATTCCAAAATTCCATCGATATTCTGGAGAATACCCCTCTACACAGGTCATGACTTATGATTTATGGTGTTCATCAAACTCCTTAAATGACGATTCTGTTACATTTCATATTTTCCAACAAACGCTTACTGTTCCAATTGTGAAGTGGTACCTTGAATTACCACGAGCTTCGTTTGATAACTTTACAACTTTATCCATTACATTTTTAACCCACTTCTAGTTACCCATCAAATATGAAACTGGAACAGAACATTTGAGCAGATTTAAATAGACAACTGATACTCATATATCAGATCATATACATGAGTGGTGTTGTCATCGTTGAATGTTAAAAACATTTGTTCATGATCAGCTTTTAGTTGAGTGGTTTATTAAGTCCTTGTTTCCATCTATCACTAAAAATTTGGCCAATGGTGGTGTTGTCACTGAAGACCAAGTCATTTCTTGTGCCCAGTATCTGGATTGCATGTACACTCAGTATAGCCCACTATACAAAAATATTCCAAACGTGTCGCGACCAAATTTTATTGTTCGTCCTATTGGATCTGGTCAAGACATTAATGCTGGCGATGGTGTGATTAGTTCTGCTAGCATTCCAGCAGCAAGTCGACTATCTGGTCCTACAATTGTTGTTTCAAATGAAAACGCTACTGCATCTGATCCTACGTCTTCTTTTGAAATCCATGACATATCATCTGGCAAAGGAAAAATTGATAAGCAACCAAGAAATAGGAAGAATGAGAAACACAAGAAGAAATCAAATTCACCCCACAAGAAAAATCATTTGATTCATCTGGTTCTTTTCAGAAACCTCATTACCCTTGCTTGATATGTAATGAGGAGAATTTTACACGAGATTGTCCCCACTGCTCGGAAGTCCCAAAGCTTCTTCATACTTCTACCACATTTGTAGTGTTGAAAAATCCTTTGCCGAAGCCGGAAACACATTTGGTTGCAATGGATCCTGCTTTTAGTTCGCAAGTGCTTATGTTATCCATTACAAACCCTAAAATTGATGTTTTGGTGTCGACATGAAGTAAATATTACAATAATCCATTGTGGTCATCCAATGGTCAGGCTACAGATCAACCTACCACTTTGAATTTGAAGTCATATGATTTGGCTCTATTGCTTATCCTTCCAGAGTTAACAATAAAGCCAACGAAGGGAGTAGTTCACAATTCAACATTCAACACTCGAGCTCATGTAACTCAAAATTATAATGTAGTAGAGGATCTGGCTCAGTTACCTTCTATTATGGAAATGCTTGAGGTACTTCAGAACTGTCCCTCCCAGAAGCAGGCTTTGTTTTCCATGATCGGTGGAATTGATCTGACGGATTGAAATCTTATATTCTTTAATCAAGCAAGCTATGTGCCAAAATTACCACCAGATTTAGCATTCTTGATTCAAGTGCATGTACTGAATTGCCTCATTCATCGCACTATCATTATTGAAGGTACATATACATGTATCATGTCAATGAGTTGCTGGAAGTCACTTGGCTCACCGACTTTGTCACAATTACCTACAATGTTGAACAATTTTTATGGCCGTACATATAAGACTTGTGGAATTCCTAATAAGTTGCAAGTAGAACTAGGGGGGAGATCATTTACTATTGAAGCTGAGGTCGTTGACAGACCTGTCGACTACAACATACTACTTGGAAGACAATGGGTTTAAGCTATAGCTATGGTAGTATCTACCTATTTTCATATTCAATCATATTCCCCCATAAAGTAAGTATCACAACCATTGATCAACTCTCATTCTTCGCCTCTGGTTTCTAGGCAACTAGAAGCATTCCGTTAATTCACAAACCACCACCTTCCCTTTAAAACATTTGTGTAGGAATCTTTCAGGATCCTTCCCTAAGGGGAACCTTTTCGTTACCTTCACCTATGACATCCACAGAAATCACAGATATAGAGACCTAAAATATGATATCTTCCACTTCATATGACTTAAGGAGATACCCAATGATTCTAAAGTAGTTAGGTTTGGAAACATCATGCTGCTAAGTCCAATTGAGCTAGCATAGGAATCAATTTTCTTGGTTTATGCGGCAAATCCAAATCCATTGTCGCCAACCTTTTGGGTTGATCGTTCTTTTCATTTATTGATTCTTCTCATCCATTTTCACACGTATTCTCGACTAATGAGAGAATTATGAAATTCATGATACTAGAAGAAGAACCATGGGAATCATCACATCAATGATCCCGTCTTCCAGATTACAGTGAGTATAATCCATCTGAAATATATCAGCCTATTGTCATTTAGTTTTTAATGAATTCTATTCCTATCCATTCTGTTGATTCCGAGAAAAACCCATCGAATGTCGAAGCAACAATTTTTACCAATATTTAGACCAAACCTGGTATTGTAGAAAACATTCATGTCGGTGAGTCCTCTTCTCCATATGAACTCGACACTTACCACGCTCTTTTTCGTGAATTCCGAGATGTATTTACTTGGTCATATGAGGAGATTCCAGGTATCGACTCCATCATTATTGAACACAAGATTAAAATGTATCCTGATGTTAAGGTTGTGTGACAACGCATTCGTTATGTTCACCCAAATACTTTTTTTTCATTAAAGCAGAGGAAAATTTTTGCGTACTAGATTCATTTACCCAGTTCCACTTACCGATTGGGTATCTAACATTGTTCCTGTCATGAAGAAACTAGGGAAAAGTAGAGTGTGTGTCGACTATCGGGATGTTAATCATGATTTTCCAAAAGACAACTATCTGACTCCCTTTATTGACCAAATTATCGACGATTGTGCCGGGTTGAAATATTTACTTTCGTGGACGGATTCTCCGGTTACAATTAGATTAATATTCGCCCAGAGGACCAATATAAAACAAAATTTATTTGTCCCTAGGGCACATTCACCTATCGTAAACTTTGTTTGGTTTAAAGAGCATTGGGTCCACATTCCAGAGGGAAATGAATTATTCTTTTCATGACATCAAGCACATAGCTCAACCATATCTAGATGACTTACCTGCACATTCATGGAAATGGGTTGACCACCCACTACATCTCAGAGTGATATTTTTATGATGTCATCACTATAGAATACACCTCAATCCACACAAATGTGTGTTTGGTGTTGGTTTTGGTTGTTTTCTTGGATTCTTCATGTCAAAAGACAGAATTCGGCTTGATCCATTGAAGGTCCAGGCTATTCTTAATTTTCCTGCTCCTTCCAATCTGCTTCAGTTACAAAGACTCCAAGGGAAGGCTAACTTTCTAAGTAGGTTCATTCCTAACTACGCCGAAATGGCTAAAGGATTTGCTCGACCTTTGAAAAAAGGGGTACCCTTCCATTGGGATGAGGTTTCGCAAGCTTCCTTTGATGTTCTTAAATATTCCTTTATCTGAGCATCATTAATCTATCCCCTAAATTATCAGAGTGACTATTTCTGGTATCTCACCACTGCAGATAAAACCATCGCTATGGTTTTAGTTCAAGAAGAAGATGGGATTGAACATCCGATATATTATTTGAGTCATAATCTCAATGATACAGAAGTTAATTACACATACATTGAGAAGCTCACTTTGGCAGGCGTTCAAGCTGTACAAATATTTCGCCATTATATCCTCCTCCGAAAGACCATTGCCATTTCGGATTGCAACCTATGACATACATTCTTTCATGCCAATTGTTGGGGGCAAATATTCAAAATGGATCGTCATTTTGCAGGAATTTGATTTGGAATTCATCAAATCCAATTCAAATAAGTCTTTGGTGTTTGTTGAGCTTATTTGTGACCTTCCTTCGAGTATTACCGATCCTACTACGAAACCATCAATTCTGGATGAGTCTTGTTTCTGATTGAGTCATATGACCCATGGTATGGATATTTAATCATCTATCTCCAGAACTAAACTTTTCAGCCTAATACCTCTCGCTCGCAACAACGACGTGTTCAATACCAAGCCAAATATTATCTGATCGTCGACGATACACTTTATCATTGTGGTGTCGATATGATTTTACTTAGGTGAATCACACATGAGGAAGCCAAAAAAGTTCTAAATTATTTCTATTACGGTGCATGCGGTGGAAATTTTTTTGCCTACGCTACCGTGCAGAAGATTCTTTGCACTGGCTCATCTCGCCTACCATATTTTGGGACTGCATTATCGTGGTTAGAAGTTGTCATGCTTGCCAAATATTTGATCGTAAAACTGCCTGCCGCAAGCACCAATGCATCTTGTCATCGCTGTTGGACCATTTGCAAAATGGGGCATTGAAGTCATGACATGTAACCCCCACTCGACCGAGGGGCATGGGTATATTATTGTCACCATTGACTATTTTACCAAGTGGACCGAGACGATGCCTAGATTCAACAACATGGGACAGAAAACTTCTTTGTTATTTTCTAACCACGTGGTTTCACGGCTTGGTGTACCACAAGCCATAGTAACAGATCATGGAAAACATTTTTCGCAATCACATGATGGGTGAGTTGACTGTTAAGTTAGGACTGTCACATGATAGTTCTACCACCTATTATCTGCAAGCTAATGGACAAGTTGAAGCTATCAACAAGATTATTAAGCATATGCTTCAACACATGATTTGGGTTCATAAACGAAACTGGTATTTCATCCTGTACTTGGCTTTGTGGGCATATCAAACCTCGGTGATAAATGCGACTAGATTCACTCCCTTTTAGCTAGTTTATTGTCTAGAAGATATCTTACTGATACAATGTGAAATACCATCATTGAAACTCATGATTGACCTATTACCTGACACTTATGAAGAAGAGGCATGAATTATAGATCTCATCCATCTATATGAAACACGTCGTGAATAACTGTTGGAAAATGAAGCACATAAGAGATGAATTAAGGCACAATATGACCGCAATTTCAAGCCTTGCACGTTTTCAGAAGGAGACTTGGTCTTTCTTTATGATCAGGAATTTGATAAGATAGGAGCAAGGATATTTGAACCATTATGGCATGACCCCTACGTTTCCAAGTGAATTTTCGCTAAGGGTGCCTACGATTTGATAGATTATGATGGGATTCCATCGTGGAAGCCTCGAAATGGGATGTATCTTAAACGTTACTATGCCATATTTTGTGTAGTAAACATTGTATTATATGCTTTGATTGTGTGTGTGTGTAGCAGTGTTCCTTTTAGATTTTTTCATGTGGTTAGTAATCCGTTTTTCATTTTTTGCAGATGTCAGAATATTCAAAACCAGTTTTTGGATATGTTGATGGTGTGAGTCATGGTACTCAGAATTTATCCTCCCCAGCATGGGCCATATTTTCTCGAAGTGGCAAGTTAGTGAGCTTCCAATGGATTTGTATCGGTCGATCGACCAATAATATCGCTGAGTATAGTGGGCTGATTGAACTACTCTCTAATGCCATTTCACTTGGCATTCATCGCATCATCATCAGGCTCGACTCACAACTTGTCATACTACAACTTACTAGCATCTATACTGTCTAAAATACAACAATTCATCACATGTTCCTTAGAGTTTGAACTTTGGAAAGACATTTTGATTACATTCAATATCAACATATTTCCACAAACTTTAACACTATGGTGATGATTGGCGAATTATGTGTTAAATATACATTTGCAGCATATGTAAAGATAAATTTTCAATTGAAATCATACAATTGAATAGGATTGCACATAATCATAGAAAAACACTGAAATTATGATAGATTTATATGGAGCTTTTAAAAAAATTGTGTCCAAGACACGTTGGTCATCTGACCTCAAAATGTTTACATACATAGCATAACCTATGTAAATCTAGTGATGCTCATGATAACAGGTCATTTATTGGGCTATCACGCGCAACATCCTCATCCAATGGCTGGGCACACCAATGGTATGGTGCTGCAGCCTCATACACACCTCTTCGATCTGGACATTTGGTATCCCAAGAGTCAATCCATTCCCATGATAATGCAACTCAGTAAGAGTCTCAGCTAAGTCCAAATCATGTAGGACTGCTCTTCCAACAGTCCTCTCTATTGGTTCTCCCACCTGTTGTGCACAAACCGTTGGTCAAAAGATACCTAGATCTGCACACATAAAACATATTTATTTTAGTCTTCGAAAAAACAAAAAACATAATAATATGTAAAAAAGCCCCAAAAATAAAAAAACATGGTCAATATTTTACCTATAGCACCCCATTGAGCATCGACTAGTAAAATCAAATCTGGATCACCACGGAAATCCATCATTGCATATGGATGTTTCTCTATGAAGATATTATGTCTTCATAGCCAACTCAAGAATGCAATGGAAAATGAGACGATGAATGACTAGCATTTCCAGCCATTAGCTCGACCCATCTCTACATCCGTGGATCTCTAAGACAAGCTAATCCCAGCATCACATGATGTGGCTACATCAATGGAACCCACTCCAAAACAAAAGTCATCAAAATTGACCCATAACTGAAATTTTTGTTCTTAACACTTGTTACCTTTGTTAGTTGTTCTTTCATCTAAAGGAGTACTACTTCATCCCAGTTGAACACGGTTGGCTTGAGACACTCAAGCGCATACTGTATGTATGACCTATTCGTGACATGTAGTGCATGCTGCCACCTATATTTGCGATAGTGAATAGGAGAGTGAAAATGCATATCACACACATCTTTGATAATTATATTTCCATATTTACAAGGCTTAGTTCTTGGTCGACAAAAATATCGGATGTAGTCCTTCATTGTTTCACCGCCACGTGTAGAGCCCGAAAGGGAAATAGGGGCACCACGTCTCGACAAACTTGTGAGAAGGTAAATATAATCAACCAATATTGGGAGCACTTTGTGTCCAATCTGAAACGTCTGTATTGCTGGCTCCCATGAATGGATCAAGAACTGCAGTAGTTCTATCTGTTGCCTCATTCATGACAATCAGAAGTACTTGAGAAACCCATAGTCTCTCAGGGCTCTCACAGTGCCAAGATCATTTAGGGCAAACATATACTATTCTTGATTTTCTCTTTCTCTCCATGTAATCGACATTCTAATCCGATTAAATTATGAAATTAAACCATATGCTTAGTTAGGATCCATTCCATGCAAAAAATTGGGGAAATTTTGCGCAGAAACAAAAAAGCAACTTTCTGACTTGCACCCAATGCACCCGTGAGTGAGAGACAAAGCATCACAGAGGAACTAGGCCTCTTTCCGGCCTCTCTTTAACGCACTTCTCAATATTCAAGGGTGCGTCAGCCCTAGGGCATTGTATATTTATCCTAAGGGCCCTAAAAACCTAAAAGTGTGCATGAAACTGAAAAAGAAGGCATTAAATAGAAAGTGGACGGTAAGATCTTCTATTTGGTCTGAACGGCACGTGAAATGATCCACAGAATCTGTCGCAATGAGTTGCTGATGTTTGACGGTAAAACAGGCTCAAAGCACTAAAATCCAAATAGTAAAGGTGAAATAGTAAAAATGACTTGGTAATTTCTTAATTTAATAGTCTTTTTTTATTAAATCCAAATAGTAAAAATGACTTGGTAATTTCTTAATTTAATAGTCTTTTTTATTAATCGATGCATATTTAATAAAACTAATATGGTTTTTACCCATTTTTACTATTTTAAACTTGTATTGTTAATCGATTTGATTTTTCTTTGAATAGGTTTGCAGCTGATTATAGTGAGTTAGTCGTGCATGATCGTAAAATGCATATTGACCACAAAGCACAGTTTTCTTTCTTTCTCGAGATTTTTCAACATAAAAAAAGAATTTAAAGCATATTGTTATCCTTTTTTCCAAGCTTTGTTAAACATGAAAAATGAATTCAAAGCGCACTTTAATCTCTTTTTCAAGCTGTGTTGAATGTGAAAAAGGAACCCCTGGAGTTCTCTTTCAATCTCTTTTTCAAGCTGTGTTGAATGCGAAAAAGGAACCCCCTGGAGTTCTCTTTCAGCTCATTCCAGACACTCAAAATATGAAAAGGTTTCTGAGCACTTGTCCTCTTGAGCTCGTTAAAGGATTTGAAATGACGTCTTACAAAAAATGAACACAATATATTATGGAAGGAACCAGACAATATATTATGGAAGGCACTGATCTATTTAGGAAAATATCACCGTTACTGTGAGTTCAAAACAAAAACATATACTAGAAAATAACACAAATTATAACAAGTTACACTGGGTTCAAAATTGACACAAATACCCGAAAAGAAGGCTAGAATATAGTGCACTCCTATTTCTACATGTACTGATCCACACTCCGTTGACTAAAACATTTCAGCACACATCCTACACTGAAACGCTTGACGCTTGACGCTTGACTCTAATCCTTCTTTCCAGATTTTGTAATAAGTGTCCTGTGAGTCTGAGGAATCACCTCCACCTGCAATGGTACCTTTGATCGAAGTATCAAGTTCTTCGTCTCCTTTCTAATAGCAAGCTGCAAATGCCTTGGGGTGATGCGTTTAAACTTGAAATCTTTAGTGGCTGCCAGTTCTAAAATCTCTGCAGTGATATACTCCAGAACGCCTGCACAATATACAGCCGCAGTTGCTTCCACCCTTCCATTTGCAGATAATCGAGATTTCAACAGACGGTGGATCCGTCCAACGGGAAACTGCAATAAGAGGTTACAGTAAACAGTTCAGTCTAAATATTGCAGGAATGTTATGGAGGTTTTGCTTTGGCAAATAAGTGTCTACAAGGATATTTGAATTATTACAGAGCTTAGGCAAATCAGTGTCCACAGGGAAAAAAAATGTTAGAACTCCTTTAGTTGAATAATGTTTTTGACAGGAACCTTATAGAAAATGAATAGATACCTATTCTAGTCCAGAAACCAAGAACCTGGTCCCACAGAGTTATTGCTCACAGAAATATTTCAATTATTAGAAAGCCTCAATCAAGACGTTTCTTCCATTAAAAAGGAATTACTTCAGTTGATTGAGCATTTCAACCAGAAAAACTGTAGAATTTAAACAATTACAAATCTAGGTCAAATGATAACCTGTAGGCCTGCACGGGATGAGCGAGAAATGACACTTTTCCTAGCATTTGCAACCGCTGTGGATTAGCCCTTCAGGAAGCCCTTGAAACCATCGTGGCAAATATTCCCTCCCACAACCATTTTAGCCGCTTCTTTCTCGCAGATCATCACGTCACGCGCACCTAAAAATTAAATACCCAAATCTGCCACTAGCTGAAAAGACGAAAATGTATTATGCAGAATATAAGCCGTGGGAAGAAGCTGAAACACTGTTTGTAAATGAGCATGAAAACAATGTGTAAAAAACATGATATAATTGGAAATAAGCACTATTACAAGATTACCTAGTGGCGTTTTCAGAAGTTGTAGATGGGCGACTTTCTTACGGTCCACGCTTCCGAGAAATCAGTAACGTGCTTGGGGCTTTGTGAGAGCTCTGTATATATAGGCCACTTATGACTACATTCATTGTGCATGAGTGAATATATACTTGTGAGTATAGTTTGGAAGATGCGCTGGGGTTTAAAGGTAGGTGACGGGGAATTTTTAAACGTATTTTTGGTTAACATCCTGCAGCAATTTCTTTAACGAGTGGGCGTGGTCCGAGGAACTAATTTTCGGGTTACAGTTGTTAGGTTGCGTGTCCCAAAAAAAACTTATCATAAAATAATGATTCAAACATTGCTACAATTAAATTTGTTGAAAATAAAAACAATAAATTAATTGTATAAGATAAATTTTGAACTTTTATTAATTGGGAAAACTCCAAAAAAATCAAAATCATATGAATAACTTAAAGCTCCGTTATTAATTGAAAAAATATTAATTATATAAACAACTCAGTTATCAATAAAAAAATATCAAATATAAACAACTCCGTTATTAATTAAAAATATCACATATAGACAACTCCAATATCACATATAGACAACTCCGTTATTAATTAAAAAATTAGTTAATTAACCAAAAACTCCAAAAAAATCTTACATATAAACAATTCTGTTATCAATTAAAAAAAAATTTGTTATCCTAAAAAATTGTAACCTTTTTTTAATTAATCCAAGAACTTCAAAAAAATCTCACAAATAAACAATTCCGTTACTTGTGCATCTATTGAATGATCTACTTGAAACTCACTACAATTAATTTATGTTTAGAATTCCAATTGTGTTGTGTTATAACCTATTTCATACGGAACTATGTTTTGGAAATTAGTATAATTAATTTATGTTTGAAAATTTATGTTTTAATTTATTTTATATTTAGTGAAGTTTTGGAGGGATGTTTTCACTTATCATTCTTCATTTCAGTGGTCACACATCATTAATTAATTAGCAGTTATTTAAATAGTTGTGTTAGCTTAAATAAATCATTGACAATCTATTTGTCTAACCTGGCATAATAAGAAGGACAAATAATTCACGAGTCATGGACCTCAGGTCTATTCAAACTCTTGTTTCTAGATACTACCTATCAAATGTAGAATAAAATCAAAGTTTTTTCATATGGATTGAAGTGAAATTTAAAAATATATTTTTATTTAAAAAATGTTATTTAATTTTGGTTTTATTTTTGTTTTAAAAAATATCAAATTTTTACTAGGTAAATAGTTATTTTGGATTGTAATTTAATTTATAGTTAAACTAGTTTTTTTATCCATTGTGCAATTTTCAGCAAGGTTACAAGTTTGAGTGATCAATTTAGACTTAGCCATTCTCATTCACCAATTTGGTGTCTGCTTGGCTATGACCTAAAAATTGAATTATTATTATTAACTTATACTTTTATTATTGGATTATTATTAACTTAAACTAGTTTTCTTATTCACTAATTTGGTGTCTGGCTGTGAACTTAAAATTGGATTATTATTATTAACTTATACTTTTATTATTGGATTATTATTAACTTATACTTAAACTAATTTTTCATCGATCATTCAATTTCGAGCAAGATTACAATATTGTGGTTCAAAATACAATTTGAAATGCATAAATAGATTCATACCACAACACTCAAATTCTACAAATTAAACAACAACTCCAATTTTTAAAAATATCTCTCCATTTGGTAATTAAAATTAACTAGAAAAAATGCATTTAAAAAGGTCATTCCTCTCTAACTTAGGTTATGTGTTAATAATATATTGAATTATTTATATTAAATTATAAATAATTTCAAATACCATTATTAAATTAACATTTGTATTAATTAATTATAACTAATTAATTAATATTTAGTAATAACTAATTTTACTAATTAATGTTACTAATAACATTAATAATTACATTAATAAGTATGACTTCTTTACTCAGTGCATTATATTAGATATCATTTTTGCTATTCAAGTGTGTTAAGTAGGTCATTCATCTACGACCATTTCCATGAGAGTAATTCATTAATCTATGACCATTTCCATGAGAGTAAGTCATTAATCTATAACCATTTCCATCAGAGGTCGTCCTCACTCACTAATTTCTCAGGATTTTTGAATAGTCCACTTAGCACTCATTTCACTAGTTTCAATCTCAGGTCTTCACCATTTTTATGAGAGGTAGTCCTGACTCACTAATTTCTCATGATTTTTGAATAGTCCACTTAGCACTCATTTCACTAGCTTCAATCCCACTTCTTCACCCTGATTTTTGAATAGTCAGCTTAGCACTCAATTCACTAGTTTCAATCCCACTTCTTCACCTATGTGAGCATCACCGGATGCAATGAGTGCTAAGTGGACTATTCAAAAATCATGAGAAATTAGTAGGGGCTAAGTGCACTATAAAAAAGTCATGACAAATTAGTCACTTACCACTACATCTCATGGAAATGGTCATAAATTATTGGCCTATTTAACAAACTTGAATCCTAAAAATGATATCTAATTATTACTTAATTAATTAACTAATTCCTCCATTAATGTTATTATTAATAATAATTTTTGTAATAAGTCTAATTATAATGATACTTGATAGTGTATGAATAGAAATGAGTGTTTATGATGGTGGAAGAGGCTAGCATGTCTACAAGGTAAAAGCTTGGAGGGAAACTGGTGCGTGACCTAGCCGACGCCTCTGCGTCTAGTTCTCCTTGGTGCTGGAGACAGCAGGCCTGCCTTGGCCTCTGGTGGCTCCTTTGGAGGGCTTTCGCCTCTCTCTTCTCCTGCAGCTTGAGAAGGGATCCCTAAGGCCTGTGCGCTGCGAATTGATTGTTGGGCAGTGTTTTTGCCTTTCGGAGGTCTGAGTCCGGCCCCATGGCGACATCGGGCTTTCCCAAGGAGGCCCCTCTGTCTCTTTCGGCTGTTGCTTTTAGATTCCTGTAGGTGTTTAAATTACATATCGTGTATTTATTATTTGTAGAATCCATTTTTGGGAACGATGCTCCTGGGCGGGAATCTAGCTTTTTTGAATGGAGATAGGCACGCCTCAGTATTCGATGAACAATCCAGGGTTTTGTCTGAATCTGTGCAGGGGAGATGCGCTACTTCTGACATTGTCTGCTCCAGGCCTGGAGGATTGTCTGGTGTATACTTAAAAGATGTGATGGAGCCCCCGATTCTTTCGGATGGGAGGCTGTCGCCCTTGGTTTTCATTGGAGGGTCCGATGGAAGGGTGGGAGACTATATGACTGTTGATAACTGCTCTAACCTACGCAAGATTCATGCTCTGAAGGGGAGTGAACACTACCAGCATTTTTTCGTGGGGAATGAACCTATTCAGCAGAACGTGGATCTGGGGAACTTACCAGGTGCTACTTCTTCTGTTCTTGGCATCGATCTGGACCCCTCTGCGCCTGCATTCAGAAGTGGGAATAGTCTTGGTGAGTAGGAGAGTGTGAGTGCTTCGCGTAGTCCCATAAGTTGGGAAGAACAGAGCGGCGTTTTTGTCTCTGAAACAACTAAAGGGATGGGTCCAAATTATAGTAAAGAGGCTGAAGTGTCGAAGCAGAGGGGTAGAAAAAAAAAGAAATGGATCAAGATTAAAAATGTTGAGTATAACTATGTCTTGGGTGAAGACATAGGTTGGGAACAGGTTTCAGTTATGGCTGGCAGAACACTGGTCGGTAGGGCTGTGGGGAGGCATTTTGCCCTGAAAACTATAGTCACCTGGGCTAAAGCGCATTGGAAATCCGTTTTTGGTTATGTGCCTGAGGTGGTTTCCCTTTCAAAGGGATGGTTCTCTTTCCATTTCTTGCGCTCTGAACATCTCCAGTGGGTGACTCAATAGTGTTGGTCTGTTGATAACTCTCCTTTGCTCTTAAAACCTTGGCATCCGCTCTTTGATGCCAGCACGGAAAGGGTGGATTCGGTCCCATTGTGGGTCCATTTACCTGGTCTGCCTCTTCACTATTGGACAGAGGAGCACCTATGTGGTATAGGTAATATTATTTGGAACTTCGTTGAGGCAGACCTTTCCTTCATTAAGACTAATCTCAGGCAAGTAGCAAGAATTCTTGTGATGATTAACATTAGAGAGGGCCTTGCTGAATTTTTGAATCTCCGTTGGGGGCACTATGATATAAAGCAGATCCTTGACTATGAAAAGGTTCCTTTTCGTTGTCGACGGTGCCATGTTTACGGACATCCAGCATATGAATGTAGTTCTACTTTTCGATTTTCCAAAAGTCGAGGGTCTGATCCTCATGTGGAGGCTCCTCAGATGAAGGAGGCTGGTTTCGGTTCTCTCAACTCACAATCAGCTCTTTGTTCAGACCTCTCAAGCACAGAACAGTATCTTTCTGATGATTTTGGTTCTGGTTTGCGGTCTGTTGTAGATCTTTAAAGGCTGAGTGTGCTTTCTGGTCCTCCTACTGGGCAGGAGGCTCTTTTTCAGGATGCTGGGAGTGGAGCGCTTGCTGTTGCACAGGTTCATAGTCAATATTATGGAGCAGATTTACATCTGAAGGAAGGTTTTATGTTGAACGAAGTATACTTTGTGTTGAACTATTCACTTTTGGTTTCTTTTCCTTTCTCTCCTACTTTAAAATTCTCTTTAAATATGCTTCAGTCTTTTGCCTCGACCTCAGTCTCAGGTAGGAAGGATGCAGGTGGAATGATCTCTTGTGCTGGTCCTAATATCTCTTCTTAGCCTATTTTGATGACTACTCTCCAAGAGAAGGCTTCTGTATCATTTTTCGACCCAGGTGACAAGCTGTTGGACTCGGTGGGTACTACAGCCCCTTTGGTCACTGGATATAACCTGAGATCTAGTGCCAAAAAAGGTGTTGGTGGGTTTGGGAAGGGAAAATCCCCCTCTGCTCGGGGCAGGGGAAGGATCTCTTTTTTGGAAAAATCACAGGATCGAGCTATATTAGATGTTTATGATGGGAGGAAGATTTCGATTGACAGGGCGCTTAGAGCAAGCCATTCCCTGAAGCCGGGTGTTTAATGAAGATAATGTCATTTAATTGCAGGGGTTTGGTAGGTCCCCCCAAAAAAGCTGCTTTCCGGAGAATTATCTTCCTGGATTGCCCTGATATCATTCTGCTACAAGAGACTCTAGGTGCAGGGTTGGTGGTCAAAACTAGATTGGAAGGTTGGCTGCCTAGCTGGACTTTTGAGTCTTTGGATGCTAGGGGAAGGTCGGGTGGTTTGGCTATCGGGTGGAATGAAAAAACAATCAAATCACAAAATTTCTGGGGTATGGAGTCGATCCTGGGAATAAATTTCCTGTCTCTGGAGCTTGGTGAAGCTTTCAATCTTTTTAATATTTATGGCCCTTATCAGGACCAAATCCCTTTCTGGGATTCCCTCTTGAATAACTCTTTAATCAAGAGAGACTCGGTCATTTTGGGTGGGAATATGAATTTTTCTTTGGGCCAGTAAGAGGTATGGGGACCTCATGCAAAAATTGATTCTTTGACTGGTTTTTTCACTCAAAAATTGGAGGAGAATCACTTGCTGGACATTGAGCCCATCAAGCTTAAACCTACATGGAGGAATAATAGATGTTCTGAAGACAGAATAACAAAGAGACTAGATCATTTTCTGGTGGCTGAGTAGATAGTGGACATGCCTTTTATGATTAGGCAGTGGATTGGCAGTGGGGGTGCTTCTGATCATTTTCCTATCTTTCTTGAGCTAAAAATCGGGCCTAGGCAGCCTCCTAGCCCTTTAAAGTTTAACAAAATTTGGCTTAGGGATGATTCCTTCAAAGCTTTAGTTCGTGACTGCTGGATTCCTTTTAGGGTGGACAGTCCTCTTTCTGCTGCTTTCCAATTTGCTGAAAATTTAAAACGCTTCAAGGTTGCAGTGAAAGTTTGGTCGGCTGCTAAGAGACAGAGGGAGGATGTGGAGCTGAAACAGGTGGAAGAGGATCTTCGCTTGATTTATGAGGGCATTGGGGGTGGTTATCAATCCCATGTTGATAAAGACACTCTTGTCTCGCTTGAAAAAAGAAGGAACTCCCTTCTTATGGATAAGGAGGAATCTTGGAGGCTGAAGAGTAGGGCCACTTGGCTGGCTAGTGGGGATGAGAATACAAAATTTTTTCATGCATATGCTCACGGACGGAAGGCAGCTAATACTATTTGGACATTAAGAGATGGGCGGGGCATTGAGCGTACTTCTTTTGAGGCCAAAGCTAGATTGGGGTTTGATCACTTCAAGAACCTTTTTAAGGCCTCAGCTCATGCTTCACTTGCGGAAGTGATAAGAGTTGCTCAATATTTCCCGAGGTTTGTGGAGGAGGCTGATAACAGATCTTTGATGGCTGAGGTCTCTAAAAAAGAATTAAAGGAGGTTCTTCAAAGCTTCCAAAAAGACAAAAGTCCTAGGCCAGATGGGTGGTCGATTGAATTTTTCTTGGCTCTTTATGACATTTTAGGGACATATTTGTTGAAATTTGTGGAGGACACCAGGATTTCTGGGCGGATTCCTGCTTGCTTCAATTCTACCTTCTTAGCTCTTATTTCGAAGGTGGATAACCCTCTTTCACTGGCTAACTTCCGTCCTATCTCTTTGTGCAACTGTATCTATAAAGTGATAGCCAAGGTGGTTGCAAGAAGACTCAAAGGCATTCTGTCTACTCATATCTCCGGTGAACAATTTGGATTCTTGGAAGGTCGTCAAATACATGAAGCAATCGGGACCGCTCAAGAGGCTCTCCACAACATGACGACCAAGAACCTCAAAGGGACTGTGCTGAAAATAGACCTTTCCAAAGCATATGATCGGGTAAGCTGGTTATATATCCGTATGCTCCTTACTCACCTTGGGTTTGGTATCGGCTTCATACGATGGATTATGAGTTGTATTACATCTTTCTCCTTTTCTGTTCTGCTCAATGGGGCTGCATCTCCTTTTTTTCATGCTGAAAGGGGGCTTCGCCAAGGCTGTCCCCTTTCTCCCATTTTATTTTTACTGGTTGCTGAAGATTTGAGTAGAGCTCTTCATGTGGCAAAGAGACAGGGTTCTTTGAAGGGCATTCAGGTTGCTCCAAATCTTTTCATCACTCACCTTCTTTTTGTGGACGATGTGTTAATTTTCTGTTCTAGGTCGGTACGTGATGCTATTACTATTGGTGAGATTTTGGAGTTGTTTGGCAAAGCTACGGGTATGGAAGTGAATGCTGGGAAGTCTTCTATCTCTACTCATTCTTTGAGGGATGAGGAGAGATGTGAGTTCATGCGGATCTTCCCCTATATTTCGGTTGGTTTGGATGCTGGCCTGAATTATTTGGGTTTCCATTTAAAACCCAATGATTATAGGAAAAATGATTGGAACGGGTTGCTGGAAAAGCTGGAAAAACGTTTAAAATTTTGGTCTCACAAATGGTTGTCTAGAGCTGGGCAGTTGACTTTAGTTAAATCGGTCATGGAGGTTGTTTCGGTTTATTGGTTTTCCTTGTCTAGGATTCCCAAGGGTATTTTGGAGGCTGCCAGGAGGATATGCTTTAGATTCTTGTGGAGTGGAAAACAGGATTCTTTGGTGAGCCCTTGGGTTCGGTGGGAGAAAATTGCTGTTCCAAAAGCGTTGGGTGGTTGGGGTCTGAAAAACATATTTCTTTTTTCTCAGGCTCTTGCTGCTAAGGGTGGTTGGAGGCTCATCAATGGTAACATCCTTTGGATTCAGGTGATATCTCATAAATATATTGACCCTTTTTCCATTGTGGATTGGATAAGGACTCCTGAGAAATCTTTTGCTGGGGGATCGGTGATTTGGAAGGCTCTTGTTAAATCTTTTCATATTTTGGAAACTAGTCTGGCTTGGGATGTGGGTAATGGCAGGAAGCTGCGGGTTGGTGAGGACCCTTGGATGGGTAGTTCTCTTCAGCACCTCCTTCCTAGGCGCACGATTGAGGCCTTAAGACAGCAGGGAATTACTTTTCTCTCCCATCTTGCTGATCCGGTGTGGAGAAGGCTGGGCATTCAGTCTTGGTTACAGGCTTCCTCTCTTGGGCTTAAGGTTGTAGATGGGAGGGCTCTGGAGGTATATATTAGTGCTTTAAAACAGGCTCATCTTATGCTCTTGGATAGGGATGATAAGATTGCATGGGATTTTGATCCTTCGGGGATCTATTCCCCTGGGGCTGGCTACCAAAATCTTAGTGTGGGGGCTGTTTTGGGTGAGGAGCGGTGGTGGTGGAAGAATCTTTGGAAATTGCATTGTCCTCCTAAGACCCGCCTTTTTATGTGGTGTGTCCTTGAAAATAAAGTCCCTACTTGGGATGTGTTGCAAAATACATGCTTTCAGGGTCCTGGCTGGTGTTGCTTGTGCAAAGCTGATGTTGAATCAGTTAACCATCTTTTCCTCAGATGTCCTTTCTTCAAAGGTATTTGGTTGGAGTGCTCCAGGTTACTAGGTTTCCGGTGCAGATGGGAGGGCATTTCTGTCTCTCATGCCTGGGATTCATGGTGGGTGTCTACTACTGAGATTAACTTAAAAGCTCTGCCACTTCTCGTTATTTGGGGTTGTTGGTTGGCTCGTAACCGGCTTCTATTTGATGGATCTGTTAGTACTCCTGAGATTTTCGGTGCCATGACTATTGGTTTGCACTCTGCTTTCCCTATTCATATCCGTGCTACCAATCAGAGGGAGGTCCTCATGCTGGAGATTGATAGGAGGTGCCCTTGGGGTTTTTTTGATGGAGCTATGCAGCACAATTTTTGTGGGGGAGGTGCTCTGTTGTTTCTCTCGGATTGTCACTGGTACAAGATCTCTGTTGGGCTGGGGGAAGGGTCAAATAATTTTGCTGAACTGCTGAGCCTCAAGATCCTTCTTTTGTTCGCTATGGAGAAAGGCTGCAGGCAGTTAAATGTTTTTGGGGACTCCTTGAACGTGATAAATTGGATAAAAGGTATACGGATCTGCAGAGTTCTTCTTTTACAAAATTTGTTCCGCTCCATTGGGGTGATCCTCCGTTCTTTTGCCTCCTTTTCCTGCCAACATATCTATCGTGAAAATAACGAGAAGGTTGATCAAGCTTCAAATAGGGGGCTTTTGTTGGATGAAGGCATTTGGAGGATAAGAGAACATTTGGATGGTGTCATCTCTGAATACTTCCATCCATCTCTTTTCGATTAGTGGCTACTGGCTTATGCTCTGGCCTGCCTTTTTTGCCTACTACTTTCATCTCTTTTGTGAGCTGAATTTTCAGTTTTTCTATGGAAGGGTGGGCATTTCTTCATCTGATGGTTGGTCAACTAAATGACTTGCAATCCCTTTCAACAGGTGTGCAGAATTTTCATTATTGGACACAGTGGGCTACTTTCATTGATTGATCTTCTGGGCATTTTCCTGCTGAAAGTAGTTCCCAGGGGGTCTGTTTACACCTTTTTGGTTTTTTATCTGATATCTCATATCCATCTTAAAGAGGCTGAGAGGCTTGTTTTTTTTTAGGCTGGCGAGTCAATTTAATGCCTTTGGCTGTTGTTCTTTGGTGTATGCTTCTCATTTATGCCTTTGCGGACCTCGATCTACAACTGTATTTGTGGGTTTTTCAGGGCGTTGGCTTTTTCTGGACTGTTACACATTATATGATGTGTCAACAGCTGGGTGAGGGTGGATGGAATTGTTTTTTTTTGTGAACAGTCAGCAAACTGCCATTAGTTTCTTTTACACGGTGTGCTGTCACAACAGGTCGTTGTTGGTGGTTGGCGTAGGCTTCTGGGGGATCAGTGATCTACGGATGGCATACTTCACTGTTTTTTACATCCTCAATATATGACGGTGTGGTTTCAGAGTCTTTTTAGTAGGCCGGACGTTTGTGCCTACTGGAGCATAATTCATGGGCTGCGTTAAACTTTATTTTTTGCTGATGCTGGATGTGCATTATAAATGTGCGTTATACCTTACATCAGATGCTGATGCTGATGTTTGGATGTGCTTTATAAATGGTTCCTTGCGCGATGGTCAGCTTGCTACAGGTCGAAAAGGTTCAATCAGTATATGATTTGTTGTTGCCACTTGTACAGGTCGTTTGAACAGATGGGTTCAAAATGTATATGATCTGTTGCTTACTCTTCTATAGGTCGTATGATCAGTTGGTTTCAAACTGTATATGATATACTTTTTTATTGCTGCTTACTTCTACAGGTAGTGCGAACAGTTGGTTTCAAACAGTATATGATCTGCTGCTGCTTACATTTGGGGAGAGCTTTCCCAGTTTTTAAATTCTGGTTTTTACACTTTGATGGGCTAATACTGAGGGTTGCAAAATTACAGTTTATTTGTGCCTTAACAGTTGGGTGTTTATAGCTGGCCTCTAGAATGACAGAGCTAGGTCCATCAGATGTGCAAATGTATATTTGGGTTTTAGAACAGTTTTGGTCCACAATGGGACTATATGAACAGCTTGTTTTTTCATGAACAGTCTGTATCTACCAGTTTTTCCGGGTCTGCATAGATTTGGGTGTCTCTTTGGCACTGTTTTTTTTATGTAAACAAACTTCGGGGTTTGTCTATTTAGAACACACATCAATGTGTTTCTCATTGTAATTTTGTACTCACATGCGGTTATAAAATTACCCTTTTTTCTCGAGGAAAAAAAAAGAAATGAGTGTTTATAATCCTTAAATAGATGAAATATTACCAATTAACCATTTATGAAATAATGTTAAGTAAATAGATAATTGGAAAAAATAAAATTGATCTTATCCAACATTCCAGGTCTAAGCTCCACCCATCATCGAGGCCGAAGAATAGAATGATTTGAAGCCTTAAACACAGGGAATCATACCAATTAGATGTTAAATAAATAACATATACGTTAAAATAATTTAGATTTTGCCAAATATTTAGGGTAGACACTCCATCCATGATGAAGGTCCACCCATGACAATACCTGTCAAGAGAATAAAATGGTTACAAATGAGTGTTTTGATGCCTTAAAGAGAGGGAAGCTTACCAAATATGTATTAAATAAATAATATATATTTTAAGATAAATTTGATCTTGTTCAATGGTTGTGATGGACACTCCACCCATCATCTAGGACTTCACAAATTTACGCACTCTCATTATAATGATAATGTTAGTGGATAAATAATAATAAAATACATAATAATTGAGGATATTAAATATTAATGAAAGATCAAAATAAAAATAAACATTAAAATCATGTAAATTTTAAATGGTTAATTATAGAAAATAAAATGTTTTGGAAGGAGTTTAGCTCAAGTGGTACAGGTATATATTGTGCTTTTTATTATGATTGGTTCAGATTTCCACTTTGGGTACTCTCTTAATTACTTTGCAAATTAAATATTATTTTAATTTTAAATAGTGGTGTGGAATTTAATTCAAATAAAAATTCAAATATTTTTAAAAAATAAAGAAGTTTATATTGTAAAGTATATTTTGAATTTTGAAAATTTTAAATGAAAGAGAAAAATAAATGTTATAAAATAGATTAAAATATTTGATGAGTTTAGGTTAGTTTATAAAATTATGTGGTAAAAGTAAAGGTGAATATTGTTAAATAATTTGACATGTTTGCAATTTAATTATTTTATGGTGTTTTTTTTTTTTTTTAGTAATACAAGTTTTTGTAAGGTCAAGATTTTTTGTTATTTAATATGTATAAATTGATTCAAAATTGTGAAAAACTATTAAAAAATTTATATTATATGTATTTCATAGCTTACATTTATGATTGCAATAAATCCATTTCAATTTTAGACAAATTTCATTGCAAAAAATGCCAAATATTTCTATATAATTTAAATAGGAGAAAAAATAACTATTTGAAAATAGGTTTAAAAGTTTGTTGAATTTAAAGGACTTTAAAAAATTAAGATGAATATTTTTTTTTACGATGAAAGGTTTTTCATTAATTCTTCACAAGAGTACAAAAGATATCTCTGGATGACTCTTCTCTCCTGGCGTCACCTCAACCATATTTATTGGCCAAGAGGGAAAGATTAATACAACTAGCAGTATGCTAAAATCCATAAGAATTCAAAATATCACAACCATTGAGGATCCAAACAACAAAAATGATACTAACAAAACCGATAAACATTAAAAATTATGAATATGAACTAAAAAACGACCATCTTCAGGATTATCAGGAGGGAAATGTTGCACATGAGCATGATATTCAAGGTATTCTACTCGTGCCTCTAACCTGTCTAGTTGGGCATGGAGGCAACACCAATTGATTTGAAGAGAAATTAGACGATTGAGCTACTCCCATTGGGCCTACATAATATCCTCCGTAGGGCCCGTTGATTTAGGTTGATGTTATTGCATTTTCCTACTCATTTCCACCACAAGAGAAGCAATATGATTTTCCTGTCATGTAATGAACTGTAGAGTAAGGGGAGCCACCATGGACGTATGGGCTAGGAAAACCTCCTGAAAAATTTCACCCACTGACAGTGCCTCCTTGCCATCGTTATCCTCATCTATCCTCGCACAACCATTGTGCCCTGCCAAGCATCCCTAGATGACCCCTACCCATTGCACTCAGCTATGGAACGTATTCCACTAAGGTCTCTGAAAAACCTCCAAGAATTTAGAGCACAAATGAAACCACACAAAGTGCATACTATTCTCAAATAGAGGCGTTTACTAGGATTTTACTTCCCCCCTCAAGGAAGCTACTGTTGGGCCAAGAATAAGGTACATTTCCATCCTATCTTTACCACAAATTGATGTGCACTTTTATGAATTTTTCCTCATCTTAAAAGGAAAGGAAAGGAAATTAATGTAAAGTTAAGACAAAACGAACTGATGGTAAAAGGGATGTTTAACAATGAAAATTTGACTTGTTGTATCTTTATTTATAGGGAAACAACGTAGCTAAATTGATGATAACCGGAAGACAGCTGACAAAGAGAAACAAACGGGATCATGATGGCTCCCTTGGGTCGGCAGAAGACGGAAAGGCACATCCACGCTTGAAGAACTCAAACGATAGCCAAAAGCAGGAGGATCCTATATGGAAAAGATTTGTTACCACTGTTGAAATCGCCTTTAAAATGCCGAAGATGAACAAGATAGATAGATCTAAATAGAGATTTTCTTCTGTAATAGAGGTATTGGAACAAAATTTTCTAGTTGTATTAATGTATTAATATTCAGCTTAATAAATATTTCAGCATTTTTTAATAATCAATCTCTGAGTTTTCCTTAGCGGTACACTTATGGTGGCTTTGGGCCAAGCCCTGGAAGTTTCTCCACTAACCTTTGTGCTATATGTTCAATTTCAGAACTTACGTTCAATCATATAATGCATTTTGTGAGATATCATTTAATTTACTGAATTGTGAACATAAGATGCTACATCTTTCTCTTTCATTATAATAGTTCATCATTCATGCTTTCTTTCTGACAGTCACTGTTTTCATAATTTCTTGGATGCTTCCATCCTCTCCCAATGCTTTTATACTCGTTTCATTAGTTTTAGCGTGATTGTTGTTCAATTATGTATATAGTTAAAATGGATCTTTTCATTATTATTGCGAGGTGTCTAGTTGTTGTTTTATTCAGAGAGATGTCATCTATTAATTTAAAAGAGAATTCCATTTCAAAATTTAGATAAAAAATTGTTGTTCAATTTATTGAAGTTGTTGTTCAGTTTATGAGGATTGTTGTTCAATTCATCACATTATGTTGTGCAATCGTAGTTTTCTCTTTTTTGCACTTAGACGGAATAGTCAAAAGCATTCTATCAACCCCTTTCACTTTGATTCAACTAAGAGAATTAGATAGTCTTCCTTATGATAATTTAGGGTACTTTTCCTTTGATATCACTTTCATATATTGTGCTCACACTCTTGAAATAACAAGAATTTCCCTGGGTTGATAAATGAATGAGAAGCATTGAAGTTGCCTGTAACAGTCACCTTTATCAGCCAACATTTTTGGCGTCGTTGATGGGGAGAGTGTTTAAGAGTGATGTCCTTTATTTCTTTTTTCTTTTACTGCCAAGAATTGGGTATTGAAAATGAGAGGTAAGAACTTGCATACCAGAAAGAAAAACGCTTGCCCTATAGGTCGCTTCTCACCAATTGTGTAGAGGCTAGTAGGATAGGTGCTCTTGTTTTATGACTATGAAGAGAAAGATAGAAACAAATCAAAATCACCCACTTAAATCCACTACACCCAAAGGACCGGTGATCCCTGGTAGAACGACATATATAGACTAAATCATTAATAAGGTTGAATCCTAGGCATCCGTAGGACCCATAATCATTCCTACTCAAAGTCCTACTACACTCCCTCAGGCAGCAGCCTCACCATCTATAGCCCATGCCGAGATTCACAGTGAAAGAGAAGGGTTTGAACAAAGCCTTCAGACTGCTGATCACGTAATTACTAATCCTTAGAGGGAGGGAGGTTCTTGTAATTTATAGGAAGGGGAAGGAGAAACCAACAGTGCAGTACAGGTAAAAACTCCAAAGCCTAGATCCCCTAAGAAGGTGGTCGAAACGGAGACACTTGGTATTCCATATCGAGGAAGTGTAGTAAGAATTCCTCCGCATCCACCCCTAATTCCACTAAGGTTATTCCTCCAGAAAAATAAATGCCCAAATAATATTGGCATATCTTTGATCAAATGGAAAACAATCATAACCAGAATCAGAGGCACACATCAACATTGAGGTATCCCATTGTTGATCATGCTGCAAATGCCCCTGTGAAATCCATTCCCTTACAAAACATCCCCACCTTCCATGGGTTGACCTCGGAAGATCCTGATTCATTTTTATTTGAATTGGATGTCTTATGTAGGGGATATGACTATACCACTGACCCTCAGAAATTGAAATTATTTCCCTCTACCATGAAGGGGACAACATCAAGTTGGTTCATGGGGCTCGGTGGAGGAACCATCAATAACTGGGACCAGATGAAGAAAACTTTTCTTAATAAATATCAAGACTATTGCCGGACTTGAGAATTAAAAGATGAAATCTTCAATATGTCTGCAAAAGACAATGAGACATTAGAAGAATATGTCAAAATATTTCAATATAACTTACAAAGGTCTCCATATACTACACTATCCAAAGACATCTTAAAATAAACAATGATTAAGGGAATGAAAGAAGAATGGGTTGAAACACTTAACATAATGGGAAAAGGGGACATCTACCAAGAATAATATGATGATATTATTTCACTGTGTATCAGGTGTTCTTGGGGTAGTACACGAAGTAGACTAATCGGGTGAGACTCAGCTACAAGGGATCCTAAGCAGTTCGGTGGCAACGTGACCAGAGAAAAATTTGGTAATATTTAGAAGATTTAAAAACTGACATCTTGGGCATCCTGACAACACAGCTAAATGTCTTGTAAGCCAAGCAAAAGCAAAGTATTTTTCCCACATTTTCAAAAGAAGCACAGCCAAAGGGAATGTCCATTAGACATGGTCCAAAAATGTGCTATTTACACCAAGGACCATGCCACAGACCATTGCCCTTCACTTCTGGGGTTGAAGGCAGTTTTTAAAGAAGCAGAAGAAGAGACAGAACCAGTCTATCTGATGAACCAGCTTCGAAAATGGAAAGCACGACCAGGTATGCCACAAGGCCTACCTCAGTTCTTTTCTTATCCGTAGTTTAACCAGAAAAACCCTGTAACAGCTTGGTAGAACCAATCACCTTTCTCTACTTGGCTATATCAATCATTCCCTATGCCGCCTTAGCCAACACAACCCTCTTCATGAAATAATTGGCCAAGTTTTTCTTTTTCTCCCCCTTATTGGGAAAACAATCCCTATCAATCCCACTGGCTAGCATCCCCTTCAGAAACCACAAGTTGGCCTCAAAACTGGTAACGACCTCTGGGAATGACCAACCTACCGATGGGGATAGTAGTTCAAAGTAAACCTACATTACCAGCTCCATACCCAGTCCAGCACAAACCACAGCCTATCATACAACCTCAATTTCTGGCTCAACCCAATCCTAATCCTAACAAAAAGCCGGTTCAGCTAATTCAAATTATAGAAAACCCAAACCTAGAAACTGAATAGAAGAAACGAAATGAACTAAGGCTGACATTAGGACATGTTATTTCACTAGTAGAAGGTACGACCCTGCCACAACTTTAATATGGAACTTCGATAGACCCTAGACAAAAAACTATGACTGAAACAAAGGTAGAACAGGGAAGGGAAACAGTTGATCCAGGGAAGCCTGAAAACCTTATGTTTCTCCCCCTCCATTCCCTAAAAGAGTAACACTACCCAGACCGATATCCTCTCCAGATTTCGATATAATCCTAGGGGAATTAAAGAACCTTTGCATTAAAATTCCTCTTTTGTAGGCTATACAACACATTCCTATCTATGCCAAGACAATTAAAGAATTGTGTGGAAAAAAACAGGTTGGGAAAGCAAAAACTATACCCACTGTTCATGTGGTAGGGGAACTATCTGACTTACTGTTGGGTAAGGAAACACTTGTGAAATATGAGGATCCAAAGAACCCCATGGTAACTCTGCAAATCTCTGGCCACTCCTTTCCAAACACATTGGTTGACTTAGGGGTGACCACTAACATCTTAACTACAGAGACCTACGAGAATTTAGGCATGACAGCTTTAGAACCCACAGCTATTTTGTCTGAACTTGCTAACATATCTATTATCAGACCAGAAGGAGTATTAGAAGACATCCTAGTTTCTGTGGAATCATGGGAGCTGCCAACTGACTTTTTAGTTTTTAACCCAAAAAGTAGGATGGATGGACACCCCTTGGTACTTTGTCCACCTTGGCTGGCAACAACCGATTCTTACATAGGCTACTGGATAGGCATCATGACCATTGCTAGAGATTCCATAAAAAACATTATCATTTACCCACCTGCAAAAGCAAGTCTACCCATGGTAAATATTCATAGAAATCCACATGCATACTGGGAGCAAAAGATATGTTCACTGCTAACAATAGTTGAAGCTCTTGAATTCAAAGATCAAACTGAAGACGATGTAATCAATAACTTCATGAATCAGCCATCTAAGACTAGAAACTTAAAATGAAAAATGTTAAAAATAGTTCTTGACGATGAAGCACATGAAGACCCCTTGGCAGACATTGATAATCAACACATACCCACAAACATTGTGGGCAACAACATAGCAATTGAAATTGAGCCAGGAAAAGTTTTAAATATCAATGGCAGCCTAGATATGACCAAAAGAGAAATCTCATAAAGGTTCTACAGAAGTATGAGGGAGCATTTTCTTGGGACTACGCAGACATGAAGGGTATAGAACCTCAGCTATGCACACATCACATATATACTGACAAGTAGGCTCAGCCTATTCAACAACCTCAACGAAGGTTAAACCCACATCTGAAATATATTGTAAAAGATGAATTGCAGAATCTATTGGATGTAAACTTCATTTATCCTATCTCAGACAGAAAATGGGTCTCTCCCCTAGTAGTCATTCCTAAGAACAATGGGAAATGGAGAATCTATATGGATTACCGAGAACTGAATAAAGCAACACAAAAGGACCACTTCCCCCTTCATTTTATTGACCAAGTCCTCAATACATTGGCAGGGAAGCTGTTATTTTCCTTTCTTGACGGGTTCAGCAATTACAACCAAATCCAGATAGCCCTGAAGACTAGGATAAAACAACCTTTACCTGGCTATGGGGTATATTTTCCTACAGGGTATTACCATTTGGACTATGAAATTCCCCAGCAACCTTCCAAAGAGCTATACTCCGCATTTTTTCTGATTTAATAAATGAATGGCTTGAAATTTATATGGACTTTACCCCATATAGAGATGACTTTGATCAAGCACTAGAAACATTAGAAAAGGTATTGGAATGATGTATTTCTATCGGTTTATGTTTAAGAAATGAAAAATGATACATGATGATGACCGAAGGAGTAATCCTAGGACACTACATCTCTACAACTAGAATACAGGTAGACCCGACAAAAATAGAAGTAATCCTTTTATTAGCCACACCTTGTACGGAGACAAAGGTACGTAGTTTTCTTAGATACATAGGGTATTATTGCAGGTTTATAAATAATTTTTCACAAATCGCTACACCCTTGTATGCATTAATTGGAAATGTTGAATTCCATTGGTCTGATAAATGTGACACTGCTTTTACAGATTCAAAGAAATTGGTCTCAACAACACCGATCTTACATGGTCCTAACTAGAAGCTTCCCTTTCACATTTCTTCAAATGCATCCGACACAACAATAGGGGCAGTTCTTGGTCAAGAAGAAGAAAAAATCCCTATGCTATTTATTATATTAGAAAAAACCTCACTCCTGCTGAATTAAACTATATAGTGACTAAAAATGAGTTCTTGTCTGTCATTTATGCTATCAATAAATTTAGACATTATATAATTGGCTATCAAGTACTCTTGTATACTGATCAATATTCCATTAGATATCTATCCAATAAACCAATTACAAATGGGATAATAACTCGTCGGTTTCTTCTTTTGCAGTAATTCGATATAACTATCAAAGATCATCCAAGGAAGGAGAACGTGGTGGAAAACTTCCTATCTAGAGTTCCCAAAACAAATGATACACTAGCGGTGGACGATCAGTTTACCGACGAACATCTATTCATTATAGCAGTAAAAATACCATGGTACGTAGATGTAGCAAACTACTTGGCAGTAGGAAAGCTGCCCACACATTTAACACTAAGGGAACATAAGCTAATTGTTTAGCACAGTGCTAGATTGTCATAGATCGGTGGATACCTCTTTCATACAGGAGCTGAAATGCATATACGCAGATGCATCAGGGTAGATGAGATTTATGACATTCTACGAGCCTGTCATGATGAACCTTGTGATGGCCATTTTGCAGATCATAGAATGGGGCACAAAGTATTGCAATTGGGTTGTTATTGGCCTATGATTTTTAAAGATGCAAAAAAATATGTCCAAGCCTGCGATAGTTGCTAAATAATGGGCCACCTAGGCCAAGCTAATGAAATTCCATTACAACCACAATTAGTAGTAGAACCGTTTGAACGATGGGCATTGGACTTCATTGGGTCATTCAACCTACCATAAAATCAGAAAATATACATACTGGTTGCCACATATTACGTAACAAAATGGGTAGAAACAATGGCCTTATCAAGAGCTACAGAAGAATATGTGATTAATTTTATTTTTGAGATATTTGTGCGATATGGCTTACCATGGGAAGTGATAACCGATGGAGGGGCATAGTTTGTGGGTAATAAAATTATAGCCACCCTGAAGAATCACCATATCATCCATAGATTCACGTCTCCCTACCACTCGCAAGGAAATGGGCAGGTTGAAAGTACCAACAATGTCCTTGAGGAAATTCTCACTAAAATAGTATCAACACATTGCCAGGACTGGGCTACTAGACTACTAGAGGCCTTGTGGGCTTACCACACAACATGGCGAAACACCACTGGATATTACCCGTATCATCTGGTATTTGGAAGAGAGCCTATTTTTGCTATCAAATTTGAAATAAAGACTCTAAGGATAGCCTAGGAGGTAGGGCTTGACTTGACGGAGGCCCAGATTAGAAGAATCTAGCAAATAAATGAATTAGATGAAATATAGCTACTGGCTCTGCAACACACTGCAATCATCCAAAAACAACGAGCTAAGTGGCATGAAAACGTCATAAAAAAGAAGACATTCCAGAGAGGAGATTGGCACTTCTCTATGACTCCAGATTCCAAGATTTTCTGGGCAAGTTACAAACAAGGTGGCTCTATCCATACGAAATTCAGGAAGTACACAATAATGGTACCCTCACCTTGACCACCATAGATGGGTCTGGTTCTACATTCCGAGTCAACGGGCACAGAGTATGCCTCTATCACAAACCTCTTACAAGGGAATCTTTCTTCCAGCAGGTACAATGATCCCACTATCCAAATTTTAGCAGAAAGGGGTGATAACCCCACAACTTTAAGCACATGAGAGCTTGCTACTTCCTTTTGTAAATATTGTATATAATTTCCCTGCAATTTTTAGTTTTCTTATTGTACATTCTTCATCCTCACAATCGTATCCTTCTCCTTCATCATTCTTTTTTTTGTTTATTTTTTCTATTCAAAACTTTGAATGTGTGTTGTTCAATCCAATTGAACAACTGTTGTTGAATCGGATTAGTCAACTATGTCTTTTTCATTTTTATTATTGTTGTTCAAATCTTTGAACAACTACTGTTCAATCCAATTGAACAGATGTTGTTCAACGAATTGAACAACCTTGTCTTTTTTGTTTTTATCATTGTTGTTCAAATATTTGAATGAATGTTGTTCAATCCAATTGAATAGTTGTTGTTCAATCAGATTGAACAGTCGCGTATTTTTTGTTTTTATTATTGTTGTTGAAATATTTGAACGACTGTTGTTCAATCCAATTGAACAGCCGATGTTCAATCGGATTGAACAACTGTGTCTTTTGCATTTTTATTATTATTGTTCAATCGAATTGAATAGTTGCCGTTTAATCGGATTGAACAGCCGTGTATTTTGCATTTTTATTATTTCTGTTCAAATGTTTGAATGGTTTTTGTTCAATCCAATTGAAAAACTGTTGTTCAATTGGATTAAACAATAGTGTCCTTTTTCATGTTTATTGATTGTTATTCAAATATTTGAATGGTTTTTGTTCAATCGAATTGAAAAGATGATTTTTTTCCTTTTTGTTAAGCATGATCCTTCTTCCTTTTTGATGATCTCTTCTCACAAAACCCAATCCTCATCCCACACCCTAACTGTAAAAGACATTTCAGAGTAGGAATTGGCACCTAAAAAGGAGAAAAGTAGTAATATTACTAGTATGATGATCCTTTGGATCTTTAATGGAAATCTCTACTCCAAAAGCTGACATGGTACATCTATGCAATGAAGGGCTAGACATCCCCCGCTCAAACATGTTATCACACAGTTCATAGTCTTATAATGGTATATCTTTCTAGACTCTCGAATAGTATTTCCCTTTTGACATAAAGATTTAGGAATAAGGAGTATTAATTGTATTGGAATTATTTTTACTTCTCACACCATCCCTAACTCTTAAGGAGTTAATGAGCCTCCCTTCATTTATAAAGAATAAATATTATGTTTGCATGCAAAAAAAAATTAAAAGAGAGAATAGGGGGTCTCATCATGAGCCATCCTACCATGATCATAAGGGTTTAGCAAGTGACATGCCCACAATGCCCAACACACCAAGGTAATTACCTTCTCGATAGCTCCAATTGCTTGAAGGACAGGAGGTCTCATCACAAGCTGACTTGATCACTCTATTACATTCCCAGTGAATGGCACTATGACTATCTGGCCACCACACCACCATAGTGGTCTCTTCATAAAACAAAGCAAAATGCCTACTTTTCAAAAGGAAGTATTATACCTATATGAAATTTTTTAAGAAAGAATCGGGGGTCTCATCACGAGCCAACCTACCATGATCATAAGTGTTTAGAAGGTGACATGCCCACAATGGCCAACACACCAGGGTAATGACCTTCTCGACAACTACAACTGCTTGAAGGACAGGAGGTCTCATCACGAGCCGACCTGATCACTCTGTTATAACTCTAGTGAGTGGCACCTTAACTATCTCGCCATCATACCAGCATGGTGATCTCTCCATAAAATTGGCAAAATATCTACTTTGACATAGAGGATTCTGGGTCATTTTTCAGGTTAAAATAGCAACCCTGTCTAGGTTATGAACGCCTGCTAGCAGTAGTGGCCCTTCTTGTGGTATGAGAGTATTTTCCTAACAATAGCCAATTACTCTTATATATACCTTATCTCCTATTTTCATCCATTTACAAGATAAATGCACTACTCGAATAAGTGATAATACTATTTACTAGCATAACTATGAATGAACTATGCTTTCATGTTTGAATTACGGGATGACAACACTAATCATTATCCATCACTATCATGCTTCTGTCATACCATACCATTAAATAAGGACATCCTATCATAATAATTGTTGTATTGATTTCTCCCCTTCTTCGGTCATTTCCACATGACATACACTTATGATAAATTTCAATTCTGACCTTTTCACCACATGCATTCATAATTGTTGCAATCACTCCTCTTTTGTTGAGCTCCAAGGCCACAGACACTTTTCTCTCGTACAAACTGTGATTATTGATTTCTAACATTTTCCCCCATATGAATTCATGATTGATCCAATCTCTCTTGTACTTAACGATGTGGACACCCTTATTTCAAGAGAGGCGGTGTAAATATCCATAAATATTAATCATGCGAATTCCTTGCACAAATTCCTTTGGATACACTGATAAGACCAAAAGATCATTGCAATTATGATATGAAGTTACATACATTTATGACAGAAGGCTGCAATTTATTTTTTCTCTCGCATGTAGTGTTTATTCTAACCAAAAGGTCCCAAAGAAGCGCAGACAGAGGGAGAAATTAGCTCAGATAACACATCATCCATGGGAGAAAACTCTCTCTGAAATGGACCTACGACCTTCCCAATCTCAAACGTAGCTCCCACCATTCTTCACAAGTTGGCTGGTTCCCATACTTACACAAATTATAAGGGTTTGACACTGAAATATAATTTGTATTCTTGCAGAACCTATAGGAGGGACATACCAGACTCAGAGGAAGGATTATACCAGTCACAGAGGATATCATCGCCCAAGTCTCCAGAATACCAGCAGAGGGAGAAATATGGACTGAAAAAAAAAACCTTCTTCTATGAGAGGCAACAAAAGCATACTAGGATCAAGGAGAACCATCGGTACAGAAAGGAAAGGGGATCAACCCTGCGTCCCTACAACAACCTTGGCAGGAATTGGTTGCATTCATCGAAAGATTCATCACATGCGATGGATGCCAAGACGTGGTAAAACCCTGCTAATTCAAATGTTAGATGTTCTTAAACAAAAAAAATCAGTTTATCTGCCTTATTTCTGGAATTTTGTATTACACAACACTGCTATTCGAATTAGAAAGGCTAAAAACCCCCAAGTAGTCATCAGCCACCATGGCTTAATCAAGTTAATTATCATTCATGAACTAGGAAAACAACATACATCCTGGGATAGCTTTGTTAACCCTATCATGCATGCCCCTGAGGAAAACCCTGTAGGAACAGAAATTGAGCTTCTTAGAATAAACACACCTAGGAGAGAAAGAGAGAAAATGACCCGCGCTTTGACTTTAGAACCAGGGAAGCGAAGATAGTATGAAATACTGCAATTATGGCAAGACACCTCGGAATTGCTGGATGAGGTAAGGCTGTCCCATACACCACCTTCAAGCCCTCAAAACATACCCTTACAAGACTATGAAGAAGAGATGGCTCGAGTCCTAGAGAAAATGAGGGCATCCCATGAAATTAGAAGCCCATCTAAAGAAGCTGAGGAGCAATAGGAACTGTTGAATCAATCTGGCACCGCCAATAGCTCTAGCCTCACTGAAATATTACCCCACCTAGACGAATCGTAGGCTTTTAGGGCCTTATCTCTTCTCGAGATTGATTGGGTGAATATGGAAGATCAGGCAGAAGGAGTAGCCGAATCTAAAAACCAGTCAGGAGACACCATCAGCTTAGAATAAAATGCAAGCATGGAGACATTCCCCCTAATGTGTGAAGGGAAAAATATCTCACCCAGTTGAGACATTAATGCAGAAATAAACTCTAGAGTGCAGGAAGGAAATATCGTCAGTGATAACCTTGGAACTGGCACCACCATTTCTAAAAACGGGGTTGATGCTCCACCATTCCCTGCCAAAACTGTGCTAGAAGAGAAATCAGCCGAAAATAAGTTAAGGAAAATGAGAAAGACTTGCAGGAGGTTAAGAAAAATGATAAACCATTTGAAGAAATAGTTGAAGGAAGTAAGCAAAACTTGGAGGCCTAAGAAAGAATTGGTCACCAGAAAAACCCAAACATAATTTGTCATCCAATTGATAGACACTGATGAGGTTGAGGTATAGACTGACCTAGTAGACACTATTGAAGCTTTTGTGCATACTAAGCTGGAATGTACAGAAGAAAAGGAAACCCAAACAGAGGCGGCACCTTCCTACACCCCTTATTAGAAAAGGCTACCAATCAAAAATTTCATAATGAATTAATTCAAACCCAACATGAATTGGCACAATGCAGAAAGGAAGTAATACCCGCACAAGAACATCAAGATCTATTGAATAAATTCAAAGACCTTTCTGTAATAGAGGATGAGACATTTACTCAAATCAGAGAAGAAAATTCGAAGGTAAAGAAAGCACTGGTTCCAGTGGAACAAGCCAAGAAGCAAACCAGTATGGTTTTCTCTGTGTACTCTAATGTACTAACGTGCAGGGCACTAGCGACCAAATATGCCCTATTATTAGTAGAATGGTATCTATTACTGAAAATCAAGGCTGTCAGGGAAAGGAAGCCCACAAGTTTTAAAACCGTTGAGGAATTTTTCCGATGCTGCAATGAGCAGAATGAGGAGGTTCAATACCTTTTCTGTGAATTACACTTGCACAATTTCTTCCTAGAGAAGGACAGGGACAGTAATCCAAGCCCCTTTATAAGGGACATTTATTTCAAGGCTTTCCTCTCTTTTGCTAAGAACCAGACTTGGTGGGCTAAAGCCTACAACATTTTCCAGAAGAGGGAGCATGGCCTAGACCTGTGGGTTAGAGGGGAGCCTACTAGACCCTCGTACCTGTTCACCCAACATAAGAGTTTCATGTAGACGAATGGAGTAAGGACTAGACTGGGACCTATCCACAAGGATATCATACAACATGGGAGGGAGTATTTCAAGGACATTCAGGAAGCATCTTTGGCAACAGCCAAACAGAGGTGGATGGCCTCCACGAATAATGTGAAAAATAGAGAGCCATTTGGCTAGAGAAACTTCAAAGCAGCTGCATCCAGATTCCTTTTATATATCAATATAATCTTCAACATGGGCCCTACATGGATAGCATGTAGGTACATATGCCCTCTCATCTGGTACCCCCCTGAGGGTTATGATCACGATTATGAGCTGCCAGAGGGGCACACAAAATCTACCTTTACAAAGATCAGACAGAAACATGGCTTCAAATCCTATAAAGAAGAAGTCTACCCTGCATATTCTCTAACCTAGTTACACCTCAACCATTTGTTTACACGAGGACCTGCAAATACATAAGCAGGGGAGTATGTTGAGCTAAGAATAAGGTATGTTTTCATCCTATGTTTACCATGAATTGTTATGCACTTTTATGAATTTTTCCTCATCTTAACAATGAAGGAAAGGAAATTAATGTAAATTCAGGACAAAACTAACTGACGGTAAAAGGGATGTTTAACAACAGAAAATTGACTTGTTGTATATTTATTTATAGTGAAACAAAGCAGTTTAACTTATGATAACCGGAAGACAACTAACAAAGAGAAACAAATGGAATCATGATGGCTCCCATGGACCGGTAGAAGATGGAAAGGCACATCCACGCTTCAAGAACTCAAAAGACAACCATGAGCAGCAGGATACCATATGGAAAATATCTATTACCACTATTGATATCGCCTTTAAAAGCTAAAGAGGAACAAGATAAATAGATCTGAATAGATATTTTCTTCTGTAATAGATGTATCGGGACATAATTGTGTAGTTGCATAAATGTATGAATCTTCAGCTTAATAAATATTTCTGCATTTTTGAATAGTCAATCTCTGAGTTTTCCTTAGTAGTAGACTTCTGGTGGCTTTGGGCCTAGCCCTGGGAGTTTCTTCGCTAACCTCTATGCTATTCGTTCAATTACAGAACTTATGTTCAGTCATCTAATGCATTTTGTGAGATATCATTTAATTGGTGGAATTGTGAACATAAGACGCTACATCATTCTCTTTCATTAGATTAGTTCATCATTCATGCTTTCTTGCTTACAGTCACTGTTTTCATAATTGCTTAGATGCTTCCATCATCTCCCAATGCTTTTATACTTGGTTCATTAGTTTTAGCATGACTACTGTTCAATTCTGTATATAGTTAAATTGGATATTTTCATTATTATTGCGAGGTGTCTAGTTGTTGTTTGCTTTAGAGATATGTCATCTATTAATTTAAAAGAGAATTCCATTGCAAAATTTAGGTAAACAATTTTTGTTCAATTCATTTAAGCTGCTATTAAATATATTAAGATTTCTATTCAATTCATCACAGTATGTTATGCAATTGTAGTTTTCTCTTTTCTACACTTACTTAGACAGAATAGTCAAAAATAATTCTATAATCCCCTTTCATTTTGATTGAGCTTCGAGAATTAGATCGTCTTCCTTATGATAATTTAGGGTAGTTTTCATTTGATATCACTTGCTTATACTATGCTCACACTCTTGAAATAACAAGAATTGACCTGGGTTGATAATTGAATGAGAAGCATTGAAGTTGCCTGAAATAGTCACCATTATGACCCAACAGCTACCAAGAGAAAATGAGGAGGAGCAGAAAAATATAGAGGACCTAAAGGACCTCGATGCCCCCTCACCTGAAAATTCCAAAGTACCTTTAATGTAGAAGAAAACAACTCCCCAACCATGAATTGATTTCCTACAGACAACACACTAACCACCTCAACTTTACCATAACTAAATAAAAATGAATTCTCGCTCAGCCAAAACAACCTTGGCTTTTAAGACCGAGAATCCAACAAACCTTTTTTGGTGATGCAAACAAAACCTAGATTGGCCTAGAGCACCTCAAAACCAACAAACCAACACTCAAAACTAACATCCAGGAAAAAGAAGAACAATAGAGATACTAGATCCAACATTGAAAGGACCCCATAACCAGACTCTTGCGAACTACAAAGCCAAAGTAGAGGTAAAAAAGCACTTACCCGAGAGACCAAAAGAGGAACTACCTTAACCGAAAAATTCTTGACACGGACAAAAAAAATGAGGAGAAGGTATGCCAATTCCCAATGAAGTTTCCAATTTTCTTATGTTGCACTAAGTGCCGAGTATCAGACCGTGAAATACAAAATCCCCTAAGCCAATGCAAAAGTTAAGCTCCACCACACAGGCGCAAACCTTGCAATGTAGCCGCATTGTTCAAGAATACACGGGAAGCCAACTTGTGGATTTATATCCAAGCGCTTACAACTACCAATAGTGCCCATTGACTAGACTAGGCACAACAAAGTTTACACTTTCCAAGCTATAATGTATTTACCATAACCGCCGAACACTCCAAACCTTTTCATCCACATACCACAGTTTTCACTATTCATGTACCTTTCGCATTGAAGGCGGGTGTGCACTCCCCAACCCCTATCCCCTTGTTATAGCGATGCTCCACCACTCCATCGAAGATAAATTATGATGATTATTATTTAAAATATTAATATTATTATTTGAATCCTATACAATTGTTTAAAATATGATGATGATGATTATTAAAAAATTGTGTATGATTTAAATAATATCATTATTATTTTAAATAAAATGTTTTGTTATTAATGGGTCGTACCACAAAGTTTTTATGTAAATACAAAGTTGTAAATGATGAGAAATTTATTATTATAAATCAAATATAGAGTATTTTTGTCATAATGTCTTATGTATAATTAAATGAAGTCATATTTCATTCTAAAAGAGGTTTGCATATGAATATATTTGGTAGATCTGATGTTAAGTTGGATTTAGGCTGGTTTAATCCCCCCTTTAAATATGTTATATTCCACATGAATACCGTGGATTCACACCATGAGTTCTCAATATCATGTGTCAATACCATGAACCATTTTTATTTTTATAGGATTATTTTTATTTTTTTATTTATTTTTTATTCTTTTATTTCATTCTCAATTAACATTACATTACATAATTATTTTTATTTTATCTTATTGTTTTCATGTAATTTCATTTACTCAAAATTTTAAACATTACCTTACAACATCTTTACCATGTTGAATTGGAGAGCACCTTTCTCACACAATGCTAATACATGTTATTTTAAATTAAAAAAAAAAGAAAAGAAAAAAGACGAATTAAAACTTAAGAAACATGATATATTTTTTCACTATAATTAAGATACATGACACAATACAACTATATCTACGGTGCGATGTTATAGCATGCTTTCATGAAGGTTCTTAATTGGAAATCATTAATACAAAATTTCTAGTTATGTTAAAAGATGTCATATTAAGAATAAGTCATTTTGAGAGAATTTTGTGTGATTTTAAAATAATATCTATTAGAAACCATGATAGTTTGTTTGTTTGTTTGTTTATTTTTATTTATTTTTTTATTTTTTTATTTTTTATAAATAGAATTGAAAAATATTTGTTTTTTATAAACTAAGGTCTTTTTCAAAATAAAATTTCAAAAAAATTTTGTTTAAAATTTAATAGAAATTTTTTAAAATTCTAAAATTATTTTTTAAATGGTTAAGTTCATTTAGAAATTCAAAAATACATTTTAATAGTAAAAATTCACAATTATTAAAATTTATAATATCATATTTTATTAATTAAAGTACAACTATTTCTCATATAAAATATACAATTTTTCATTAAGTAAAAACAATAAATAAATAATAATATATTATCATAAATAGATAATAAATTTTATAAATAATATAATTACATAAAATAAATGTAGGAATTTATAGCGTAAGTTCCTTAAATAAAACACCCAAGGTCACCACTCACAAATAGATCATAGATCAGTACGCCAGTATTTGACGTGGTTAAAAACTTGGAAGAGGGAAACAATCCATGACCTGAGCCAATGCAGCCACTTCAGGATATTTATTAATATAAAGAAAGGAAATATACATAATATTCTCTAATAAACAGTTACCGGAAAAATGACCCTCCATGCTCATTAAATAGAGATCATGGACCAATCAGGTGTTAAGCCACAGATCAAGTGTCAGTAATACTGAGGAGAGAGTGAACCATCAGATCACTACATATCATGACCGTTGGATTATAAGTTACACATGTACATAGTAAGGAAACATAATTTACTTAACTCTACATTAGACCAAGTTATACTTAACTATTTCCTATGTTTCAGAATATGCTAACATCCCCCCTTAAGAACAACTTGCGATATGATTGAAGGATTTACAAAGGTGACACAATAGGAGACTCTTTCCTATGTGTCAGAATATCCTAACATCCCCCCTTAAGAACAACATGGGAAAGGATTAAAGGATTTACAAAGGTGACACAATATGAGAAGGAAGGAGGCATTAAAGCCTATCCCCCTTTAATAATAACTTTCCTGAACTCCAAGAATATATCAAATTTTGGTAAAACTTCACTTTTGTGAGAGCCTTTGTAAAAATATCAACAACTTGATCATTGGTTGAACAATACTGAACTTCAAGAACACGATCATGAATGAGTTTTCTAATGAATTGTATGTTTAGCTCAATGTGTTTCATGCGTCGATGTTGAACTGGATCTTTTCATAGTTGAATGGCACTCTGATTATCACACCAAAGTGTAGTTGGATTTCTGATGACGATCAAATTTGGATAGGATCTGACGAAGCAACAAGGCATCCTTATTGGCTTCAACTGCAGCATGATACTCTACTTCTGCCGAAGAAAGAGAGATGGCACTTTGTTTCTTACAATACAATGTAATGGGTCCTGATCCAAGCTTGCATAGATAACCTGCAGTACACTTTCGATCATTGGGGTCACCAGCACAATCAGAATCAGTAAAACCAATCAAAAATTTATATGCTTCTGCATCATAATGAATCCCGAACTGAACTGTACCTTGAATATATTGAATTATTCTTTTAGTTTATTTCTAGTGAATTTCATGAAATTGGTGCATAATTTGAGAAACAAGACCAAAAACAAAGGAAAGGTCAGGACAGGTATGGGTTAGATATATAATTTTACCAAAAAGTTGATGGTATAAGGTAGCATCAACTTCAGGGGAAGTACAAGTTAACGAAAGCTTGACTCCATACTGAAAGGGAGAAGGGGCTAGCTTACAGTCTTCCATGTGAAAGTTGTGTAGAATATCATAGGAATACTTTGACTGAGAAAGGGTAATACCTTCTTTGGATTGCAAGACTTGATGACCAAGGAAATAATGCAAGTGTCCTAAGTCTGTCATTGAAAACTTATTTTTGAGGTTGGACTTCACTTGGTTTATATGGTTGGGATCATTACCAGTAAGGATAATATCAACAACATAAATATCAAGGATGATTAAGGACTTAGCCACCTTCTTGGTGTAGACAGTGTTGTCAGAATAACATTTAGAAAATCCATTACCTAAGATAACGCTGTCCATTTTGGCATACCAAGCCCGAGGAGCTTGTTTGATTCCATAAGAGACTTCCTAATGTGACAAACAAGGCTAGATTAATTTTGGATAAAGCCATGAGGCTGTTCCATGTAGATTTCTTCATGAAAATATCCATGTAAGAAGGCAGATTTAACATCCATCTGATGGCCTTCCCATATAAAGGAGACAACAAGGGAAAGAACAAGGCAGATAGAATTCATCTTGGCAATAGGGGAGAAAGTTTCAGTATACTCAATGCCTTCAACTTGTGAAAATCCCTTAGCAACAAGATGAGATTTATGTTTATCCACTTTTCCATCTGGTCCAAACTTTGTTCTGTAAACACATTTGCATCTGATAATTTTTCTTCCCTTTGGAAGAAGAACAAGATCCCAACTATCATTTTCCAATAAGGAACAATATTCTTCATTTATAGCTTCAGCCCAATATGGATGACTTGAAGCTTCCTCAAAGGTGCCTAGATCAGGATTTTCTAGAACTTGAGTAAATAAAAGGAGGCTCTTTTGAACTAAGAATGTGTACGACGTTGATATGAAAGGTCATCTGCAAGAGAACCTGCTGCATCCCGAGTACAGAGGACTGATCTTGGAAGTTGGGGAGTGAAGGAAGATCTTGAGGAGGTGGAGGAGGATTTCATCCTCACTATCATCATCCAAACTAGAAGGAATTTTTTCAAAAATAGAAGAGATAGAGAGAGGTGGCATATATGCTGAATCAAGCTCGTAGGCCAAAGGTGGCACACTCACTGAACTAGGCTCACAAGCCAATATAGTTTTATCAAATTTTACACCACTTCTAATGATTACATTTTTGGATTTTGGTTGAAGAAGTCTATATCCTTTGGAATCTTCAGAATATAAAAGAAAAATGCATTTTTCACTCTTAGGTTCTAAGGCTTTATGTTTCGCATATGGAATGTTTCCATTTTCTTGTTCTATTATCAAAAATCGCAAGAGGCATCAAAAGAGGGGGACTTGTAGGTTGTTGCTTAAGAAATGAGGGCCTCTCTAGTGGAATGGAAGGTGGAAACAAATACATAGTAGGTAGGGTGAAGCTTAGAAAGAATGGAATAGATAAGTCTACCTTCTCAGTTTTTGAGCTTACAACCTTCTAAAAGAAGTCTAAGGGTCTTGAATTTGGACAAAAAATCTTCAATAGAGGAGAAATCATTGGGATCCCTATAAGCAACTCATTTTCAAGCTGGGAAGCTCTGATTTCATTCTGAATGCCAAAAATAGTATTTATATTTTTCATAGTTGCATTAGTGGAGTCAATTTATTGGATATGAAATTTAAGATCTTGAGCAATGGACATTCCTATCAACCCTCGAGCTTGATCCTGTTTATTTTCCCATTTAGAGGCTTTATCTTCATCAGTAGGTTCAGTTTCTTGTCATGTGGCTATTTTATAAACGCCTTTACTTCTAAGTAAGTCTACCATGTAGGATAACGATTGGAAATAATTGGTGTTGTTAAGAATAATTGGGCATGGACTTTCCATTTTTAAAAACAATAAAGCTGAAAAGGATAAAACCAAGTATTGCAATGGTAAGATCTCAAAAAATTAAGACGGTTAAAAAAAACGGCTCTGAAAATGGCTTCTGGATGAATAAGTTACTCCTTTTTGAAAAAAAGTTGTAGTATATGCACAATAGTTACGTGAGAGGTTGAAACTTGATGATGAATTTGCACTTTAAAAAAAAAAAAATCACCCCCTTTTCCAAACATAATACAATAAGCTCACATTAAAAAAAACTACTTTATGTGACCCACTTTTATAAATAAGTTAGAGTCACTTTTACAATGTTACTTTTACATGTGTTTTTTAAATAAAACCCTCTTTTTTAAAACAAGCAACTTGCTAAAAGGATTTTTAAGAAAAAGTAACTTAACAAATTTTTTTTTAGAAAAATAAGCTTGAGAAAGTGACTTGAACCCAAGACCTCTATTCTGATAAAGTAACTTTACACCAAGTGAGGTAATTATTTGAAAGGAGGAAGGGTTTTTTTTTTTCTCTTCGATGTGCGTGTTTTTTCATGCAAAAAAAAACACAAAATTCGTGCAAAAAAAAAACAAGCCTTACTTTAGAATGATAGATTTTTTGTTAGTCTTACCAGCAACTATCTACTTTTCTCTCCATTTTTTATTTCCCGAGATCGCACAAAAAGTTGAGGAACGAGCATACGTAGCAGAAAAATATCAACTTCCTATTTCTCATTTGCCAAGATTGCACACAGCGTAGAGAAATGATCATACATAGAGAAGAGGGTATAGATCCGGCAATAAAAAAAACTATAAACCGAAATAAACAAAGCGATTAATAAATATAACTGCAAAAAAAATATTTTTTACCTCCACATCTAAAATGACATAACTTGGGCAACCAGAAACCTTTTCGCATGAAACGAAAGGCATTCCTCATTGTAACAAACACTTTGGACACAACATATAATATTTCTCCCAGCCCGAAAGTGGTCAAAAATAGTAGAACTAGAAAACGACAGTCCCATGCAGTGAAACTAGTTTCCGATTTGGATCAACAACGAATCTTACCCTCAAAATGGCTCTAATACCATGTAGGAAATTACAGGGTAAGTTCCGTAGATCAAACACCAAAGTTCAACACTCACAAATAGATCACAGATCAGTACACCAGTATTTGACTAGGTAAAACCCTCGAAGATGGAAACGGTCCATGACCTGAGCCAACTCGGCCACATCAGGAATTTATCAATATAAAGAAAACAAATTTACATAAGCTTGTCTCATAAACGATTACCAGATAAATGATCCTCCATGATCTTTAAATAGAGATCATTGACCAATCTACATATCGTGACCGTCAGATTATAAGTTACAAATGTACATAGTAAAGAAACACACATTACCTAACTCTATGCTAGACCAAGTTATAATTAACTATTTCCTATAAGTCGTAATATCCTAGCATCCTTCTTTAAAAACAATTTGGGATAAGATTGAAAGATTTACAAAAATGACACAATAAAAGACTATTTCCTATATATCAAAATATCCTAACAATAAAATTAATAAATTGTATTCTGAAAATCCTAATAGATAAATTGTAATATGTGAATCCCCAATATGTCATCATATTATGAAATTTGATTTTAGCAAAATTTATATTAAACATGTAAATCCCATAAACATTGTCTACCCTAAATCATTCATCGAAGTAGTTGGTTTCAAATGTACACGTTGAATTTTCCTTTATGTACAAGGGTTACGTTTTCCGCACTTCACCTCTATTTAAAAAAAAAATATGAAAAATTTGTGTTATTTATATGGCTGCATATGGCGTATTTAAAAATTATATTTATATTTTATTATCTATAATATATTATATATATTTTTATTAAATAAGATATTGTTTGATTTTAATTTTTTTTTATTTATATTGATTATGAGATTGTTTTTCAGATTAATCACATTATAAGTTTTGGTTTAAAAATTATATTTATATTTTATTATTTATAATATATTATATATATTTTTATTGAATAATATATTGTTTGATTTTAATTTTTATTTATTTACTTTGATTATGAGATTGTTTTTCAGATTAATCACATTATAATTTTTGGTTCATTCATTGTCCTTTGTTTTGATGATGAATCATATTAGATGATTCTAAAAGTGCACCAAAATTTAATAATATAATTAATCCAAAATACAATCTCATGATAGGACATTATTCTATAGAATATTTGGTTTATTTTAAGGGTTCATTTTATTATTATTAGTGTATCTATTAAATTAAATGGTTAAGAAACATAAATAGGTATTGAACCATAAAAAAAAATTCTTAAAAATCAACTAAATTATTATTATTATTGTCATTTACAAAAAGAATTAATATATAAGTTAAGTGTATATATATTTCAAAAAACATTTAACCTCATTGTTAAACATGGAGATTCATCCATTCTATCATAGAGGTTTTTAACTTATAAAGAGACTTTGTTACAATACCATAAGCCAATGCTATAGTTTAGTAATATTGTACTCCCAAAAAACTATGAGTGATATTCGTATAACACATGTTCAAATGACATTTTTTTAATTAATCAATTTAATTAAATATGTATTAAGAGTATAACTACTTTGGAAACAAATATTAACGTTGGATTGTGTATGCTATTAAAAATATTTTAAAATATTTCATGAAAATTAAATACCTATTATCCTTTTAATTATTAATAATAAATTTAAAATTATTAAATCCATATTCTAAAATAAGCATAATTATGTCAAATATTATATTTTTACAGTTCAGTTGGAATATCAATATTATGAAACATTGGTATTTGTACATTATCAATATAAATGTAAATTACATATATTCTTACTTTATTTTACTCAGAATTAATTGGTTCCCAACATAAAGATAAAAATTTCTACTAATGTAAAAAGTTATAACGTTATTGAACATTTATTTTCCTTATTCACATTGCGTCTATACGTAAGAGAAAATGTATATCTAAATTATTTTATACAGACTACATGTGAAATTCGATAACGATACCTAAATATGGATTGGTTTGGTGATTAAAATCATGCCAAACCTCTTTGAATTTGGATAGATGTTTCTTGGCTACCATGGATGCCCCTACTCACTTCCTAGAATGAAATTTCTCGATTATTAATCCATAGATATTTTAATCAACATGCAAAAAAACTGTGTAATTTCCATTTCAATTAAATATTTTACAATGAAGACTTTCCACTCTAAATAGTCTAAAATATATTTCAGAACAAGTTCCTTCCATTAAAAATGGAAACCTCGGGAAAGTTTAAATTCTTCTCATTTGAAGGTATATTGTTTCTATCATAGAATTCCTCCTTTCCATCTTTCTAAATTGAAAGATTGCTAAAGTTATATAGGAGTCAATTATGAAGGTAAAATCATTCCTAGTGAGGAAGGGAAATTATTATTAGCACTTGGCATGTAGGTTTATTTATATATCCAATGGATTTTGATTATAGACAAATTATCTCTAAACTTGGATTCCAAATAATACCATCCAATAAAATCAGTCCACCACAAAATTAGTGATTTAAATTTGAGTAGGGAAGGAAGGAACATAGCTCTGATACCATCCAATATTCGTCTCTCTTTGATATGCAGCGAGCCATACCATACCATTGGCTTGGTATTACACAATGGCCTTCCACTAGTATCTCGAACTGGATTGATACCTCACAACCGGTATCACCTCCTCTCGTTCTCAGTTCTACCGCCCTCACGTCAGGTTTGCATTTATTTGATAAACATAACTCTGTACGTTTATAATTTTGCAACCCATGAGAAATACTTTGAACCTTAGAATTGACATTTTGGTAACATGGAATAATGAGTATTACAAAATGATGAATCTTCAACCACATTACGAGTATTGTCAGACCCTTTTTTCCATGGAAATTATGGTGTGACTAATATTGGATTACAGGATGATAAACTGCCCTGGAATGTATGGTGTGACGAGTATTGAATTACAGGTTGATAGACTGCCAATCATTGCTGAAATTTGTAATGCTTGTCCACAGCTACAAATAAGTCCCATGTGCTGCTCATCCCCTTTGGAATTACCACCAAATATCCTGCACCAAAATCCACATACTGGTCTAAAAATGCTTTCATATATGCTCTCACTTTACCTTTGACAAGGTAAAATGTCTCCTCTACGTTGAATTTCAGGGGAAACTTGTCATAACCGTATACCAATGTTGATGTAGCATTACTTCTAAGCCAGCGTGAGGTACCCATCACCGCATACCATTGTTGTTGTACTGTTACTTATGTGTCAACGTGAGGGAGCCATCACCGAGACTAAACTTTCGAAGACTTCAATGGTGCGGAGGAATCACTTTGGATACACTTCTTCAATCTCAAGTTGGTATGAGTTCAATTAAATTGTCTAAAGGATGGATGTGAAAAGACAATCGGATTTGAAATATTGCTTTTGGCAGTAGATTTAAGTGTAGTAATGTTGTTTTTCAACGACTTCCAACAATGAATCAAACAATTGGTGGTTCTTGGGCTAATTGCATTGATCAATATCCAGTGAATAATGAGTTGAAACTCTAATACATCCCGGTGAAGCTCAGATTTTCATAGAATTGTGTGAACTTTAGAGTTTTGTAATATTGGATTTGAATCCCAAAACTGTACCTCTTGGTGTAGTTATAAATACTCTAACTCCTATGCAAGTTTGTTGTAGGCTACATAATTAGAAAAACCAAAATAGTATTTAGCTTTCTTCACTAGCCACAAAAAAAATAAAAAATATATTGTTGAGATAGTTGATTTTCTTGAATAGATGGAGTTTGTTTAACCTCTTATAGCTTCCACTAAAGTCTTTATTTTTCTCATAAAATGGCTAAAATTGATTGTATATTAGAGTTGTTAAATACTTTGATACAATTTACTGTTGATGGGATGGGAATCATAAAAAGGGACAATCTTTCCGATATCATAATTTATCTGCAGAATGAAGAGAAAAAGATTTATTTTCTTCAACTTGAATCTCAGCTTTAGTAAGAAGAATTAAAACAAAAGATTTTTCATTTTGAACCTCATTTTGTTCAGAACATTGACACAAACTCACATCGACAACAGGAAATTGCGGAGGCAGTACCCATTTCAAGAGAACATGTACAGAAAGATGCATAAATGCAACATGCACTTCCCAAGCCCATCATCAGACCTTAGGAAGATCTTGTCCATAAGAAGCACAAAACTGGTCTTGGATATGACAAGGATGCATCCTTTGATATTTCGGACTATTTCAAGCCAATCCATTTTCATAATGGTGAATTTCTTCATGACAAAAAATCTTTAGATGTTCCAGATTTTGGTCCTCCACAATAGCAACAACAGAATGTCAAATTTCAAAATTGTGACCGAGTTGGCGATATGAAATATCATTGTTTTAATTTTCATCCATGTAAGCAATGTCATAAAATAACTCATTCTTCACACAAATTCTTAAGAAAAAAGTCTCCTACAAGAAAAAAGATTTAGATTGGATGGATCATTTCTTGGCAATGGGAATTAATAGCCAAGAAGATAATCGAGTCGTATTTCAGAATCTCTTCTAGAATATTAAAAGGCCTTGAAATCAATTTTTTACCATCATCTCACCTTGTGTCTAAAATGAGAGGAATGATGGTCATCTACAAGCTTCAAAGCCACATCAAGAGACGTTGTCTGAGCCACAACCTGCCATACCAAATTCAAAGTTGTATCGAGAGACATAAAAGTTCAAGTGAGCCTGAGCCAAAACCTATCAAACTAGATTCAGAGTTGTAGCCAGAGACAAAGATGCCCCTTATCATGCCTTTGGTTGGTTTTCACCCTTAAACCATTTATGGAGAGTTGATACCTCCCTTTTTAGGTTGAGATTCTCCCTTTTCAAATAATTGGGGGCACTTCCTCTAGCAGAATACTTCACATTATTGATTGTTTTGGAAGAGTTCCAGGAATTTCATTAAGCATTTCAGATTTGATGGCCATCTTTAAACCACCGCAGGTTGAGACCTCCCTTTTCAGGTTGAGGTTCTTCCTTTTTATATGGGTTTCAAACCTCCCTTTTCGAGGTTTAAGGTCTCCCTCCTCAAATCATTAGGGACACTTTCTCTACCATAATATTTCAGCTTCTTCAAGATTTGGAAAAGTTCTAAGAACTGCACTAAGTAATCCAGTGTTGGTGGTCATCCTTAAACCACCTCCTTATATCGCCATTTCAGAGAGTGCATTTTAGCCTAATGCTGCAATACATTTTTGCACAATTGTATTACAATTCTCTTCCTGGACTCATACATACCCCTTCAGATTAAGGGGGGGAATGTTGGAAACCTAATCCGCTAAGGTTTAAGGTGTGAAAGTGGAATAGAAAAAGGTAGTCCAAGAGACATTGGAAGATAAATTAAAAGGTCACAATAATGTATTATAGATGTATGTCTATGTTAATAATAAGGCAACTCATGTTTATTATTCATATTTGGTTGTCATTCTTCTTTTGTTTGACAATGTGCACCCACAAGAACACATATGAGGTCCTAGGAGCACACACACATTTCTATGGATCATGTTTTCGAAATCCCTGAACTACCAACCAAAATGTAAGCTAGGCCACCAAGATGGCATGACTCAAAAGTGGATGCACATTCTTAGGAACATGGATATGTTCTTCAAATTTTAGATGTGTGCTTAGGGCAAGCCAAAGTTATGCACAACCATCCCATATTTCTTACTAATTTTAGACCATGTGGCTCACTTTTAGTTATTATTGAACAACATTTTTCATCCTTAGTCTACACGGAATGTCAAGTCAATGAACTAGATCTTCTATAGTTTCCACCTAAACATTCTAGTGGAAATTATTTTAGTTTTTTGTTTTTGGTTTTTATTATTTATTTCACCTTTCGAAGATTGGTTCAAAATTGAGGGAAAAGAAACACACACACACACACACACACACACACACACACACACACACACACACACATATATATATATATATATATATATATACATACTACCTCAAACACAAGCACCATATTGAATTGCAGGAGACTAGGTTACCATGCAACCTAGTTAGAACCTAAATTCGCTATCACCAAATGACAACTTAGAACAACCAAACCCCAAGAGATCTAAATGTTAAAACTAATGCATCCTTGGATATTTTAATAGAATTTATACATGATATCTAAAATATCAAACAAACCGTCATGATTGTATCTTGGAAATTCACTAAATTCAATTACATCATCCATTTTTAGTGCGTAAGGCCTATTAAAATATTGATGACTACAAGGATAGAATGAATTATTACTATATATTTTGTCTAAATGATTACCAAATTAGACATCTAAACATTACCAAATATGATTTATTGTAATTTTTAATTGACTCAAGTAACAAACAACATTTACCAGTTGGGAAGAAAAACATTTGTATTTAATGGTGCATTTACCAACCATTTTGGACACCATTGGGTCCATAAGTGGGTCATGGTTTTTTATAAGCCTATTCTCATTTTTGTAACAAGAGGTAGGTAGCTCTATAATTATCGATGAAATTATGGGGAGAGTCCAAGATTGGACTCCACATCAACTATTTTGATGTGGAATAATTCCAAAGGTCGCTCATGGGTCTACAGAAGATAGGAAAATTTCTTGGTGCAATAAGCACTAGGTCCTCGTCCAACTACATTAAGGCCTAACATATTTCCTAGCATCATCCAATAATGGATAGCATGATGAAACCTACATGGAAATAGTCACCTTTACATGAAACCTAGTCTATAGGGCCAACTTTGTATCATCATTATGCATGGAGCCACTATAAAGTGGTGTTTCAAGAGGAATTTGACCATATGATTCTACAACATGGTTCAACCAAGAGAGGAAACATGGATACTATGTGAGCCTCATATATTTACTAGCTATAAACAAACTCGATATGGGCTAATGGTATTAATTCTTACTCCTTATTATCTTCCTACTTCAAATGAATTTCTTTTTAGTTGTGCTTAGACCCCAACTATTAACGAAGGGTGTATGGGAGTTTTGCCCCCCTACTAGTGTCAGGAGGGGTTATAGGGCGAGGGGTGAAAATTATTTGGATATCATCTTCATGGCTGTTCGAAGAATCAAGATAATTCCCTTGAAGATAATGTTTTGGAAACGAATCTTGTAATATATTGGAATTTCATAGTCAATCTAGAAACATTTATCAGCTGATGTTATGTTAGGTTTTTTTCCCTAGAAGGAAACCATATTTTATGAAAGAGAATTGTATTAGAGAGGGAGGGGACTATGATAGGGAGAAGAGGTTATTGTGGCATATTTGTTTTAGGTTTCAATCCCTTGATTTTGATTGATGGAATAAAAGCAATAGCTAGTTAATTTTATGTGGATATAGCCCAAATCAGGTGAACGATGCATATTGGTGTTCGTTATATATATTTTCATTCTATGTTCTATTTTAGCATTCATTTTTATTTTATTTCTTTTTTTATTCATAACAATTAGTATCGGAGTTAAAGGTTTATTTGGATGATAAAAATCACAAGAAATGAAGGCCCATGTTTGAATTGGGAGAAATGGTGGGAGAATGTTTTATGGTTGAGATGATTAATGAGCAAAACTACTAGATGTGGAAGATGTGAGTGGAAGATTATATGTATCAGAACATGAAAAAAATAATAGTGATAATTAGTATCATAATCTAAGTAACAATCCATAACAATAAAATGATAAAAAATGAAAAAATGTAGTTTATAATCAAACATTAGTAATTATGCTCCATTGGCCCATAATCATTTTATTTTCTTTTCTTCTTTATATTGTAGATCATGCTCTTTGTGTTTGTATCTAGATAGAAACATTACAACCCATTCCCACTTAAGATAACTTGTATAATACCTATACTCTCAGCTAAGAGGGCTAATAATTTGTTTAGACACAATATAAGATTGAATAAAAAACTGATTTTTTTCCTTTTTAGTCCCTTCCTCGCCATAGAATATAGGACTCACGTTGAAGTCAAAGTCCCTCGAGTCTTGATTATTTTTTTGAGATTTTGCGCCCTTTTAGTAACTTTAACCAAAGTTTTCAAAAATTCCAAATATTTACATTTTTATGTAAATTCAAAAATAATTACCTAATTTTTTACTTTAATTTTTATATTTGTCAATGTAATTTATTTTCAATATTTGTTAGTTCCCGACAAATCATTTTAAAATGAGAATTCGTGTAATTTTGTAAATGATCATTCCATTAGTGAGTGTCGTGACATTCACATTGACAAAATGCTATGAGTAGGTCCTTAACCTAAGTGAGGTGTGCGGAGGGGGGTACATTCCTTCAATGAGTGCTTTGAATCTAAGATTGAAATTGACACTAAAATAGGAACTCCTAGTGATTTTAACTCTTATTTCATTTTAAGAATTTTTCCATTTCAAACTTTTATAGATTTAGTTGTCCTAGACAACATGTGTATGGAGTTGTGAATCTGTGTGGAATAAAGGATGTGTGGAAGAGGGAATGTGTGCAGGAGAATAGGGGTGTAGAGAAAACTTTCTTCCATATACATGAGATTATTTTAACTTCAAATAGAAACTTAGTATCCAATATTAAATGAAGTGTATTTATAATGGATGTGTGAAATAATTGTTGTGTGGGAGAACAAGTGTGTGAAGCAAGGACCATAAAATTTCATTCGCAATGTTATGCGTCGCCACATAAATTTTCCCTTTGAACACTTCCTATTAATACCTCTCAACAATACATATTAATCAATTAATTAGTGGTTTTGGCTTATTGAAGTTTGGGGAATTAAATGTAGTATTCCCAAATGGGAAAATCTAGCAATACATGCACAAAAAACACATTTTTCAGAAACTTTTGTTATAAAAATGAATAACAGCCCATGGATCCTTTAGATTTGACATTGTAACAACCAAATCTGAAAGGAAATCAGAAACAAATCATCATAGCCTAGTTAAACAGGCCTCCCATGCTCAAAACAACCCAAAAACACTGAAACCCCAAGACTAATGAAACACAAAATTACTTCATAAAGTGACAGAACAGTTTTATTAAGGTTTTGTACTAAAAAATGTGGGAGACAGAATAGATCTACTATATATTAATCAATGAGGCCAAAAAACAGAGATCTAGCCTCTTTTACAGAATCCAAGATGACCTAGTAAGGGTTTCTTGATAAACATGAAGTACAAGAAGAAAATGTTGTAGATATATGGCTTATTCATGCTGTATGGCTAAAGCTTTGCATAATAATGGTTGATCATGCAAAGAAATGGATGTAGCTCCTCCTACTCACTTTTCGGGAAAAAGGTTGATCCTCCTCTTGGGGAACTAGCTCATAAAACAAGGGATTAAACCCCTCCACTGCAATAGCTTAAGAAATAATGCAGTTTTTGTAAGGGACTACACTGTTTATGAAGGTGACTGCTTGGCCTAACACCAAATAGTGGAAAATTTAGCATAGGATGCTCCTCTCATATTTCTTAAGCAAGATCTCCAAGCAAGAGTGGGGAATTCCTATATAAGAAAACCCTTGCACTAAACAGTGCAACAAACTTAGCTAAACAACAAAAGAATGCAAGAACTCTAAACAAACCACATACAAAATATAATCTTCAATCATACCCCATATGGCTGCCATTCCCTCCATTATATAGTTGATGAATTTCCTCACCATGGGTCCCAGCCAATTATGAGGTTACTTCCATGCAAAGGCTCCGCCACCAAAATTAAAATGTCTCCATCGGTCTCACTCATCTATTTACAACATTGTTTAATTTAGTCGACCATGACTTAGTCTCCATGCACTGTCTCCATTCACACCAAGGGTGTCTTTATTCTGACTAGCTAGATTGATATTCACACTGAGTTGTCTTTATTTAGGATCCACTCCTCACATATTAATGCTACTGACTTAGTAAAACTTGACCTTGTCCACACATTTTATACCCTTTTCACACATGAGGATGTTTGATCTAGTTATTAACATGATCCCTTTTCACATTAAGAGGGATTTTATGTCTATTTAAACAACTTATGGGCCTCCTTACCCATTTATTCATCTAACTAGACATTAAGAGAAAAATTAATATTCCTATTAACTCCATGATAAATTAGGAATATTATAGTCTTCCCCTCCCAAATGTTTCTTGTCCTCAAGCAACTACAAGGGTGCTATAAAATATCCCCTCCTCCTCTTCTGGCCTCCTCATACAATAGTCTCCACCATTGCTTCATATTTGCTACTACAATTCAGTCTCCCAATGGCTCCTCCCAAGTATGTAAGTTGGCCTTTGGTGGAAAAAATAAATGGCTCTCATCATGAAAGAATGGAAGGTCTATATGGAAACCTTCTTGCTGATCAATGGCCTCCTCAAGGTAGAAGTGATGACAATCATAGGGGATTTCAATCCTAATGAGAGTCTCCCATCTCCATGCTATCATCCAAATGAAATGAATCACCCCCTAGCTTGGTAATTCATAGGAAAGCTCCTCCCAAATGCTCATGAGAGGCATGTCCCAAGTGCTCCAAACAATCATATATAAGAAATTGGAAGAGCATCCATTGCAAATAATTCACACATAATAATTGAATGTATTGCACACAATAAACAGAGATACATATAGTTGGAGTGAGATCCAACTAATTCTAACCTTGGAGATTTAGGTTGAGATAATATCTCAATAGTCTCCTACAAAACCTCAAAGCCAATCCCCAAACTTAGCACACAACATTAATGTCAGCATTATCTCAAACACCCCCCTTTAATGCTTACATTTCATAAACTTACAACACTGAAATAACAATTACAAAATTTTTCATTTGTCTTTGTCTGACTGGTCTTCATCAGCACTTACACCCACTCAGAATCTTCCAGCTTCCGCTCTTTTCTTCTTCGCACATTCGAGCTTCCCATTTGACACATTTAAAGTACAAAATCTTCTGACCATCTTTGACACTCTTTGTGAAACTGATTCTTCTCAACCTCCCGAAGGATAGTCTCGACACTGAACTATTTTATTGATACACTTCCATCTGTGAAATTTCCTCGGAGGGAAAATTTCGATAGTTATATAGGATAGCGATCTAAGTACGAAATTTTTTCAGCAATCAGTTAAACAACTGACCTTCCTACACACTTACAAACTCACAAGGTAAAGGTAACCTATAATTGTCAATCTTGGAGCACCGAAGTACAACAAGAGTCTACAACTTATAACATACTGGACATAATCAAACTAGTAACATGCTCTTGTGGCACCGAAGAACACGCAAGAACTACAAGCTTGAACTACAACACTATGTTCAAAATTTGGTTCTTCTTTACAACTTAAACAATATAAAAATAACAAATTTGACATAAAACTCTGACGGATGCAACCAAGAAAGTGACCAACCCATCTCGCATGCCTGCAGTGATCATTGTGGTTTGTGCGCTTGAGTGAGTCATTCTTCAAATTTACCGGATCTTGGCCTTTCGAAACTGGCGGAGACTAAATCCGAAAAGCTCAATACAGTCATCCACAACGGACTGGCTACTTTGGTCTGTGATCGGTTGCTGGCTCATCTCAGAGCCTAAATATGCAGAGAGATTTTTGAGCTCGTACAGGGTCACCTTCACAATAATAGTGGCAAGATCCTTGGATTTTTTAGATTTTCTGGATTCAGGATGTGCTACGAGGGTCAAAATGCAGACATACGGATACAACGTAACGCTGCACGCCGATTCGATAATGCCAGTGGCCTCCAATTCACTGCGGTTCATTGCCACCCCATGCTCATTTACTTTAATGATGTGGGGAATGATTTGGTTGGAGATCACATCCGCATGTAGCTCGATCTTGTCGTCCACGCATGCACAACAATCCTGCAGCTGATTTGCAATGCGCCTATGTCATAGCCTTCACCATAAGACTCGCCAAGTATGGATTTGAAAGCAACAGGTCCTTGTTTCAGTTGATTGACAAATGAACCTCCACACAGCTTCACACACATACTATGGCTCTTTCCGTTGATTGACAGGAATGATAGCTATCAACCAATGTTGGACTAGGGCCTTGAATTGGTGGCTTCTATTCAGGAAGCATTCACGTCTGCAACAATCAAACACTTCACTTAGCCAACATTCTTTCCTCTGTGCAGATCACAACAGATCACGACAAACTCCTATTCCTCTCGTTGGTAGTAATCTTCTGTTCATGGATTTCTAATCAGATAGAAATCCGATTAGAAAGAAACAAGTGATCTATCATAGTGGCCATATCATATCCCATGCTCCCCTAAAGCATGCAGTGCAAAAGGTGTGGGAAATTTCTTTCCCCAAGGAAACATCCAACCAATGTGTCTTCTCTCCAACCATGTTCTCAACAAAGATAAGAACATTTTCAGCATATGGAATCATAATTAGAGTCGTGCTAGCTGCCATATGTAATAAAGGAGAAGGAAAATGGTCCCTCACGTGAAACCAGTGAAATTTTTCTCCTAACTGCCATAGAGTGTGATATAACAAGTGTCCTTTCCACCACTTGTTTGATGCCCCATTCTTATTACATGTTTGGAGAAGGTGTATAACGGTTGGTGTTAATGAAGTACAACATCAAGAATACAACATCTCCCCAAATTCTTTTAGGAAGTGGTCAACATCTCCATTGCTCATGGCCCCAAGGAGCCCAAGAAGCCCATAAGAAAAAGTGCCCCCTCTTGCAGAAAAGCCCTATACATGAGTGTTAACAAAATAAAATCATATATTAAATACATCATGATGTTTAGAAATACAAGTCTTACCATACAGTTGGTTCAAATCAGTGAGGTAGCTCATGGATGATCTCCCTCTCAAACCCAATGAATAAGGAGGTGGTAATGATAACTCTTCCCAAGAGCTATGTTCCTCCTCAACCAGTAAATGATCTATGCACTTCCTCATATGAGAGTGCATAACTCTTCCCAAGATGGTATAGTATGCTTCAATAAATCTAGTTGGTTTAGAAAGAAATATCCCATAGGTTGCATTAAGTAGTTTATCCTTGAGCTTGGAGTCTCTAGTTAAATATATTTGATCATGAGAATAAATTACCCCATCAACTACTTTATACCTCCTATCCATCACTTTCCCATCAAGAAAATTACATGTGATGAGGTTCTTGGAATATTCCATCAAGAGTTGGGATTCCCAATATCGATCTAGGCTTCCCAACAATGACAGCGTTGTAGAAGTCTGAAATGTAGCTCCTGTCGTAGCATGGCTCTCCTCTTTGACATGCTTTATGCCAAAGTCACATGTTGGAGTACTAACACTTCTCTTTTGCTGCCCCTCTTCCAGCTAATCTTGCTCAAGACAAGAATGAACTATATGTAAGTCAACCTCCTCTTGGAAAGTTTATGCCTTCCAAAACTTCCTTAATTTAGCCCATGCATGCAAGAGTGTTGATATCCTCTTGTCATGTTCAGAAATATTTCTTGTGTGTGAAAATATCATTGGCTTCCCCAAAGATATGGGGTGGCCATTTCACATCATATTCATGTCATCATAGATTTATGAATCCCCCTTTTCCAGTGCAAATAGTTGAGTGGGAGATAGCAATGTCCATTTCAGAAAATTGCTTACCTCTCCTTTGATCCCATCAAAGATTCTCTGCGCTATGCTAGTTTCTCCCAAGGCTCCTTCCTTAGCCAAATATTCCAATGTTGCACCAAGTTGAGAGAACACTTTGGTATTCTTCCAATCAGGGATTCTCCTTGGTGGAATTCCTCCATGCAAAGACACATCAAGGCTGTTAGTATGAATCTTAATCGCAAGTGCACGAAAAAGGCTCACTTTAGCCGTGCATAACAAACAACCCTAACAGCAAATATGGATGCCAATATCTTTAGATCTTCAATTAGGTGACCAAGATAATTGCTACAAAATCTATATCTATGCATTAAAATACATTAAGCAGTAAATAAAAACAAGAGTTGCTCCATGCATCCAATAGACAAGATAAGAATATGTTTAAAGAATTTTGTATTTATGGCACCTGGGAGGAGAGTATAGAAGGATGTTACCAGTCCTCCTCAATGGGATGGGTTCTTGTAAGTCCTCAACACTTCAGATCTAAAATCCCTCTCTCTTGATGGTGTAGAAAACCCAGAAAAAAAATGCAACTCAAAGGGAGCTCACAAGAAAAATGGTAGAAAAATATGACAATGATGGTGGATCAAAGTCAAACAAAAAGTATAGATCCAGAGTGATCTTTAGGCAACAAAAGGAGATGAATGAATGAAAAACCCTTTTATTTATAACAAAATATTGAGTTAGTTGGGATATTGGTCCATAATTAAAATATTATTAACCAAATCAAAATCCAACTTTTATGGAATATTTTATTATATTTGTTGGAGGGAAAAAGAATTTGACTTGGGTTAAATCCCCTTATTTGTAAATAATAAGTAAATAAATGATTTATTTATTATTTTCAGGATGTAGTTGAGTAATAATCAAATAAATAATGATTTATTTAATTATTTATGGATGATCTAGTCAAATTTAACAAGGAATATTATTTAAATAAGGTTTAAATAATTATTCCTAGAAAATAACAAGATAAATAGTTATTTATCTAATTAATTTTCCTATTTCGGGTTAAATATGAATAGGAATATCAATTAAACTGTTGTTTAACTAACTATTCCTTGAGGAAAATCAAACAAATGTAGATTTATTTAATATTTCCTCATGGGGTTTCCTCTTTGGACCATAAACAACTTAATAAAGGTGGTTTAGTAAGCTATTTTTCATAGTGAAAGCAATTTTACTTAGGGTAAAATTGGTCTTACATGGTGTACTTAGGTCCATCTAATAGTAAGAGGTTAGATGACCAAAAAATGGTGTAACAGATTGCCCCCCAGCATGTGAGCGTTAGGAGGTAATTGTATGACTGAAGTACGTTGTAAGAACTCAATCACTGGATACCGAAGGGGAAGTCAGAGAGAGAGAAATATAAGGTAGACCAAAGTGCTAAAGGAATTTACCCTGAGGAGGCGATACTGACAGGTGCGACAAGTCTCTTTTATGAGTGAGTACCTGTGCTATAGGCAGTGGGGGAGGCATACCTATGCCCGCCGAGACAAATTACAAAAAATAACGCATCCAGTAAACAAGGGACTGAACTATATAGTACATGCTAGCATAAACATGAGCCAGATAAAAATATGATAATGGATCTGTAAATTTTTGTAGATGTTCTATGCTTGATGCAACTTTACTTTTATTACAGCAATCACCCAAACAGTTAAGTAAAATGCTGATAGAACATATCAGTGGATCGATAGAAGACAAACCAAAAACAGAAGAATGTGATGGTGCGTTACAGCGGTCAACAAGATGCTTCAACCAGAAAAGTCTCCTTGATCAGCCAACCCAGAATGTGTCACAACAATCCTCAAATCAGTCACTGAGTCAACACAAGTCAACTCCAGAAAAGTCGACACTGTCCAGAAAAGTCAACGCAGGGCAGCAACATAAAAGTCAACACAGCTCCAAGTTTGGTCAACCTTTTGACCTCGATTTTTGTGCCAATGTGTACGGCCTCCTAAAATCGAAGTCTCCAACAAGTTTCAGCCCTTTTGGACCATGCGTTGACCAAAGTCAACGCTGGTCAAACTTCCTTGGAAACCCTAGCTGCAGCAATTTCGTCCTTCCTCTTGGCTGTACAAATTCGTCCTTCCTCCCACGTGTGAGCTGAAATCGTCCTCCAAGAAGATCATACTAAATCAGAGAAGAGAAGAAGATGTGTGATGAGTTGGTGTGAAATGCTCTTCAACTTTGACTGTATTTATATCCATCATTGAGGTGTGTGACACATCTGCTGGGGGTGCAAAACATTAAGGCCCACCTGCACATATAATTTATTATAAATAATAAATTCAAAATAAATGTTTTTCTCATCGGATTAAGATATATTTTATATGGATTTTACACCTCTTCGAAAGAGGAATCCAACAAAAATATCAGTATCTTAATCTAAGCATCACAACATGGAGTTTGGACCTAGTTGTCCAATTTTAACACTCCCTCTCAACTAGGGAGAACTCCATCCATCAGTGCAATCAAACATCGTGCGTCATCCCGCCGTAACTTGCTGATCGTCTCTATTTCGCAACAGACAAGAATAAACATCCCCAGCGTACGTATCTGTACGAGGTCCGAAACCTCTATCGACTCACAAGAGTCTCCAACCAACCTTGCTGGCTCATTCGACCTGGTCGCGCAGGTCCGAACTCACTATACTTATCTCGCATCAAGTGGTTGGACCGGTGCCATCCTAGACATGAGTACGAAAATCTCTCGATGCGTCCATCGGGCCTTTTGCCATTAGTTCTAGCCTTTTCCCACCTCATTGGCTAAATAGAGAGGTACTTTCCATGAGCTCCGAACTCAATGGGTAGGATGCATACAGATACGCTGACAGAGAGAACCATCTCGAAAATCGCTGTGTCTGGTGGGTCCAAGCACACCAACAAGGTTTGTCAAGCCTAGCCTTGTGGTTTCCTATAGCTCCGAGAAGCTATCCCCAAAGCCCCCCAGAGCTCCCAAAGCTCATCGTCCAACAGGACCCACATCATAGGGTCGTTCCACGACACCAAGACTCTCACAGAAGGTTAGGAACTTGACCTTCCCCAGGGGCTTAGTGAGAATATCCGCGACCTGCTCATCAGTTCCTATATGATCGAGCCTTACGGCGCCTCGCTGTACCATATCCCGGATAAAGTGGTACCTTATATCAATATGCTTGGATCGGTCGTGGAACACAGGATTCTCAGTCATACGAATCCCACTCTGATTATCACAGAGTATCACAGTGGTATCTAGCACATGTCCAAATAGCTCACTAAAGAGCTTTCGCAACCAAACTGCTTCACAACAGGCCATACTAGCAGCAATGTATTCGGCCTCCGCGGTGCTCAAAGCCACCGACTTCTGCTTCCTTCTCATCCATGAGATCGAAGCAGAACCAAGATTGAAGCAGCATCCCGATGTGCTCTTACGATCCACCACACTGCCAGCCCAATCGGCATCAGTATATCCACGGAGTGTCACACTCTTGGCAGTGTATCTCGGCCCATGGTTTATCGTGCCCCGAAGATATCTCAGAAGATTCTTGGCACCAACCCAGTGAAAGTGATGAGGCTCAACCATCTGTTGACTCAAAGTGTTCACTGCAAAACATATATCTGGACGGGTGTTCACTAAGAACATCAAAGCTCCTACGAGTTGACGATACTTAGTAGGATTGGCCAATACGGGCCCAGCAGCGCTGCCACTCAACTTCTTGAAGTTGAGTTCCATTGGTGTTGACACGGTCTTGCAGTCCACCATACCAAATCTTTCCAGAAGTTTCACAATGTATTTTCCTTGAGAAAGGAAAATCTCTCGAGGTCTCTGCTAGACCTCCAGGCCTAGGAAGTAGTGCATCAGTCCTAGGTCCTTCATCTCGAACTTAGCAGCGAGCTCCCTCTTGCATTGATGAATGAGAGGGTCAGCACCTGTCAGGAAGAGGTCGTCCACATACAGCACCAGAATGAGAGGCTTCCCCTGTACAACCTTGAAGTAAAGGTTCGGATCAGCATTACTTCGAGTGAAGCCCAACTTCATCAAGTAACTATCCATCCTCTCGTACCAAGCTCTGGGTGCTTGCTTTAACCCATAGAGGGCTTTCTTCAACCTGCAGACATAAGTGTCTCGATCTTGAACTTCAAATCCCAGAGGTTGTTCTACATACACCTCTTCCTTTATTGCACCATGCGGAAAAGCGGTCTTGACATCCATCTGATGAAGACTCCATCCTTGCGTAGCAGCAAGGGCTATGATTGATCGGATGGTGGTATATCGTGCCACAGGTGCAAATATGTCATCATAGTCAATTCCTTCCTTTTGAGAGAAACCACGGGCAACAAACCTTGCCTTAAACTTTTCAGCACTCCCATCAGATCCATGTTTGATCTTGTAGAGCCATTTAGCGGTGACAACAGATTTGTCCTTCGGTCTCGGGACCACATCCCAGACATCATTCTTCATAATGGACTCATATTCTTCGTGCATAGCATCCTTCGAGACTTGATGCTTTACGGCTTCCTCAAAAGATCCAGGTTCAGATTGTACAATAGTACTCATGGCAGCTAGATACCCTTGGTATCTACACGGCTTCTTGCTTTCTCGGAATGTCCCCCTTGGGGCAGCATGTCCCTCAGCATCTTTGAGGGTATCCCTGAGCCATGATGGTCTCTTTCCCAGTGAAGGAGATGGATCAATAGGGTCCATTGGTCCTTCAATATCAGGCATTGTCTCATCTTGTGGTTCTTCTTGATTTCCAGGCCTTTCTTCATGATTTTCTTCAGATCTTGGAAGATCTACTACTTTCTTCAGGGAAGCATCTTCGTCAAAAGTGACATCATGGCATATCTCTACTTCCCTTTGACCAGGTACATAGATTATATAGGCCTTAGAAGTTTCACTGTAGTCCACAAACATTCCTTTCTTCCCAGAAGCATCCAGCTTGCTTCTCTTTTCTTTTGGCACATGAAAATAAATAGGACATCCAAAAATTCTAAAGTGTGAGACATCAAGTTTCTTACCAGTGAAAACCTCTTCGGGAGTTTTGGAGTCCAAAGCGGAATGAGGGCATCGGTTTTGAATGTATACAGCAGTATTTGCAGCTTCTCCCCACAGAAACTTCGGTAGACCCTGGTCACATATCATGGCACGAGCAGCTTCCACAATAGTCCTATTCTTTTGTTCAGCAACACCATTTTTCTCAGGAGTATAGGCAGTAGTAGTCTCCCTCTTAATGCTAGCTTCTCTACAAAAGTCCTTGAACTCATTTGACTCATATTCAGTGCCATTGTCGGTCCTCAAAATCTTGATCTTCTTTCCTGTCATATTTTTCACCAAGGCTTTGAAGGTACAGAACCACATGAAAGCCTCATCCTTCTTCTTCAAGAAGTAAATCCAGGTTTTGCAGGAGAAGTCATCAGTGAATGTCATATAGTAAGAACATCCTCCCATGGATGTCACGGGTAGCATACCACATAGATCAGAATGGACCAGTTGCAAAATATCAGATGTCTTTGTGACACTTGAGGGGAAAGGTCCCCTTGTATGTTTTCCTTCGACACAGCCCTTACATACACCTTCATGATTATTTCCAAAGTCAGGCATCCCTGTCACCACCTTCATTGCTTCGGGAAGGGCCTTGTAATGAAGGTGTCCAAACCTTCGGTGCCATAGTTCGGTTTGTCGGATAGTATCACATGTCATAGCTCCTAGAGAACTTCCTTCAACTTGATAGAGTGTTCCAACTCTAAAACCAATTACAATAGCTTCCTTGAGATTCTTCTTCCACATGCGTACTTTTCCATCAATGAATGCCACATTGAAGCCTTTGTCTTCAATCGCTGATATAGACACAAGGTTCTTCTTTAATTTTGGTACATAGAGTACATCTTGCAAATGTAGGACTTGTCCTTGAGACAAGTGGAGGGTCACAATCCCTGTCCCTTTCATAGGATATGTGGCATTATCTCCAAGGATAATTTTCAGATTGGTATCCTTCTCAACTACGTTAGAGAGTGCTTTCTTGAACCCAGTGATGTGTCTTGAGGCACCACTATCTATCAGCCAGACATCCATAGTGTCTGGCGGGGATGCAGCAAAAAGGGCAGATACAAGAATGTATTCATCTCTTTTATTAACAGTATTAGACTCCTCATACCTAGAGTTTCTAGACCTCTTGAAAGGTTGATTGTTTCCATCAGAGGGAGCCTTCCTTTTGGACTTCTTGTTGTTGTCATTCTCCTTGAAGCCATAACTTGTGGAACCCATTTTTCTTAGACGGTGATTGCTAAGAGTTAGGGCTTGTCTTCACCTCAGCTCTGATACCATGTAAATTTTTGTAGATGTTCTATGCTTGATGCAACTTTACTTTTATTACAGCAATCACCCAAACAGTTAAGTAAAATGATGATAGAACATACCAGTGGATCTATGGAAGACAAACCAGATCAGGAAAAATGTGATGGTGCGTTACGACGGTCAACAGGGTGCTTCAACCAGCAAAGTCTCCTTGATCAGCCAACCCAGAATGTGTCACAACAATCCTCAAATCAGTCACCAAGTCAACACAATTCAACTCCAGAAAAGTCAACGCAGGGTAGCAACATAAAAGTCAACGCAACTCCAACTTCGATCAACCTTTTGACCTCGGTTCTTGTGTCAATGTGTACGACCTCCCAAAATCGAAGTCTTTAATAAATTTCAGCCTCTTTGGACCATGCGTTGACCAAAGTCAACGCTGGTCAAACTTCCTTGGAAACCCTAGCTGCAGCAATCTGCGTCCTTCTTCTTGGCTGTACTAACTTGTCCTTTTTTCCCACGTGTGAGCTGAATTCGTCCTCCAAGGAGCTCGTACTAAATCAGAGAAGAGAAGAAGATGTGTGATGAGTGAGTGTGAAATGCTCTCCAACTTTGACTGTATTTATATCCATCATTGAGGTGTGTGACACATCTGCTGGGGGTGTAAAACCTTAAGGCCGACCTACACATATAATTTATTATAAATAATAAATTCAAAATAAATGTTCTGCTCATCGGATTAAGATATATTTTATATGGATTTTACACCTCTCCGAAAGAGGAATCCAAAAAAAATATCAGTATCTTAATCTGAGCATCACAACATGGAGTTTGGACCTAGTTGTCCAATTTTAACAGGATCCCACATACATACTGTGCCTGAGATAACAAAAAAGATTTATACCACTAGTACATTTGGCAGAAATTCCGACACTTGGTTCCGAAACTTTTGACCAAATGTCGGAAAACTCCCCAAAATTTTTCAACTTTTTCAAATCCTGCCTGAAACCATCGCTATACCGACGTTTAGAGACAAGTGTCGCAATACCGACACTTAGACAAGGTGTCGCAATTACGAAGTTTGGAGGAATCCGTCGCAATACCGACACTATGCCCCAAAGTGTCGCTATTGCGATGGCTTCCTCCAAATGTCGCAATTGCGACACTTAGACTAAGTGTCGCAATTGCGACATTTGGAGGAAGTCGTCGCAATAGCGACACTTTGGGGCATAGTGTCGGTATTGCGACGGATTCCTCCAAATTTCATAATTGCGACACTATGCCCCAAAGCGTCGCTATTGCGACGGCTTGCCAAAATCAAATGTAAAAATCAAATGCGCAGTCCTTTGAAATGTGCACTCATTTGAAATGCAAAAATCAAATGTAAAAATCAAATGTGTGGTCATTTGAAATGAAAAAATCAAATGTAACTGAGGAATGAAACTGCTTGCTATGAAGACAAGTCGAGGAATCAGCATCGAAAGCTAAGGTCCTGGTCTCGCTCAACTAAGGGGTGAAATAAGCACAGGTTTGAGGTAGAAATCAAACACAAGGTCACTTCATTTTCCAGGATTGGAGGAGTCGGAAGGATATCTTCAATGACATGGGTTGTGTTTTGCAACGTACCTGATGATTGTCCCTGCTAGGTGGAAACAGAGTTACCATAGAAAAGGGTATGGTTTGTGTAATAAACAGTCGAGGTAATAGACAACTTGGTAGCATCATGGATGCGTGCCTTATAAACAGCTCGAAAGAACTGATCACGTCTTGAATGTAACCTCAATTTCTTCTTCCTATAAACATTGGGCAAAGAAATTCATCAATGGAGCTCGTGGTACCCATGATATGATGAGGGAGCTCTTAAGTCGGGTTAGATTCTCTCTACAGCTACTAGGGACTGTCCATTCATCTACTATCACCAAGCAGCGGGTGAGGACAAACTCATGCAAGTGTACAAGTTTGGAGTATCAAGAAATTTGAGGCAGAGGTACTGAGTAAAATAAGAAACACATTGATATGAGTTCATCCAATTGAAGATGGGATAGATCAACTATTTCAAACTGTGAAATGTACTATAGATGCAGATCCAAAAAAATCTACAACTTTATAATTCGTATTACAGGTGCAGATCCAAAAAAATTGCAATTTTATAACTCGAGAATTGCCAGATCTACAAAGATTTGGGCAATTTTAAAATATAATCAGCAACTAGTCGATTAGATGGCTCGATCACTACCAGCGAAGAACAAAGATTCAAAACTAGATCCATAAGGGTTGAAATAAACTATATGCGCACTTGTATGGCTCAAAGAAAACTCCAAATTTATATGGTTATCTCGGCAATTTTACATTGAAGAGCCCTTCTAAATCCAGAATTGAAAACTCATTTTGTTTAAGATCTACAAACATCTGTAGAATTTACAACAAATATTTCATAGATCTACAAAGATTTTCAATGAATTTTAGATCTAGAGTATATTACAACAGATCTAGGGTTCTTTCGGGTATCTTCCAATGTTGAATTTTTTTCCCACAAAACAAAGTCCAGGTAGGGATAACATGGCAACTTATGAAACAATCTACATGGATAAATGTGTCTTATCTCCTTCACTAGTCATGCATGCTTTATTTACCATGAACACCTCTGATTTTATATTCATTTGTTGCTTCATCCATTTCACTTAGAAAAAGGATAAGGCTATCCCATGAAGTGCACCCTTTTGGTGTCTAAAACTAACCCAAAGTCCGCCCTTATAACCTACCAGCAGGTGCTCTATATGCTGTTGTCCAGCAACTACAGACAGATTAGATGAAGAATTTGAGGATGGATCAATAGAAGAGTTCACAAAAGCACATAAAGGAGAGCCTTGTGCTGGGCATAATTAAAAGCAATAACAATCTATAAAGCTACACTCCTCAGAGGAACCATGGAGTGAAGAGTCAAAGACAAGAGAACCATTAGCTAAGGTTGTTGTAAGGTTGTTGTATACTGATTTCATTTGGTTGTTGTATATTGTTTGGCAAGGAGGTTAGAGTGTATTTGTCAAAGTAAAACCTGCATGCATTTTACATATCAGGAGTTGCAATTTGCTACTTCTAGTTTTTCAACAGGTTGCATTTCTAGATTTCCTCCTGGAGTTTTTCATTTCTACGCTTCTGTTTTGAATGGGAAATTTCCCTTGAAATGTTTGTTAACCTTGTGAACTCAATTCAGTTATGAAACATCCTTATTCTTGTAGGGAATTTTATAGGAAGAGGAGGCTGGAGTCAGCCTCTCTGCAAATTGAATCACTAGAAATATTAACTTGACTGAGTTAAATTATCTTAGCAATGTTGTAATTTAGTAATATGGATTTTCATCTTACAGGGCATTGGGTTCTGCTGGGAACATATTTTTAACAAACGAAAAGGAATTTGCTTCACTTGTTGGACCTGGATCACCATTGGAGATGATCGAGCGTATTGCAGAACTTGGAGCTGAATTTTTGCTTCTAGTATATATTAAAATTGTGTTGCCATCTATTAGTTGTTTTGAGCTACTGCAAACTCTTTGGAATTGAAATGGTAATGCTAATAAAATACAAATTGCAAGTGGTGACTCTTAGAAGAGGCCCTTCGGGAAGCATTGTTTACAGGCAAGATATTAGTACTCAATTAAACATTCATATTAGGTCCGGCCATCGGCGGGGTAAGAACATGCCAGGTAACTTAGGTCTTGCAATATGTGCCAGTAAATATCTTTTCAACTGTACTAAATGCATTACATATGCAATAATATTATTTCATAATAGAAGCTTGTTGTGCCTAATTTTTGTATTACTTTATTTTGTGTTGTAACATTCCAAGGGTGTGTAACAGACCCACATTTCTAGAGATTCCATATTCTTATTGACTGTAGCTGAGATTTTATGGATTATAATTGAGACTATGTATTTATGATTTTAAATAAAAACATTCATGTTGTTTAGCAGCTTGTTTCAAGGCAGGGGAAACAAGAACATTTTTATTTGTCGTCTCGATTATTGATTTTATTTTGTATAGATGTAAAGTCATGTTGTCAGCTTTTCCTATTACATTACCAAATCATTCATATAGATATAAATATATGCATATATGTATATTTGAAGAATGTGTTGTGGTAAGAGTAGTGCAATGAATGTGAGTAGCTAACTGGTTGTTTCATTTTGTAGTTAATACCACCTGCCTTCAGCAGTCTAACGAGGAAGATGCAATGGCTAGAATATGACTTTTTCCCTTATGAAGCAAACTTTATGAATCTATGCATTGACTAGTTATTGAATTACTATCTGGAGGGAAATATCTTTGTATATATTACACAAATTTGGTTTGAAAACCTCATTTGGTGGAAAACCATTTTTATGCGACGATTATATTACTTGGATTGTGCATGAAATGATTCATGTTTACAATTTTGTCAGATATTATGACAGCTGAAGCATGAGAATATCATAGAGATGCTAGATGCATTTGAAAGTCCACAGGAGTTTTGTATTGTGACAGAATTTGCGTAGGTATTTATGATTTTATTATAGCATGTGCATACTCTTTTATCTTTCCAGTTTGAATTATATCAGCATTAAATTCTGCTCCCAAAGCATTTGATATAGATCATAGACTTATAAATGATTTTGATGATAGGGTGAACTATTTGAGATCCTTGAAGATGACAAATGCCTTCCTGAAGCACAAGTTTAGGCTATTGCTAAGCAACTGGTATTTTAGTCTTTATTTTATGCATTTGTAGCTGCAAGTCAATTTGTGTGTGTGTAGATTTTTTCAGTGTTTTTAGTGGTTGGATTAACGATATTTTGGATTAAACGTGACTTCTTAAAATCTTGTTTCACTGTTTATTATTATTTTTTGAAAATCCTTAGTTTTAGGACAAACATTTCTTTCATGAATCTACCTCCCATTTGATGAGGAATGTGAGCATAAAGGGGCATTTGTGATGAAGAGTCTGCCAGGATTATATAAGTATCTTTTTGGAGTTAGGTTAGATTGAGAATTTGAGGGGCAGTTGTGTCCTATTTGGGAAGGCTTGGACTATTTATAGGTTTAGTCACTGCATTTGACGTCATTTATTTCGAAAGAATTCTAATTTTGCTGAATCTCAAGGATTGGTGAATTTAATGGTGAACTGATGGCGGATTTTACAAGTTTACACAAAATATACACTCAAAATGGAAGCCAACATGGCCTTCCTGTTTGTCACAGATCATTGCTTAGTGATTGCAAATATTTATTTTTGAGCCATTTGTAAGCCTTTGGCATTATATACACTCCTTAGTATTGTATTCACTTTGGATGATTCATTATAAGTAAGTTTTTGATGCATTGCTTGGTACTATTGATAGCTTATAAAACTTATATTTTGACAAGGTGTTTTCTGAAATTAGAGCTAAGCAATTTTTGGTTGCTTAATGATGTGAAGAATATATCTCCTAGGGCATACTTTGGCCTCATGAAAAGGTTGAGGTTCCCTTTTATTTTTGGATCTTTATGTTTTTAGTATAATATAAAAGAAATTTTTTTCAAAGTTCAAAGTTCAAACGCACACACATATAAGGTAAGCATCCTATGGGGTATGCTTACCTGAAGTGCCCTCCACTGTCTTTGGCATATTTAGAATCATTATAATTAGCATCTGCTACCCTTAATCCATCAGCATTCCCATCAATTTCTGAAATCAATTCTCAACTTCAGTTTATACCTACCCTTCCCCTCCAACTTATCACTCCTACTTCTCCATCAACAACTCCTCTTTCTACGGATTCGCCCCATGAGGCTATGTTTACAGAACAGATTTGTAAAGTGAAAATTTTGTCAATCTAATATTATTTTATGATAAACTGTACGTTTATCTATCTGTGGGCATTCTTAACAACAAAGTTACAAACTTCATTATGATTTGTCCTGTATTGTTCCTCTTGCATACAACTTTATGGGTTATTTGAGGGCCTCTCTGATGATATGAAAATAATTGTGCATACTGTTGTCATTTTTTTACCATAATTTTGCCGCTGTAGATGTCCTTCAATTGTGTTGTATTGGGCATTGACATCAGAGTGCCCGAAACATGAAAAAGCCACAAAAATTTCTTGTTTCTCACTGTGTTTTAGTTCTTGTCAGTATGTGTAGTGAACTTCAGTAATGTAATGACTTCACTACTAAGATTTGGCATCGTAGTTCTAGTGGTTAGCCTATATTTTCTGACTTTAATGTCTATTTTTTTCCAGGAAGGGTTCTTGGTATATGAATGCAACTCTATGTGAAACTGTAATAAAGAATGCCCAAACCGGGTGCTACAGAAGGGAGTGCAAGTCAGAATTGAAGTATATAAAACAAAGTATAAGGTGTTATTTTTCTTTTATTGAAGTTCTAGTATTGGTAGTGCATTAGGAGCATTATTGAAATGTAATCATGGTCTAGAATGTAAATAACTTCACTTGTTAATTTCAGATGCATTTTTTCAAAAAGCAAAAGCTTGGTTTCAAAATTATCAATAAACCAAGGTGCAACAAGACCCCAATTCTGTTTCAATGTTTTGGTCTGTCTTTCTGTTTGATTTTAGGGCTAGGCAGTTAGAGCTGCACAAGCAATTTGACGTGGGACATTCATTTGTGAATACCTTGGAGAGGTCTTAAATGATCAAGAAAGACATAAAAGAGGAGAAAGGTAAATTTTTATCTTGTATTAAATTATGTTTTCCTATTTCTTCATCATCAATGGTTCTCTAACTAAATTCACCTATGGCTTATTGCCACTTCTTTTCTTTTTTGTTCTAAATTACTACTATTCAGGTATGACAATGAAGGTTGTAGCTATCTATATGATATTGATGCCCATATTGATACAAGTGATTTGATTGATGGTGTACAACCAGATCTGATATATTTTGAATTCACTGCTGATCTGTTTCCCATGGAAGAAGATAACAGTTTGAACTGCTTGTAATTCATACTGTATACTATTAAAAGTATAATTTTGCTAGCTTAAAGAAAAAAGATGAAGTCTGCACTAAGGAAACTACTTGCCACCAGAAAAAGGTAGCTATTAAAAAATATACATATACAAAGAGAAAAAGGAACCATCAAAGAGGAGATGAATGGTCACATAAAACTACACCAGTGAAAAACACTCAACTCCCACCCTCTGTAGTCAATGCCCACAAGCACAACAATATTTTTCAGCAGAATTCACAATCGTAGGAGAAACCAAGGTTTCTTGCTCCCAAGTTATATGTCCAGATGCATACAAAGCTCTAATTGCAGAGTGATACGCACGAAGTTCTAATTTATGTACTTTTGCTGCTCCTTTCTCTTCAGTCAAAGATTTATCTTGCCTCCGGTTTGGACATTCACATGAAGACATAGCATCATTGAAAGAGCTATAGACTACAGGTCGTGATGAATGCTTTTGATTTGAACATAAAATATCATTTGACATATAGCTACTACTACTACTAGCAACAGAACAATGACAACTCTCAGCTTCCTCAATTGAACGATTTAATCTGTCTTCAAATGAAGACATGCATACACATTCCTCACCCACATGTTTTATGGGGAAAGGAAAGGTATCTACCTTTTCTAACAGAGGACATGATGACTCTCCCACTGCCTCATGGTTCCTAGATTTCTGGATTGCTCTACTTTTCTGAGGAGCAACCTCCATGTTGAAGAAATCTTCGTTGTATGCAGATTGCATTTGAATGCCTGTTTTTCTCTTTGTAGCCTTTCAAGAGACATGAGATGTCAAAGGGTTGCACAAATAGGAATCTTTTTTTTCTTACTGTAGCACTTAGAAGGCCTGTAATAGCAGCTACATACAGTATCAGCTGTGTAACAGAGGCAGTTTCACCCATCAAGACTGTAAAAATGCTAGGCTTGGGTTGAATTGGAATTTGTATTTTAATATCTTGCATTTGACATAAAGGTATTAATTCCTTCCAACCATGGTCCAATTGTCACTACCAGTCCTGGTCACTAATTCATCAAATGCTTGCTCAAGGACTGAAAAAATATTAGCTGTGAATATGACATTACTCTTACGAGCTTTTGCTAGGGGATGAAATGTGTGTAATTGACAAATATTCGTTGCTACCAAAGATCCTATATTTGGTTCTTGGTTGTTGGAACCTGATGGAGGTAAGACCCACAGTCCCAGTTTTTCAAAACTTTATTGCCCAATCAATTTCACAATCTGGGCAAAGTCAACCTGTTCTCATTTCTTGAACTGGAAAATTTAATAAACCTCCAAACCAAAGTCTGGCAATTCACAATAATCTCGATTGGCAATTTCAATATTGTGCGAAACTAATTCACTTTCCTTCTTAGGTTATAAAACCCTCATTTCGTATAGCCTTCCTTTGTAATAAGATCCGAATTTCATAAAGGTTCATTTCATAATGTTGATCAAATGAGCTTTATTATAAAGTTCATTTGTTACCATATGCCCACGCACTTATATCCACTTACGACAAGGCTCCCCCTTTTATCACCTATGCTTTCGCCCACTATATATATATACACCTGTATGTTAACTATTCTTTGGTTACGAATCCAATTCATAACATAACAATGTCATTCATAACACACATAACCAGCTATTGATTAGACCCCACAGTGCATTTAACATACCCTTTCATTAATTGTCACCTCCATCCTACGGCCGGAAGGCTATCGCACTACCACTCCATCATCCGAGGGTAATCGCGCAACCTAGCTACACAGAGGTTAATTCTCCAAACGTGCGCGATATAGATGGTATCAAAAAACCGCTCAATTACACGTGTCCATCGCCGGAAAGAAACAACAAAGAAACTATAGTACCTGGTTTTTCCAAGAAGCTAATGGATCCTGGGTTTGATAGTTGAAAATATTTGTAACTATTCAACATTATTGCCCTTTGTGACTCTGTTTGCACAAAGGACATTAAATTTAATTACAACAAGCCTTGATTAAATTTTCCCACACATAAAGAGAAATAACCACTTATGCATCACTACATTGTTGATGATTTTCCAAAAAATCCATCCATAAATCATAATCTCTCTCCTTTTCATCAAGTGTGTCTTCAAATGTGTGAGAGTATTTTGAAGCCTCCAACATTTTTAATTCTAAAAATAGAAATGTACAGTCAAAACTATATCATAAATATAACTATTTTGGGACTTATATTCATAAATTCCACTAGTCATTTTATATTTGAACTTGGAGTTCTTTATGGCAATTTCCAAAGTTTGCAATACATGATTACGAAACCAAAGTCATTCAACTCATTTTTTTCGATAAGGAATCGAAAAAAATCAATATAATAGCCCTTGTGGAATGGTTCTTTTTTCAAAGCCAATGTATCCAGAACAACAATGTCAGTATGTAAAAATGGTTGTAACTGACATGGAAAAGAGTGCAAAAGTGTTGACAAAAGATCAGGCCCCCCAAAATGACAACCAGATTCAAAGTTGTTGCCAACTTGTTGAATGTTTGTTGATCCATTTATCATTATGTCAAGGACTCCACATGCTTGTTGAGAAAGGGAATCTATCTTTGTATTCTATGTTCCTTTTACATAAGTAGACCCTGCATTGCCAATAACAAAATTATAAGGTGAAAAAAATCTAATGTGTGTAAGATTTCCTTATAGCATAAACACAAGCATACAAGCACATTATAAGGTGAAGGAATTCTAGTGCATGCTAGATTTACTTCTAGCACAAACACAAGCATGTGGACAACAACAACATTATAGGGCAAAGGAAATCTAACATGTGCTAGATTTCCTTACAACATAACACAAACACATTATAAGATGAAACAAATCTAGAATGTGCTAGATTTCCTTTTAGCACACACATAAGAACATAACAACATTGTAGGGTTAAATAAATCTAACAAACGCTAAATTTACTTCTAGCACAAGCTAAAGCATATTGCCAATAACAACATTGCAAGAAAAGAAATCTAACATGTGCTAAATTTCCTTCTAAAATAGTCACATGCATATTCCCAATAACAACATTGCAAAGTCAAAGAATCTAGCATATTTCCTTCTAGCACAAAAAACCAGATTGCTAACCGCAACATGGCATTGTGAAACAAATCTTGTGCGTGCTAAATTTCCTTCTATCTCAAACACAAACACATTGTCAATAAAAATGTTGCAAGTTGAATTCTGACGCGTGCTAAATTTCCTTTTAGCACAAGCACAAGCACATAACAAACATTGTAAGGCGAACAAAATCTAGCATGTGCTATATTTACTTTTAGCAAAAACACAAGCCTATTTCCAACAACAACATTATCAAGCAATAAAAATCTAACATGTGCTAGATTTCATTCTATCATAAACGGAAGTGCATTGCTAATAACAACATTGTAATATAAAATAAATATAATGAGTGATATATTTCCTTGTAGCATAAATAAGCGCGAACAAAATCTAGCATGTGTTATATTTACTTTTAGCAAAAACACAAGCCTATTTTCAACAACAACATTATCAAGCAACATAAATCTAACATGTGCTAGATTTCACTCTATCATAAATGGAAGTGCATTGCTAATAACAACATTGTAAAATGAAAAAAATATAACGAGTGATATATTTCCTTGTAGCATAAATAAGCGCACATTGTCGATAGCACCATTGAAAGGTGAAGGAAATCTAACCCATGCTAAATTTTCTTGTATCAAAAACATAAGCACATAACAACATGGCAGGGTTAAAGAAATCTAGCTCATGCTAGATTTACTTTTAGCACAAACACAAGTATATTGCCAAAAACAATATTGCAGGGCAAAAATAAATCTATTATGTGCTAGTTTTTCTTCAATCATAGATACAAGGCATTCTCAATAGCAACATTGCAAGGTGAAAAAAATCTAACATGTGCTAGATTTACTTCTAGTAGAAAGACAAGCATATTGCCAGCAACAAAGGTGCATGCCAAAACAAAACTAGGACCTGTTAAATTTTCTTCTAGGAAAAACACCAACACAATGGCAATAATATCATTACAAGGTGAATGAAATCTAACGTGTGCTATATTTCCTTCTAGCCCAAACATAAGCGCATTGCCAATAACAAAACTATAAGGTGAAAGAAATCTAATGTGTGTAAGATCTCCTTCTAGCATAAACACAAGCAGACAAGCACATTATAAGGTGAAAGAATTATAGTGCATGCTAGATTTACTTCTAGCACAAACACAAGCATGTTGACAACAACAACATTACAGGGCAAAGGAAATCTAACATGTGCTAGATTTCCTTACAGCACAACACAAGCACATTATAAGATGAAACAAATCTAGCACACACATAAGAACATAATAACATTGTAGGGTTAAATAAATCTAACACGTGCTAAATTTACTTCTAGCACAAGTTAAATCATATTGTCAATAACAACATTGCAAGAAAAGAAATCTAACATGTGCTAAATTTCCTTTTAACATAGTCACATGCATATTTCCAATAACAACATTGCAAGGTCAAAGAATCTAGCATATTTCCTTCTAGCACAAACAACCTGATTTCCAACTACAACATGGCATTGTGAAACAAATCTAACGCATGCTAAATTTCCTTCTAGCTCAAACACAAACACATTGTCAATAAAAATGTTGCAAGTTGAATTCTGACGTGTGTTAAATTTCCTTCTACCACAAGCACAAGCACATAACAAACATTGTAAGGCGAACAAAATCTAGCATGTGCTATATTTACTTTGAGCAAAAACACAAGCCTATTTCCAACAACAACATTATCAAGCAAAAGAAATCTAACATGTGCTAGATTTCATTCAATCATAAACGAAAGTGCATTGCTAATAACAACATTGTAAGATGAAAAAAATATAATGAGTAATATATCTCCTTGTAGCATAAATAAGCGCACATTGTCGATAACACCATTGCAAGGTGAAGGAAATCTAACCCATGCTAAATTTTCCTATAGCGAAAACATAAGCACATAACAACATGGCAGGGTTAAAGAAATCTAGCTCATGCTAGATTTACCTTTAGCACAAACACAAGTATATTGCCAAAAGCAATATTGCAGGGCAAAAGGAAATCTATTATGTGCTAGATTTTCTTCTAGCATAGATACAAAGCATTCTCAATAGCAACATTGCAAGGTGAAAGAAAGTTAACATGTGCAAGATTTACTTTTAGTAGAAAGACAAGCATATTGCCAGCAACAAAGGTGCATGCCAAAAGGAAACTAGGACCTGTTAAATTTTCTTCTAGGAGAAACACAAACACATTGGCAATAATAACATTACAAGGGGAATGAAATCTAACGTGTGCTAGATTTCCAAACATATGCGCATTTCCAATAACAAAATTATAAGAAATCTAATGTGTGTAAGATTTCCTTCTAGTATAAACACACCAAACAAGCACATTATAAAGTGAAATAAGTCTAGTGCATGCTAGATTTACTTCTAGCACAAACACAATCATGTTGAGAACAACAACATTATAGGGCAAAGGAAATCTAACATGTGTTAGATTTCCTTGCAGCACAACACAAGCACAATTTTTATAGGTCAAAGGAAATCTAACATGTGCTAGATTTCCTTGCATCACAACACAAGCACATCATAAGATGAAACAAATCTAGCACGTGCTAGATTTCCTTCTAACACGCACATAACAACATAACAACATTGTAGGATTAAATAAATCTAACGCACACTAAATTTACTTCTAGCACAAGCTAAAGCATATTGCTAATAACAACATTGCAAGAAAATAAATCTAACATGTGCTAAATTTCCTTCTAACATAGTCACATGCATATTTATAATAACAACATTACAACGTCAAAGAATCTAGCATATTTCCTTCTAGCAAAAACAACCAGATTGCCAATCACAACATGGCATTGTGAAACAAATCTAGCGCATGCTAAATTTCCTTCTAGCTCAAACACAAACACATTGTCAATAAAATTGTTGCAAGTTGAATTCTAACACTTCAATATGAAAAATGGCATTAAAATTTTTATTCGCACAAGGCTTAATAATTTAGAACTTTGTTTTTTTTTGAAGTGTCGGTCATGGGGAAGCATGGCACAAGGTTGAGGGGAAAGCATGAAAGCTTAAAAATTGTGAGAAAAAAACTTTTGGTAAAAATCACATCCAAATAAATTTGGTCGACACGTTTCAAACCAACAAGTGTGGTTGGACTTGATGATGAGCCACACTTGTTGGTTCGAAACGCGTCGACCAAATTTATTTGGATGTGATTTTTACCGAAAGTTTTTTTCTCACAATTTATGGATCACAGAAGTAAAATTCCTAATAAAGCTTAAAAATTGTACAAATATATTTGATGCACATTGAAGTTGAACACAGAGAAGGTTCTATATTGGCATTGTGATTGGTGGTCGCATATATTTCTTGTTGAAAATATAGATGATGGGGGCCATAGGGGCTATTAAATAAGCATAGGGGAGAATTCGCCCGAAAGTGCCCAACCACATGCGAAGAGATCGTGGTTCTACCACAAACAATGTGGTGTGTGTGTTGAGGTAGTTCTAAGGAACTGAACTTGATTGGTTCATCATATTCCTTAGATGGAACGAGCTGAAGATTGTTTCATCATTTCGAGTTCCGCCATGGCAACGGGCTAGTCTTCCAATACCCTTGGATAATATTCGACTCATATAATATTATTCTTGAACTATATTTTCTTACTATAGGAGAGTCATTCCAACTTCATTGTAATTGGAATTGATCTCGTGGATTTGGATGGCCATCTGATTGATCCCAACGATGAGAGATACAAGCCCATCAATTGATGGATCCCATGGCATTGCTAAGGATGATTCCTGTGATTGCATCTTGGGAAATCTAAAAATTCTCCCAGAAGTGGAATCCTCACGCTGCTCAGACCTGAGCTACTAGATGTTGATGCTCTGCTCTCATGGTGAAGGATCCTGTTATTGGGAATAAATAAAGGGTAGCATTTGCCTTATTTGTATGATGGAATGATTAAATAAACAATACATTGTCCTCAGAATCAAATGGGCATCACCCTGTAACCATGACTCCCTTGCACATTGTTAATTTTGGGCAACTAAGTCCAAACTCCATGTTGATTTTCTCATATGATGATGATGATATTTTTGTAGGATTCCACTTTCGAAGAGGTGCAAGATTGATCTAAAGATCATCTTGTTTGGATGAGAAGAACTTATATTTTGATTTTATTTTCCACACTTGTGCAATTTGTCAAGGTCAGCCTTAATTGTAATGTAGGCTCCCAAGCCCAACAAATGTGTCACACACCCTCATTGATGGATATAAATTGGAGAGACTTGATGCTCATTTTCTCATCATCTCATCACACACATTCCTCGTGATATGATTGGTTCGTACGGCCTAGAATAGGCTTCTCTCTCTCCCACATGTGAATTTGAATGTTGGAAATATGGATGATGCCAGAAATGGATGCCGAAAATTTGGATGATGCCAGAAATGGACGCCGGAAATATGGATGATGCCAGAAATGGATGCCGGAAATCCTTTTGTTGACTTGCGTTGACTGTTTTGGGAGCTGTCTCATGAGGTGTGTGTGACACTAAAGGAAGGTTGATCTTGTATGTGTTTGAGTGAACCTACGGGAGGTTGGAAACGCTGGTTTGACTAGCCAAAGTCTTTGTTGGATAGGGCATCCTATTGACTGTTGTAACAAACATTTCTCTCTATCTTTGTTGGATAAGAAGAATTGTAAATTCTGATTTATTATATTGGCTTGTCTTCTGTCGATCTATTATTATGTTCTATCAGCATTTACTTTCAATGATTATGTGATTGCTAATCTAAATTGGGCCTATAAGAAAGATTGAAGTAAACTACTTTAAGCATAGAACATACAATCGTTATCTAAATTTAACACACATCAATTGAACCCACTGATGTTCCAATTTTTCTACATTATCAATGAATATACTAGTAGAGAAATGATGCTTTGAGGTGATCTCTTTGTTTTCTAGCCAATCAACAACTTGTTTGGCTTATCTCTTGACATGTTTGAACCTGATTGAGTCAAAAAATGATAATTTTCTCCAAACTCATTTGCCCTCAGGATATTGATTCCCATGATAAGTTGGGAGAAAGATTGTGAAGATAATCTATAATCAACTTAGAGTTGCCTTCCACAATTATTTGATTGATTCCCATATTTTTTTTCTCCAAACCCATTTCCCCACAGGATATTGATTCTCGTGATAGGTTGGGAGAAGGATTGTGAAAAGAATCTACAATCATATTAGAGTCACCTTCCACAATTATTTGATGGGGCCCAGATTTTTTTGCAGCTTTAATGCATCCCATTATCACTGTGCCTTCAGCCTATAGCTCCATGTTTTCAGAAAAAGGTGGGAGTGCATTCCAAGATGTAATCAAAATTAAAAAAATTGTCCTCACTAATTTCCCTAAAGATGTACCAATTTCGGACATATTCGTGCAGTTGATCGTGTTGTTCCATATAGCAGATCCTTTTGGTACCTGGTCATGTAAAAGGGAAAAAGGATGGTTTGAAGGGAGATATTTCTCCTTTAGGATCCTACACCACAGTGATATGGAGATGTTAGAAATTTCCAGGTGGTTTTGCAGCCAAAGATTTGTTCATTAAGTCAGTTTTTGAATCCAAACATGCCAGTCCACTTGGGTTCTGTTATTTTCAAATTTCAACCATGGTAGCAAGTTGAAATTTTTCTTGGGTTTACTTCCTTTTCAAAGAAAGTGTCTAAACTTCCTTTCAATTTCATAGAGCACTGTCTTGGGTGAACAAGATGGAGCTTAAGAAGATTGACATGGCACTCGGGAGGGACTGCAAATATATAATTCTACCAACTAGGAAGAGGCTGCTATTGGACCAAGATTCAATTAATTTTATGATCTTTAGGTTGATGTAGTGCCATTTTATTCTTCCAACTCTTGTGGTTGTGACTCATGAGTGGGAAGCCAAGATATTTGGTTGGGGTTTCTTCATTTTGGAAGCCCGTGAGTTCTGCAATCATGGTGATTTGGTTTGAGAAAGAGAATCCTGGATATTTTTTTGTTGATTTCTTGCCCAGGTACTACTTCTAAAAAGTCCAAAATTTGTTTGAATGATTTGTCTTTCTTTATATGGGATGCTTCCATGAGGACAACATCATACACAAATTGGGAATGTGTGACTAATTGTAAATTTGGGGAGGTGTTGATTCCCTTTAGAAAACCTTCATTTCTGAGTAGAGATCAAGCTCTACCAAAAACCTCCATCATAATAATGGAAAGGAAAGGAGAGAGCGATCCGAATCATATGACGAACTCAATGAAACCCCTTTGATTAGGAATGAAAAGGTGGTTTATGATATGCAGTTTTAAATCCATTAAATTCAGGCTAAGATGAACCCAAATCTACACAGAACCTCAAGCAAAAATCTCCAAGAACCTTTTTATAGAATTTTGCTGGATCGAAATTCAGAAACATGCTATCCTATTTCCTGATTTTGAGAGAGTGAACTGACTCCTGTATTAAAACAAGACAGTCATAGATCCTCCTGTTAGCAGTGAAATCTCCTTGTTTAGGAGAACTGATGGAAAGGATGAGGGACTCGAGCTGGGGTACCATAATTTTACTAGGCAGGATGCTTTGGTTGCTTGCTAGTTATTCTGACAAAGACCCTGCAGCTTGTATCATGGCAAAAACCAAAGATGCAGGAGACCCTGGATGTTATTCATGAGGATGAAGATGAGACAGAGAAAGCACAGATTAAGACCATTATTCTGAGTTTCCACCATTCAGATTCAAATCGGGTATGTTTTGTGTTGGGGTTTTTTCACACTGCATAATATGAACTTCCTTATGCTTATAAAGACATCTATATGCCATGGTAATTCTCAATATCTTCCAACAAACTACTTATGTATCTCAGCAACAGTTGCAAAAGAATACTTGTCAAGATCGAGCCAATAAATCTTTACATGTTTCCCTATCTATGCAGTGTCAGCAAAGTCCGGATTTTGTGTTACAGTGTTAGTAGGCTTGTCTAATTTGCAACAAAGCATCCATTGCTACACTCATGATTGAACAGTATAAGAGACATAATTCAACTTTCAATTTTCACCATAGAACATCTTGTATTGGTTTGTAATTCAAAGCAATGGTCCAATAAGAATCCCACATCCACCCAGTTAGTTTTCTTTCAGAAGTGGGGTTATAAATGTCAAGGGCTACTAACCCCATGGGCACCTTGTTCCTGCACTGTAACATGACTTTCACCCTTTGGAGATTGACGGTTCTTGGAAGGCTGGTACTCACCAAAGCCTATGCCAAAACCACAAGAAAGTTTCTCCAAGATACCAATGCCAGAACCACAAGAAATTTTCTCCAAGATGCCAGTGCTAGAACAACAGGAAAGTTTCTCTGCGATGCCGGTCTCATAACAATGGGTTTCTGATATTGACAAAACTGTCCCTTGGAGTGGTTTACTGTCTTGTAGTCTTAATTGACATTTTTGTGTCATATCATTGCTGAGGGGGTCGTTTTCCTTACAGTGCTTAAACTATGTTGATGGAAGCCATTGGTTCCCACTGCACCCTAGCTCTCAGGTCTCTGTCTTTCCTTGTATTCCCACATCTCTCTCTTATAACGCTCTTTATCCACTAAACCTCGCTCTTGATAAGGCTGCCACAGATTATTTCATGTCACTTCCTTCGATTTAAATTCAAATCAAGAACACATATAACCAAATTGTTGGTAATCACAGTTATATAAGGACTATAAATAATTTAGCATTAAATTACTCCATAATCAAATGTTCAAAAAGTTCCTATGAAAGTACTACTTTCCATTAACCAGAAATCAAATTACCTTTCATTTACTTAGATCTTCCTAATACTGATCGAGTCAACTATTGTAAATCCAAATAAACTAAAGAGGCCTCGGACCTATAAATGGCCTTTGTACAGATGCATGCCTCCAGAACCAACATAGAACACTAACAACTAGGACAGACTGTGATAGAAACTTAACTTATAGGATTGCATTTGGCTAGATAATCAAATTGTTGACGGAAAATATAGCTAAGATGTGCCAGAGAGACTAAACTGATGCCTCCACAAATATAATTACTGATTTATCATCCTCTGAAAGATGATTCCACAAGTCACCAATCATCTTGTTGATCGCTCTATCATTATCTGGTTTAATTGACTTGAGCCTGGCTCGTTGCTCAGTAAAGAAAAAATTATAATCAGTGTCTTGGGGCACTTGGATCCTTCCTTGACATTTATGTTCTCTTTCGCTTCTGACCTAGTCTGTGATCCAACATACTAGTTATAAAGTCTGTCTCCCGATTATTCAAAATGTAGACACACTTGCACCCGGTGGTCCAGAGATAGGAGGAGGTACATGGGAGAGGACACCCCTCATTTTTCTTGTTCCCACCATTACAGTGACAAGATAGGCGTAGTCAAATTTACCATCAATAGAACCAGTTACAATGCTCCCTATTGATGATGCAGGGTCAACTACAGCAGTTACACATATATCTACAGTTAAATGAAATGAAAAAATAATCACAAGGATAATATTTAATAGGATAACTTCAATTCATTTGGTTCATATTACATACCTCCGAGAGGTTGTGCAGAATCAATTTTCCTTGTTCTGGGATCTGCTTCGAGATCCTCTGAAACTGGACGTGTGGAATCAGCACATATAATTTGATTCATGGCTGGGATTGAGCTGAGTGGGGGAACTGCTAGCGAAGCAGATAGGAAATACAACACCGCTTGAGAAAAAGGTGTGAATCTTACTAGTACACAAAAGGGAAGAAAATCTGTTTGACTGTAAATATCCTATGACTTTTAACAGCATACCTGGAGGAGGAACCAAGGGTCCCTATACTTGGAAGAAGTGCACTTTCTCGTAATGGTGGAACAAACTGCAGTAGTATTTGCATAGAAAAAATGAAGCACTTGTTATAGTTTGAGGAAATTTGAGCACTACTATGATTTCCTTCAATTTTGAATTTCCTCTCATTAATGACCTGTCAGATGAGATGGAGTATAACCAATTAATGCATATACACTAAATGAAGAGCGAATGTGCCACTTACAGAGGATTATTATGTACATGAGAACACATCTCAAGCCTTAGACTAAAACTGCATGGCAATTCTGGCCCTACACATACTTTCAACCATATAATGTACAATGCAAATCCATGAGTTCTGAATGTAAATTTATGATATTTAAAGTAAATTCCAAATGAAATTATACTTCGAGTCAGAGGGTGTTTTTCAAGTCAGTAAAAGGAGGATGTTGTACTTGTTATTACCCAAAAAGGATTCAGTTCCCCATGTTTTTCCTTTGTGGATTGGTGGGCCTCTGCGCATGGAAAAAATTAAGCTTCATGTGCTAAACCAATGATTGGCTCACCACCTTCACATCTTGTCTGTTGGATGAAAATAAAGTAATATTCAATCACTGGCTTACCACATGGTGCTTAATATTTGCCTCTCTGCAACGGGGCTCAAGTTGGGATGTCACAGACTCATACATCACAACTATGACATGGAATCCCACCTCTTGTAAGTGATGGATGCTTTGTCAGTCAGTGTTAAGAAGCATCTTGCAATAATTCCTCAAGATATACTTCAAAAAAGGCAATGCATCACACTGAAACCTATTACTTGAACCAATATCTTATCACTATGGCTCCTGCATCATATAAATCACTCTCTTTTGCACAAGCCCAACAATCAAATTCATTATGTACACTCTTCAACTGTCCTACAAGAGGAAAAGCATGCATTCAGGCTGCTAAAATACAACTGGCAGCTAAAATGAGTCATGATGAAATCCCTTGAAAGAGCTTTAATTAAAAAATATTGAAATTGTATGAAGTGACAAGTCCCTTCAAGACTCTGCAATGATGTCTGGCATCTCTCTATCAAGTTAGTAAAGCAAATTTTCAGTGGTACGTCTGAGAAACCGTTAACTCAAGTTCACTAGCCATAATAGGCCCTAAGCTTTGAAAAAAACTAGCCAATTGTAATTTTGCTAGCAAGTAGTCCTAGACTCCTAGTATACGGATAATTGGGACCATGGGTCTAAGCACTAAATTTCCAGTAGGCAAACATAACGGTAAGCTACAGAACAAGCTTTGGCACTTCAAGGCTTGTTGCCATATGTTCTGTGACGGAAACACACCATCTGTTTACTATAGAGATGTAAATCAATGAGGGTAGCTAGCGTGTTACTTGACTTAAATCTTAGCTATGTCAGTTAGGTATGCATCCTTTGTCCTTATATCATTATATTGGAGATGTGATAAACAAGGGAGCACCTATATTGTAGGTTAATGTTACTAGTAGCACGAATCTCTTCCATTCTTCTTGTACCTATTATCCATGTACTAGTCTAATTATTATATTTGTAACTTGTTTGACTTAAAATATTTTTCTCTTCTGACCTGCATTTCTTAAGAGGTTCAAAAGCATAGGCTTCCCTCAATTCCATTTTCTGGCAGATAGGTTGTGAAAACATTTGAAATGGTCTACAAATTTACATCCATAAATTGCTCAATTCCATCAATGTTCTTACTAGTAGAATCTGGCAGACCTATGGAAAACATAGAATGACGTCCATGTTGAAAACATCTCTCAATTGTTAGTAGTCACTTCATATTTTGATCATGACACTCTGTTAATCTTAAGGATCTCATCATTACTTGAATGTTAGAAAACTTATGATGTAATAATGTAAGATCAATGAGTAATAAAGGTGAGCCTCCAAGGTTAACACTGACTTCAGACAGTAAGAATGTGGATAACTCCTGTGTAGGAACTTGTAACATACCCACCTTTCTACTACACAAACAAATTGTGCCAGATGCATAGTTATAATAAAAACACAAGAAAAAGGGGCCAGTTTTAACTTTTAAGAAGCCCAATTGCTGGAACCATTGTTCTAGATGCATGGTTGTCATAAAGAATAAAAATGATGAGCAAAATTTTCAGAAGCCATTTTTCTAGAATTATAATCCTACTATAACAAATATACAAAGTCTACCTTACCCTTTCTAGTCCACCATGAGTAGTTACTTCCATGTATAAGAAATGAAGATCCAGATCCTTCCCTCCTATCTTTGGGATTCTGCACATTGAAAAGAAATTACATAAATAATTTTAACCTTAAATACTTTAAGAAGCATTTTAATTCTTCTAGATATATAAAAGATCCAGGGTTAATCTAACAAATTCAGCCTCAAAAAACAGAATATTATTTGTGTCTCATAATACAATTGAATATTTTTTCACTACCAACATCAGAAAAGGGCTTTACAATTGCAGTGATTTGTGCATTCTCATATTTATAACAATTGCAGTGATTTGTGCATTCTCATATTAAGTACAGGAAAGATGTATGTCTTTCTAATAACAATCTCTTACACAATTTGGAAGTTACACACAATTTCAACATAGTATGCATAATATTCTTAGTGAATAATAAAAAATATAAATAAAGATCAAAAAAAGAAGTAAAGTATTTTACAGTTGGTTTAATTTCTGCAAATGACATGTTAAGTTTATTGTTGTAGTGGCTTCAAGCTTTAATGTTGAAGGGCATTTTACCCTTTCCTACCAGCTCAAAGATAGGATGCTTTGTTATATGAAAAAGAAAAAATGTAAATCTACCTTTTGCTCCCCTTTAAAAGTAGTTTGGCTAAGGGCTGATTATAAGAGAAAATTAGCAGATCTTCTGAAAAATATTAGTTCAGTTCAGGCACTTAATAAAAAATGAGAATTTTTTGTTATTTCTGACTTCTACATTTATTTTAATTTTGAACCTATTTCAATAATAAAAATAGATTATAGAGTAATGGATCATTTGAGGTGGTTTTAAAAATACTGATAGTAAATATTTGTCTGAACGATCACAGTATGCAAACAAAAACTGGCATCCACGAATTGGTATGAAACGAATAGCCAGTAAATAACCTAGTTTTGTGTATTTGGGCATAGAAAATTCTATGCAGTATTGGAATCATAAGGTGACACAATTGCTGCCATTGAAGAGGCCACTAATAAAAATCCTTCTAGCTCCACAACTCAAGCAGCTCTATCAAGGGACCATCGAGAATAAAAGAAACTCCAACCATTAAAGATACATTATCTATATGTCAAATAAATCTTCTCATAGGAAATCTTAGGAATTATTTCAAATAAATGTCGAAATTACAATAGAGACCTGTCAATAGGAATTGTAGAATCAGCTATAAAGTTATAAACACACACCAAATCTAATCATTGTCCTACAATTTCATAGACTTCTCCACTCTAAAATCTGAAGAGTTTTTTGTCGACAAAATAAAATCAATATAAGTGACTTTCTTTGAAAAGTTCCAGTACCACTCATGTTGCCCGAAATCTTGGGGTAAACTTTTTGAGAAGATTATAGGTTATTAGGCTAATTTTATTTCTTCTTTTTTTGCTATCGCTTGTCCCTTTTTCATGCAACATGAAGCAAGTCGAGACATAACTAGGAATTTCAATCCGATTCAAATAACGATTTTATTCATAAAAACTTTATATGGGTTAAGGCATTGAGCATATGTTTCCAGACCACGGTACTGTATTGTGTGAGAAATCTATCTCAAAAAAACCCTACACTTCAAAATCCCATTATTGTCAATAGGTTTTCGTTTGATTTTAAAGCAGAAGCGTTGATATTGCTACACAGTGAAGTTCAAATCCCTTATAAACATGTGTTTGGGTTAAATGGCCTATTGCAATAGAAAGGTATTCAAAAGCATCTTATAAAAAAATAAAATTAAAAATCTCATCCTGGGAAATGAGGGGCCTTTCCTATATAGTTGGATGGGATTAAGGGGCACTTTTCTCATAAGATAGCTTTAATGGGGTGTTCTAATGAAGGAAGATGCCAGAGCTTTTCTGTCATTGTATTTGAAACTGATATTCTTACGAAAATGGTAATTTTTTTTTTTTTTTTTTTTGAATTTGCTTGTGTACTCTAGATATATTCATGAAGTGACTATGTGCTTAGTGAATCAAACATTTGATTAGTGTTGGAAGAAAATAGTCGTCAATGATTATTTATCCTGGAACCTCGTATGGTTTTGGGCTTTAACCTTTCTGTATAGAATCTATTCATACTTTTGACTGGATCACCAAATCACTTTTATATTCAATATTAGTGCCACTATCTGATGTAAACTATAGGGGAATGAAATTCTATATTAATGAACTAGTTTCAGTGTTTTACCTTTTTGAAGGCACATTTTAGATTGCCAAATGATTTTAGGCATAGCACTTTATGAACTAAGGCTGAGGCTGAGGCTTGAAATACACCATATAAATGGAAGTTAGTTGCACTTAAGTTTCAAAGGTAGTTATTCATACAAACCAAGTTTCAATCAAGCATACTAGAGGAGCTTCAATGTACAGTTTGAAATCCTTTTGCGGGATATGATATCAAATATGGTTAAAGGGGACTCAAAGGAATCAAGAAGCACCATATGTTAATGTGTTACTGTCTTAGTTGCTTTACTATATTAAGTAGTTTCAGAAAGTGCTATTAGGACAATATTTGTTTCTCAAAGCGTTTCCTCTTTCATTACCCATCCATCTTATTTTTATTTTAAGAATGCAGAATGCATGCAGGTTATTCCATTAATAGCCTATGCATTCTTGGTTGGTTGCAGGTCATACCCAGATTCTCTAGACTCGAGGAAATATCATTTAGACATCAAAGATCTCCATTTCCATCATTTCAATCTTCACAATGCACTCCTGATGCTCTGCAAGTAGCTTGTGCGGTATAGTTTCTTTTCCCATCACAAGTTGTAATTGGAATCTTCCATAGTTCCTGTAAAAGAACCTTGTCAAGGTATTTCTTTTCATGTACCATCTCTTTATATGACATTTTTTTGTCGGCATAATTGTTTTTCTTCCCATCTTATTGAACTCCAAAGGTAAATATTGGTCTTACATTTGCATTCTCTTATGCTTTCTGCTCACCTGTTTTCATAATAGACCAAACCAGAGACACTGAGCAAAGTATGCGAAATCGTGAAGAGTTAGTTGACATTATCAGATAATAAACCTTTGACTCCGGAGTCCAAATTTTCTGATCTGGGTGTTGACTCTCTAATTAGGACATCATGTTCAATTTATTTTCCTTCCTTTGCTTAAGCCTTAGACTATGGATTTCAATAGATAAAGATTTTGTTTCTAGCAACTGTTACAAATAATTTCACATGGATGTTTCTGGGAAAGTATTCAACTGTCCATTATCCTTGCTGCTTAAGAAATCCATGAGAGGACATGGAATTTGATCTCAAGTTTCATATGCATTGTTGTTATATTTGTGAGATAATTGGTCTGTAATCTAGCAATGAAGCTTCTAGTATTGCTACTGAGGATGACACTTGTTTGACATTCCTGATGCCCAGAAGAACTACTCTAAGATTGTGACTGTTTTTCATTTTTTGCATGTACTTGTGAAGGTGAAGCAACCCTTCTCATAGCTCATGGTGGACAGTCAGGGTTTTTTCTCAGACTAAACTGCACCTGCTTATTATGCAGCAGCTAATAATATCTATCAAAGGATGGGGTGAGCATATGCTGGTCAGATTTAAGATTGGAAAACAGTACAAACATTAACTTGCTTTACCCCAATCAGCAAAATTCCTATGTCATCAATGGAAATAACATATCTGGATACTTTTCTATTCAGTACACTGGTGATATCCTCCTCAACAATATTTTAGGTGAATTGAAAGGAGTCAGGACAAAGCAGGTTATGATTTTGTTTTAGGACCAATATAAAATTTTATGGTCGCATATTGTTCCTTTCATTTCATCTTATCAAATGCCTTTTCACTTTGTACTAAAATTTTAATAGAACCTTTTACATATTTCCCAATCCGAGTAGCTTTTCTGACCTGGCTCTTTATATATTCCTTTTGTCTTTCTGTTAACCTATAGAAATAGACTACTCTTAATTTTGGGCAACTAGGTCCAAACTCCATGTTTCTTAAACTTTAGAAACCCTACTATTAAATCTTGATTTACTTCTCCTACTTACATAAGTTATTAATCTGAGTATTCAGAATTAACATCGAGTAAATACAGTTAATAGCCTACCCATACAGATCAAATACTGAATAACATGTTCATAGACGAAGTGACACACAAGGATTTTCTAGACAAATGTCCCCAGAAAAACCCAATGTGGGAAAACCGGTGCTGCTAGCTTCTGGAGGGTTTTTATTATTATGTAGATTCTAAGTACAACAATCCTGGGCACCAAAACTGGTTAACCTGATAGAGAAATATAAATGGCAGCAATACCTCTATCCAGGTGACAGAAAAATATCACTAATTCACACCCTCAAACGGGATTTACAAAACTCATTCCCTTTCCGGCCTCAAGAAACCCCAGCACTACTTTGAAGCCCTCTACGTCAGCTTGACTGGCCTACGTCAACCTCTACGCTGCTCAGGAAGGGCCTGCATCACCCTAGATGGGGTTATGCTACCCTAATTGGACTTGCGTCAGCCTTGCTTGGCTCCTACTACCTCTGCGCTACCCTAACTAGGCCTGCGTCAGCCTTGCTTGGCTCCTACTGCCTCCGCGCTGCCCCTGCTAGGCTTTTGGTTGGACTGCGTAGCTGCTGCCTATGCGCTGCTCTAGAATGCTCCTTCTCTGCCCTCGTTGTACTCTTGGCCTAGGATCAAACCATCCCGCTTGCCAATACTGCCCCTCGCTGCAGCTGAAACACTTCTGAAATTCATAGTGTGTGTTCTCCAACTGACCCCAAGCCCTTCTCTTATATTTTTCTTGTTGGGAAACCAACAGTCGTGATATAATCTCTAATCAACGGCTAAGATTAGAAGTTGCTTGATCCGCGTCACTTAAGTCATTCTCATCACATGTTTAATTTAATTCACTTTAATCTTTTAATTTTCCTAAGTTAGACTTAGGGTCCTTAATTAAAAAGATTAATTATTTGAATAGAACTTAAACCAGATGGAATTCTTCTAAAAGGTTTCCTCGAGCTCCTCCAGAAATTTTGGGTGCTAGAGCACATCTGATGCTACCCCAACACCCCAAAATCTCAACACTCCCTCTTAGCGAGGAATGTGCTCTAGCAATACACTTCACCCCGAAAAACTGCTCTAATCTCTAGTATTGGTCTCTGCATTGATGCTTGGCCTGCTGCCCTACATCACTCCATTGTTGTTGCTCTTTGTACTGCTGCCCATGACTCTGCCACCGTCACTGCTACATCCGTACTACAGCCCCCTCTCAAATTTTTGCATCGTGCTGCCAACTGTTGTACTGCAACTCAGTTGCTGAGAGTAAGCAACTGAAGGACCCCTGCCCAATGACAGACAAGTCATTCGGGTTGCATCTTATCAGTGAAGCTCCATAGGCTACTGCTTTGTGTTTTCATCCTAAATCCATTGCGTTGTTGCAGCTCTGCACTGCGTAAGCATGCCTCCTCTGCGATGTTTCCTCTACACTATTGCTGCATCTGCACTGCGCTACTCCCTCTTCAATGTTTCAGCCTCTGCCATATGCTCCATCCGTGATCTTTGCACCCACTGCTCCAGCCATTCCTTGCTACTGTCTTAAGGCTCCCGTAGCACGGATGTGATCCAAGAGTTGGGCTACTCAAGGATCCCGCCACCACTCTGTAATTGCTCTGCAAATCAATATCGCCCCACCTTTGTGGTTCATGAGCACTCATGGCTATGTCATCGTCAAAGCCATCGTCTGCTACAGTAGCCTTGGAACTAGAAGCTTCCTTGTCCTTCTTCCTTTGAGGACAATTGCTGGCGAAGAGTCCAAGTTTGCCACATTGGAAACATTTGATCTTTCACAGATGAAGCTTCTTTTTCCCTTGTTGCTTCTTTGATGTCAGGGTTGCATCTTCCTCTTCCTCCTTCTTCACCTTGCCTGCTCCGGTGTTGGTCTGCTTCTTGGTCATTCGGCGGATCTCCTCTTGTCAGAGGATAGCCCACATATTGTCCCAGTTAGGAAGGTCCACTCTGCCCAAAAGGCTTTGGACAAATGTTTCCCAATCCTTTGTGACTGCATTTACAGCAGTCCTCACCATGAAATCATCCTCCACCTTGACCCCCTTGCCAGTCAGTTGATCCCAGATCGACTGTAGTCTGAATAGGAAAGGATCGATTTCCTCTCCCTTGGTCATCATAAATAACCTCAACTGGTTCTCCACAAGCATCTTCCTCTAGACAGACTTGCCTTGATACAATGTGGTTAAAGCTTTCCACATCTCATGAGTCATATTCTTCTCGGCTATGTGTGGTACCACATGATCTTTAACCCCATCCATGATGAAGTGCTTGGCATGTGCCCCTACTTCATTATGCTCTGTTAGGAGTTTCGCATTGGTTGGTGTAGCCAAGACACTCTCTACATGCTCCCTCAAGCCATATGCCTCCAGGATTACCAGGATTCTGGCCTTCTAGATAGCAAAGTTGCACTGGTCGTCCAAACTATCCAAATCATGCAATCCGTGTGGCGCCATCTGCTCAGATCTACTTTGTCGGAACAGCTCTTCCTCTCCCCGCTTCTCAATTGAAGCTCAGATCTAGGGTCCTTAGCGAAAAGGCACCCTTTTCTCCCTCTGACATCTGATTTCCTCCTTGGAAATCTTCCAAACACAAAGAATCATCTCTCTTCGATCACACTATGATCGATCCTCATATTTCTTTTGGCAATGAAAACTACTGAGCAGTTGTTCTCCTCCCGCTCTTTGTCAAATTAGCTTAGGCTTAATTCTGTACCAGCAGAATCTTCACCCCACCAGCAACTGCTGAAGATTTGCAGCTCTGCTTCTAGTTCACGGCACTCTTCACAACAATCAATTACTAGACTACGTCACCCTGGCTGGCCTCTACATGAGCAGACTGGCTCAACGCAGCGCAAGCTGCTCCTACGTCCCTCTGGAAGGCACTGTGTTGTCTCTGCGACAGCCCCTGCGTGGCTCTTGCTGACTCTGCATCCTTTTGGTGCTGCGTTATCCTCTCCAGTTTCTCTATTGCTGCTACTGCTTTCTGCAACATAGATTTCTTCAGCCGTCTTTCTGGAGATCTAGCTTGATCTGCAATCACTCTGATACCATGTGAAAATTTCTTAAACTTGAGAAACCCTATTGTTAAATCTTGATTTACTTCTCCTACTTGCATAAGTTATTAATCTGACTATTCATAATTAACATCGAAGTAAATACAATTAACAGCCTACACATACAGATCAATACTGAATAACGTGCTCATAGACAAAGTAACACAAGGATTTTCTGGACAAATGTCCCTAGAAAAACCCAATGCGGGAAAACCGGTGCTGCTAGCTTTTGGAGTGTTTTTATTATTGTGCAGATTCTAAGTACAACAATCATTGGCACCAAAACTGGTTAACCTGACAAAGAAATATAAATGGCAGCAATTAAAATATGATTAATTCACACCCTCAAACGGGATTTACAGAACTCGGTTCCTTTCCGGCCTCTAGAAACACCACTGCTTCTCTGAAGCCCTCTACGCTGCTCAGGAAGGGCCTATGTCACCCTAGAAGGGGTTACATTGCCCTTGTGTTGCCTTATCTAGGCCTGCGTCAGCCTTGCTTGGCTCCTGATACCCCTGTTGGGCTCTTGGTTGGACTTTGTAGCTATTGCCTCTGTGCTACTCTGGAATGCTCCTTCTTTGTCGTCGTTGTACTCTTGGCCTAGGATCAAACCATCCCGCTTGCCAATATTGCCCCTCGCTGCAGCTAAAACACTTCTGAAATTCTTAGCAGGCCACACCCTAGAATCTCAGCTTAGCTTCAGTGCTCTGCCAGTGTGTGTGTTCTCCAACTGATCCCAAGCCCTTCTCTTATACTTTTCTCATTGGGAAACCAACGGTCGTGATCTAATCTCTAATCAACGGCTAAAAGATTAGAATTTGCTTGATCCACGTCACTTAAGTCATTCTCATCACATGTTTAATTTAATTCACTTTAATCTTTTAATTTTCCTAAGTTAGACTTAGGGTCCTTAGACCAGCTCAATTATAAGAAATTGTAACTAAAACAGATAGGATATGTCACATAAAACTTCTGAAATTCATAATACAGGTCAAGGAGTAGGTACTTATTGGATTGTAAACCGAAAATAAGTATGGGACCAAGCTTCTCTGCCCAACCATAGGGCCTGTACCATAATCTCATTTTCTTGTAGCCTAGTCGTTCCCGAGCTAGGTTCCAAGGCGTGAGGAGACTGCTTAAGGAACCAAACCAAGAACCTTAGAGAAGCTGCTGAGCTCCCTTCTATGTCTGTATTGAATCTTCAATTTCGACTAAGAGTCGAATGCATTTTTTCTCTTCCCTTCCATTGTTTTCGACAGCATGATATTCATCTCATTTCATGAACTCTGCCATCACCAACCCCTTGGTAATGCTCCCTCCTTGGATTCTTTTACGCTACTCTATCTCTCCATTCTGGTGGTTAGAGCTCAACCTAGTCCATATGTTTAGGACCAACCAAAATTGCTCCAGCTATCCCTTGTTCTCTGATTTTTGTGGTGGTTAACCAAGTTACCATTGGTCAGTCTTGCAGGCCAATGATCCGCATGCTGTTTGGCCCTTTTTCCCTTGCTTGCCATCTGTCCCAGGCAGCATGTCCACCTCAGCCTTGGACCCGTGTCCCTAACTCAGCCAGTTTACAATATTTTAGATTTAGCGGGAATGTAACTAGGCTATTACAGTATGGATTTCTTGCTACTTAACCTCCACCAATTTGTACAGTCCCTTACCCATGCAGGTCTATAATTCTTCTTATGTCTTTCAAGGCCAAACAATTTTAAATTTTTTATAGCAATAAGTATATATCTCTATTTGAATATATTTCTTTGTTGATCAATATTCTTAGAACTATATAGTTATAAACTAATTGGATTTTTGTGGATTAATGACAATACAGCTTACTATGTTCAGAGCAATGCGAGTACATCCTCCAAAGCAGGTGCACAGTTCACTTCATATCCTGTTTGCCTGTTAGTAATTTTTTACCTGTGCCTTTTAGCTCTCCATGTAGTTTCTGTATACATCATCTCCATTTTCTATGTAACTTTGAAACAACTCCATCCATTTCCACGTTTCTTTGAATTTTGGTTCATGAGTATGCAAGAATGTTTGAAACTAGGTTTGGAAATCAATGTGCTTAGTCAACAAACCTTGATATTTGTGATTTACTTCTGCTTTCACAACATAGAGTTTTAAGGAAAATCATTTTATTTGAGAATAGTCCTACATAGCTAATATTTATAGTAACAATAATCATCTAATTTTAAGGTCACGGCCAAGCCAAACACCAAATTGGTGTATAAGACCCCTTATTTGTGAGACAAGGGATCCACCTCCACCTAGCGATTTGACCGCTAAAGTCTATAGGAATGTACATTCTCTACCCCTAGATTTGAACTTGGGAGCTCTTGGGAGGAAACACAAACTCTTAACCTTTAGGCCTGTCACACACCATTTTGTGGGTGATATCCCTAGGAGAAAATATTTCTCCAAGATGGTCCTCAGTCGGCAGCTAGCAGCCCCTTGCAGCCACCAACTAGCTTGTTGTGCCACTTCTCCGCCACTTGAGCCAACCATGTGGTCCCTCATGTTGAGAAATTAGGGCTTTTATTACAATTTCTCTTCTTGATAATTACTTGTGATGTTCTTTAAGCTTCTTGAATACATCCTACCCATGTAGTCTGGGGCTCATGGGAAGTACCTCCAATATGGCCAGTAAGTTGGGAAATGAGGATAGAGACCATAGCATTACCACTGGACGCATCGTGTATTGTCGTACTCTCTATGTCTAGGATGGGTTGTGTCCAACAACTTGATCTGGGATCAGGTATGTTTGAAGTTTTTACCTCTAAACTGACTTCGGGTCAGTGGAGAGTAGCAAGGTCTTGTGACTCACTCTCGATCAAATCTTCTTCATTATTTCTTCATGGTTCAGCAAAGCAAAGCCGAGCAGAGTATAGGGACAGCAAGATGACACAGGATCACAGGATGGTATAAGATGGTACAGGATGAGATGACACAAGATGATAGGATTGCACAGGTTGACATATGGATTGACGGGTGGAGTTCTCCCTAGTTGAGAGGGAGTGTTAGATTTGGCAACTAGGGCCAAACTCCACTTTGGACAGCTCATATGATGGAGATGATATTTTTGTTGGATTCCTCCTTCCGAAAAGTATAAGATTGATCTAAAGATCATCTTGTTTGGATGAGCAGAAGTTGGATTTTGAATTTATTCTCTCACACATGTACATTTGTCAAGGTCAGCCAGAAATGTAATGTAGGCTCATAAGCCCCAAAATATGTGTCTCCACCCCTCATTGATGGATATAAATTGGAGAGACTCATTCCTCATTTGGACATCATCTCATCACACATTATCTCTCCTCTCTCATTGGTTCATAGAGCCTCCAAGCCTCTCTCTGTCTTCGCATGTGTGGAAAGGAAGGACAAATTTTCGAACTGTTTCTAGGGCAAAAAACAGAGTGTTGACCAACGTTGACTTTGGGTCAACCTTCATCTTTTGACTTCGATTTTTTGGGCATTATTCCGATCTTTGAAGGCCGAGCTATTGCCACGCATTTCGAGGAATTCTGGGTAGTTTGACTTTTGGGTTGACCACAGCTTTGACCATAGACTTTGACCTCAAAGTTGATTGTTCCATTGACCAGGTTTGACAAATTTTTTCAAGACTGTTTTGGGCTGACTTTTACTGTCTTTGGAGGTCGAGTTGACTGGGTTTGACCGAGCTTCATTGGAGGAGATTTATTGTTTGTTTAACGAGCATTGACTTTTCTGGTTAGGGCATCCTGTTGACTGTTGTTTGACTGAAGTGAAATTTGTATATTGTACTCTCTTTCTGTTGAACTTTTGAAGAATAATAAGAAGATTTGATCAAATGATTTTCCCCACATTGGGGTTTTTCCCCCGCATCCGCCAAATTCTGTGTCCTCTTGTCTTGGCTTGTCTTCCCATTATTTGTTTATCAACATTTATTGTCAATGTTAATGTGATTGCTAATGTGGAATTGAAATTGGGCTAATAAGAAAATATTGAAGTAAATTTCTCTAAGCATAGAACATACCATTGTTATCTAAATTTAACAACTTCTCCCTAGTTGAGAGGGAGTGTTAAAATTGCCAACCAAGGCCAAACTCCACCTTGGATAGCTCATATGATAAAGATGATATTTTTATTGGATTCCTCTTTTCGAGAGGTTCAAGATTGATCTAAAGATCATCTTGTTTGGATGAGCAGAAGTGTGATTTTGAATTTATTATTCACACCTGTGCAAATTGTCAGGGTCGGCCAGAGTCAAATGTAGGCTCATGAAGCCCAACAGTTGTGTCTCCACGCCCTCAACGAATTGTATAAATAAGAGTGACTTCCACCTCAATTGGACATCACTCACTCATCATACATCTCTCTCTCTCTCCTCTCCTTATTGGTTCGTATATCTTGGAGCAGCTCTCTACCTCACACATGAAATCAAGAGGCCGAAAATTTCAGGGTAGATTGCAGGACGAATTTTAGGAAATCAGCCCACGTTGACCGAGGGTCAACTCTCCTCCTTTGTCTGCGTTTTGAAAGCAAGAAATTTGATTTTTGAGGGCCACATTTATTGGCACAGGTTTCGAGGCATTTGGAGCAGTTTGACTAAGGTTGACTTCAGGTTTGACCGCAAATTTTATAGCAGCATTGACTGGGTTTGACATGACTGTTTTGGGTTGAATTTGACCCTCTTGGAAGGCCAAATTGGACTATTGTTGACCGAGCTGCTTAGAGGACATTTTGGAGCCACTTTGACCAGCATTGAATTTCTGGTTAGGGCTGCAGTTGACTATTGATTTTAACAGGACTGTTTTGGGCAAGTTATTTTGATATGTGTACTCTCTCTCTCTGTTGAACTATTAACGAATAATAAGAAGAATTTGATCAAAGGGTTTTCCCCACATTGGGGTTTTTCCCTGGCATCCGCTAAATATTGTGTCCTCTTGTCTCGGATTGACTTCTGAATTTTGTTTATGTTCTATCAGCATTTACTATCATTGCGATTAAGCTAATGTGATTGCTAAACTGGAATTTGATATTGGGCTAATAAGGAAAATTGAAGTAAATTGCACTTAAGCATAGAACATACCATTGTTATCTAAAATTAAGGCCCCGCAAGCTCCACAGTTACACCATTCACTTGGCAGAACATCTAGGATCTATATGATGATGTGGCATCACTCATTCCATCATACTAGCCCTTGCAAATGATCTACAGGCATCTTCAATCTGTTTGTAGACCCGTGAGGACACTTGTGTGCCCCCACATCCATTTGGAAGCACCAAAGGTTTATTACTTGAAGAACAAGGGGCCAACCCCTTGTCCACTACTTTTAGGAGTCTTGTTTCACATTATGGCAACTATGCACTTCATTAGGCCTCCTCTAAGGCCCAACGACACATGTTATTGATCATTTGACCCTCTTAAGAGACCTACTCCTTTGTTATTGAGCTAGTTTAGTGGGCTTGTCACCAAAAGTTTGTTATTATGCACATTATTTTATTTTAGGGGCTACATTAGGCCAAAATTAGCTAAATCGAATTCATTAGACAATGTATAAATAGATGATGAGTTGATTCATTCTCTCATCATCACTTGGATTGATCATTAGCTCTTGTGAGAATTGCGCATTCTTTGGAGGAGGAGATTTTTTGGATGAATGGATGAATTTTGATGTTTGGTCAAATCTTCTTTGTCTTGGAGCTTCTCTTGTTGGAAAATTTGATGATTGGATATACTCTTCTTGCATGTAAGTACCTTTTAAATGTTATTTTTGTTATGTAATTTCCCTGCATCATGATGCTAGGAATTTCGCTATTCTAGGGCTTATTTACTACACCACTTTATGTGAAGTTGTGGAAATAAAGTTTCTAAATGGTGTGTATCATGATTGGGCCATGCAATGAATAAATGAATGTTCCTAGGGATAGCTATTCATCCTGATAAGTCATCGAATTATGCTAAACAAAGTATAAAGACCTTGAAGCTGCTTCAAACTAGCCCTGAGCCTAATGCATTTGTCTTCTATGCCTCCTTGATAAGTTGAAATTGATCCAAACCCTAATTTATCCATGACTCCATCTCTTCGAAAGAGCAAGGCACTGGTATTCCCCTGGTGATCACTTTAAAGAATATTCTTCTTCACCTTCTCTCTTTCTTTCTAGGCCTAGCCTACATAGGTCACCTAGGGCATCACTTATCTCACAATCTAGGCATCCAAATACTTCTATTTTTTGTCCACAATTGTGTTGACGTGTCCTCTAGAAGCCCTCCAAATTTGAGGCAATTCCGATGATCAGATGTCGAGAAATAGCAAGCTCTAGCTCAGGGACCATTTCTTGCCTTAGGTTTCCCTTGGCTAGTGACCTCATTTTGATCATTGCATCAAAATCAAAGAAAATTTTTCCTTTGATCCTCTTCTCCTCCCTAATTAGGTCAAGCCCCTCATTACGTGATCAACTCCATACCCTTGACCTAATTTTGGGCCCACTTGGTCCCGCGTGGTCCTGCAAATTATTGAAGCCAATTTCACAAAGACCACTCAGAATCCAAGTTTCCAAAAGGATTTTAGGGTCTACGAATATCCTTGACAAGTCATATACTCAAACCCTAGCCCTTAGAATTCTCCTAAGCCCTTCCTAGAGAGCCTTTCATCTTGCTTTCCAAGCAAGAAAGCCATATGTTTGAGTTTGTCTTGTGAATAGACTTCCAGGATCACCTCTCATCCTATCATTGATCCATTATTTCGTGATCCTTATTATAATGGGTCTCCTCCCATTCGTGACAGTCTGTAAAGAGTAAGGAGCCTTAGCCGAGGTGGCAGTGGGTTATTTCTCCACTGTTGCCCTTGACCTAGTAGTAGCCCTTCAAGGTGTTGAGAATTTAGTAGGGCATAGTTTAATTCAATTCTCTTTCTTGATAATTGCTTGTGTTATACTTGTTATGCTTCTATTACTTATATCTTGTCTTCATTAGCTTATTATGTCTTTCATCAAGTCAATTAGCAAAACACAAGAGACACAGAATTTTGGCTCTTCAAGCCAAGGCCAACACCTCTCCCTCTTGGAGAGGAAAACCCGAAAGTAATTCTTCTTCTAGATCTTCAATTGACAAGTACCAAGGCCGTGACCTAGACTCTTGACCTTAGTATGCCTCCAAGACCTTGTCACTGCTCCACTAGGCTTTTTATGCTAATATTCTTTTCTGCACTACTTTGCACCACAACTAGGAAAGCTCGGTTCCTAGTGATCTCCCTTTCTACTCTTCCTTGAACTATCCTCAGTCTCCTAGATACTTTCTCGACCCTTCTTCGTACACACTTGATGCACACCTTCAATGTTTCTTTCTTACTGTGGAAACCCTTCTCCACATTGTGTATATATCGGTCTCTTTCTGAAGTGTCTGAGATCAAGACAGAGACTAGTGGTTTTCAAGGAAGCTTTAGAAGCTGCAATGACTGCAGCATTCCTGGTAGAAAAATCTTCTACAGGTTTTGAAGAGAAAAAGCAGGTTGCTTATGAACTCACACTACATGCTAAATGCACCATGACCAATAGAGCTTACATGGCAGAGACATAAGCCATTTCTTTGCTTGTATCACTGCTAACTTCACAAGATCCCAAAAGCTTAAGAAAATCCTATAACTGCGCTCCTAAATTTATCTATTATGCAATCTGGTGCATACAGCCGATCAACAATGTTCTCAGAAATAAATGCAGTATAGATGCAGTGTTCTTCAGCTTTTCCTCTGTTGGTGGATATAATAAATCAATTGGAAAGAGGCCTGATGTCATTCGAGCCTTGATAAATCTTCTTTGGGACATAATTGTCAAAGGCAAGAGGGATGCAGCTACTGCCTTGTTTAATCTTTCAGTTTTTTATTGAAGTGCTTCAAGATAGTAGCAGCTCGTGTAATTCCTATGTTTATTAATGTTTTGACAAATGACACACCAGATCTTACATACAATGCAGTTTCTTCTCTTGCTGTTCTTGCGACACAACTAAGATTGGCTTCTACTTCACTTAAATGCAAGGAGAATACTGTGGCCAGTTTGCCATCACTGTATTGCAATGGAAGTGACAAATTTTAAATAAGTTGTTGAGATCACCATCGTTAAGGCCTCATCTGTATAATCTTCTTAAATCTGGTACTCCTAGAAAAAAAACTACATTTCTTCTCAGAATCCTGGGGCAACTTCAAGAACTCTGCAAACAATTTTCTCATACGATACTGAAACTTTAGTCAGCACAGTAGCAGTTGGAGAATTTTGTATACTATTGCATTATTTTTTTCAATTTTTAAGATGAATGGTTTTTCTTCTATGTTAGGCACCTGCCACCAATTCGTGCAGTTGCTCGCCTTTTACTGGTATAGCATATTCTTTCACTTTCGTAAACAAGAATGAAAATAAATGTAAGAACCCTCTTGTAGGACAGGGTAATTTCTTGTACTTTTTAATCTGTACATACAGCTGACAAAACTCAAACTCTAGGCATCCGCAAAGCCTTTTTTAATCTGTACATGCATCTGACAAAACTCAAACTCTAGTCATCCGCAAAGCCTTGGATAGGTTCAAGTGGAGGCCATGTAGATCAAAACCAGTTGAAATGGGAAAAAAAATGCAGGTAGGACACAGTTTCAACACGCCCCTGACCACTGCCAAGATATGAATTAGATCTTAGAATAACAAAACCATGCAAACGAATTCAGTTTGTGTGCATCCAATGCAAGAACCCTTAACCCTTTGTTGTTAAATTCCCTGGCAGGAAGCGCAATCTGCTAATGCCCTAAAACCCTAAACCCTGGACTTCCTTAGTGTAATGAGACAAAGAAATATTTGGAGAAATAAATTCGTGAAGGGGGCAGAGCGAAACCTTTTCCTGGAAGTGTCGCTGGAGGATGAACTGAACAACCTAGACCTCGAACGGCAGCAAACTTTGTCGCAGAGCGTCTAGAAGGCACACCACAGGAGCAAACTATGTCGCAGAGCGTCTTCCACACCAAGCTGAGGGATACAGTTAAGATATTTTGGAAGAGGTTGTGTGTATAAGCTAGTAGGCTTTGGGTTTTTGGGAATTTCCAAAAAGACTCGACTGCTTTTATCACATGTCGAGGGAATTCCAGGTAGATCTACGGTTCAACATCCTACAAATCAGGTAGGAGAATGTCTTCAACAGATGAATGAATCATTATCCTGATGCTCTCTACAGCATTTCCATCACCGGCTAAGCCTGGCCGAGCATTTCTATCACTTCAAACACCAAAATAACTCTCGGAGCACTCTTTCCTGGAGAATAAAAGAACATCGGGATAAAACCCCATCCTCACCAGGGAATGCCAGATGCAACTATGGAAGTTCGGCAACGTTAACGTGGGAGCGATTTTACTCCATGTGTTATATTTTCATTTCAATGAACGATCAAAATGAAGTATTGGGATTGTCTGCGCTGAAACAATATGATCCGAGTTTAGGCATAGCATACTAATAGATTTTTTAAACATAATTTTTCTTCATTGGAAAATGGTGATTCAAGTTTTCTTAATTGGAAAATAGTGATTGAGGTTAATTTAAGTTATATATATATATATATATATATATATATAATATTTATTTTTAAAGTTATGGTTAAATGAAATAATTAAATCTTATTTCCCTGATCGGGGTGTACAATTGTCAGGGAGGAGATCTTAGCCGTGGCAACCTAGCGTGCACTCGTCCTCCATGCAATTAAAGACCATAATGAAGCATTGTCAGCCCAGTTCAATGAAGTGTGTGATCACCCAGATTCTCATGATGTCGCAGTGTGGTCAGGTTGTTTCGTCAGAGCACCGAAGGAAAGTTTCTGTTAAGGTATGTGGGTTCCCTCCCTCCCTTCATTCATTTATGCAGTTCTTTTTGCATGCAAGCGTCTGGAGGCAGCAGCGGAGGAAGTTGAGCGATACACATTATGTCAACCTTTCAATCTTGTCGGGGTATGTATCTGTTACTCTACTTGCATTCATGGTGCCAATTGCCACGGTATCGTTTAGGTTGTTGTCTATTATGGATGTTTTGGGCCGGTTAATGAATCTTTGCTCTGTTACTCCCATGTTGAAACTGGTTCAACCGTGCTTCCGCGACCCCTGTATCTTGCTCGCCCACTCTGTTTTCCCTGTTGTCATCCCGGGTAGTATATGGCCCTGTTCACTGTTCGTTGCTTTAGGTAAACACTAGGATATTTGGAGAAGGTTTCGAATTTTTTTATTTATGGTTCTGTTCTGTCAAGATGCCAATTGGGTCAAGCTTCATATTTTCAAGGTGTTCCATGTCCCTTTCGTTCTTTGCCCTGTCTCTGAAAGCTGGGTTATCATCTTCTGCCCGCAGTCATATCTGTTCCATGTTTTCAGACCCAGAGTTTTTTCGGGATTGTTCTTGGAATTGGATGGTGGAGCTTCTGGTTCTCTGTTCCTCCACCAATCAAACTATCCCTCCACTTAGCTTACCGAATTCGGCCACAAGCCTTCAAAGGCTCCATGCTCTGTCTGTCTTAAGTACAGGACTCACATATCCCGGGTGCGCGGCCACCTTTTCCTGTATGAGGTCTACTCAGCTTCTTGTTATCCGGACCATCTTCTTCTGGGATTGTTTTTCGCATAGGGTTAAGGGGTTTGCGGTCCTCTGTTCTCCCGAAAAATATTCTGGCTCTCCACATTGGTTAAAGAATTGGGTTCTGTGGTTTCGTTTTCCTTGTTTTTATGCTAGACACGTTATCTATGCTCAAAGGGTGCGCACGGGATGTTTAGATATGGCTCCTCATTCCTTTGTTGTTCCATCATGCCTGTTTGTGTTATTGAATAGGATTTTTCCAGCCATGGGGAAGAGATGTTCAGGGTCTGAGTCTGCTAAGGGCAAACAGAAAGTCCAGTTTGAGCCTGCCCCTAAGAAATGTGGTCGTAAAACCAACCAGGAGCATCTGGAGACCTTAGCTGCTAATTATGTGATGGGTAATTCTTCAATTGTTCGTCAAGAAATACGTGGTTGGGAAAGAGATATACAGACTGATCCTGAAGATAATGAAGCAAAAGCTGAGATTTTAGATTTCATAACAGACCCTGGCAATACACGTGGATGTCTTACTTTATTCAATCAGACTATTCATACATACTGGATAGTCAAGTGTCTTATAGCAAAATCTATTCAGAGTCTTCCGCCTGTCCATGGTAAGGCAGACCCGGCAAAGATATAACCTCGCCTTCAGGACTTGCTACAGGACATACAGAACCAGCTGCAGCATATCAAGATTACTCAATATCAGGCAACTGATCATATTAGTAGATTGGATGATCGGGTAGGCCGTATGGAGAAGCTGCTCCAGCAGCTACAGCAAGTTGATATGCCTGGGTCTAATGTGAAAGACCCAGCTCCAGTTTCCTCATCAGATGGATAGTTTTTTTCCGTATTGTGTTTTTTGATGCACTTTTTAGTTGTATATGAACTCTCTTTATGTCATATGTATGTAGAAACTGCAGTAGTAGGACAGATAGCTCATGAGACTTATAGACGGATGAAACAATTTCAATTTTGGTATGCTTTTCACGCTTTCAGGTGGCCAACAGACCTGGTTTCCTACGGGCAGGTTGAGGTCACAGCCTAAATTTTATATTTTGTAGCCTGTCCTTTAATAATAAATAGAAAATAGTGTGGTCCCACCAAATTTACAAAAAGAAAAAGAAATAATTAAATCTTATTGTTTTTAGGATAATGGGCTTTCAAAATGGTGTATGAGGTTTTATTGTTTGTAAGGCAAGGGACAATTATGTATGTAACATAGTAGTAATAATCTATTTTTAAGGACAAGGCTAATCAAGATGATGAGACCTTATTATTTGTAGGATAATCTACTAGGTGTATTTGTTTCTTAAAAACTATGCAAAGATAGATGTCCCTTTTATGGCCAAGTTCCACCAAAATGGTTGGTGGCTTGTCTGGAGGGATATCCCAAAAAAAACCTTGATGCCTCTCTAATAGGGCCTGTATGTCTGGGTGCATTGGTCGTGGTTGGGCCCCTGTCTCCAAAATCCTCGGCTTGACCACCCACTTTATGTCCCCATGTCGTAGATCTACCTCCATCCGGTGTGTTGAAACTGTCTAGGGTGGGTAAGAGTGCATTCCCCTAAAAAATACTAGCTTCCCATATGGCCCCATAAACTCCATCTCTAACTTCTGCCAGTTAGTGGTGACCCTCCCCAATGAGTATAACCACTAGACACCCAACACCGCGTTGGTCTCTGGGACACTAAAAAAAAATTGATCAGTAATTGAGTAGTTCCCCACCACCACAGTCAACCCGGGAGCGTACTTCGTGCACTACATGATTCAGTCTCTTGGCACCAACAAGAACCCCTCAAAGGTCTTTGTGTGGATGCCCCTATGCTCCACCATCTGGGAATCAATAAAGTTGTGGGTGGCCCCACTGTCTCCCTGAACTTAAACTCATTTCCCCTATACCGTCCCCCTAATCCTGAGTGTCAAATTCTTCGGAACTCCCCCTGATGGGGAAAACGGACCCCTTTAGGTGGTAGTGGTGGTGGTGGTGCCCCCCCTTATGATGGTCCTCCCTCGTCTCCCAGATCAGCTCGAACCTCAAACTCCTCCTCTGACTCACTATCTGAATACACCTAAATGTAGTAGGCCTTGCCCTTGGTGCACTTGTGCCCAGGTGCCCAGGGTTCTTGGCACATAAAGCACAAATTCCTCCTTCTAAGGTCCCTTAGGGTCTCCTCGTCCATCTAACCACATCCCCCATCCATCTAGGGTGGTCTAGTGTCTTGGTTCCCTTGTGTTGCAGTGGGTCTAGTGGGGACAAAGGCTCGGGTCTTGGGCACAACATCAATCATATCCCAGGTCTTCGAGATAGCATCTTTCAAATATGTGGGCTTGTACGCCCTCACCCAGCCACCCAATGGCTCTGTTAGCCCCTCCACAAATAGCATGATCAACCAGGCCTTTGAAATGTCAGTCAGAATCACTGCCAGTCCCTGAAACTCCGTAATGTATGCCTTTGCACTGCCAGTTTGTCTCAGATGGGCTAACTCCCTAAAATCTAACTCTGGGTCTTTCCTCTCAAACCTCTCCAACAACCTTTGGGTGAACTCTGTGTAAAATGTGATGTGAATATGTTGCAACATGATTAGCCCATGGTACCACCACTCTTGGGCTTACCCTTCCAAATGCAGGGTAACAAACTGAATAACATGGGTCTCCTGCATGGGGTTTAGGTGGAAGCATGTACAGTCCCTTACGAACCCAAGCCCTGACATCCAATTGTTATAGTGCAAGAACTCCAGTGAAGCTCGCAGGAATTATCGTTAATGTCTTTTGCATAATTATGTGTAATCAATTATAAAATTAACACTCTTGTGGTATAGAAGAGAGCCTTTGGAAATATGTCAAAACTTATAATTCCATTTTGCACTTTATCCTCCCTTTTTTTTAAGGGATAATCAGTGCTTCGGATGTCAAAAAGATGTTGAGCCCTCTTGCTCTTTGCAGTATGGGTAAAGCCATAGCCTTTTTACTTTAATATACAACATAATTGTGACTATGAAATAATGTGTAGTAATGTTGCAGACCTCAATTAAGGACCAACAGTAGAACATTGATAGAGCTCATAGAGGTATATGGAACCTGAATCCTTCAAAGACCTTGGTCCTCACATCATATTGTTGTATAAAACTAACAAGACTTATGTTCCCCAAGGATATCTAGGAATTAGATTGATGCAAGAACGCATAACTCCAAAGTTTTTGGACACATTGAATTAACCAAGACATTGACAAATTCACATGACAGAAAGCTTGTCACAAGTTCCACCCATATGTAAAGATCCCATAATAGATTTGTGACAAGGAGACCTGTGAGAAATATGCAAAGGCTGTGGAGAAGTTTTCTTTCATATTGCTCAGTTCGAGAACTCATATCTCAAAGCTCGTGGTTGCTAGCTGAGTATTTCAATTCCACGTTTGACAACCACACTTTGTTTCCGAAGTTGAATCATTACCAGCATGCCCTGTGCTAGAGCTGGCTCTCAACCTAAGTCCACAAAAAAACATGGGGGCACTCATTGCACTTGGTCAGGATGAGGTTGGATGGTAGCAAATGAGGTGAAAGGATGGAGAAGGGATTGGAGTGAATCATGAAGATTGTGATTAGTGTATTCTCAAAGTGTTTCCCTTTGGATTTGATTTGGTGAGAACTTAGAAGTCAACCTTTTAGAGCATGATGAAGGAAAAACTACGATATAAATGAGTTCAGCCACCAGTAGTATCATGTTTAAAACTTAAGTATTGAAGAAGGAAGCCACAATTCGTATCCATTTTGAAGGGATACGATAGTTACAATTTTTTACTTTTAAAATTTAGAAAAAAAACTGCATATTTGCTTTTGTATCACGAAGATGTTTAGTCCCAATATTTTTTTTTGTACCCAAAATTTTCCATCTCATACTGTATCTGCATACAAATTCAACCTCGGTTACTATGTCTTCAACATGGCATCATCATAATGGAACTGATCTCATTTAAGCCTTATCCTTTAATTTGTAATCTCTATTGAGAGGACTAAAAATTTTCTGCTCCACAGACATTTGTCCAACTACAAATTTGAAATTCTTCTTCTTTCTTTGTCTACTATAGATGAAACTTGTTATGAAACACCTTGCTACAACATAATATTTTCTTCTAGTACCATAATTATATTCTTATAGTTTTTTAAGCCCCAAAAATTCCTATATTCACATACAATTTCCCTTCACCATTTTAATTGCCTCACTTGAGTCTCTTTCCGGGATTCCATATACATGGCTGCCTGTCTCTGTAAACAAATATTCAACACCAACACTAGAAATTAAATACATTTTTCAAGAGTTGTTGCAGATGCAAACAACTAAGAATTACCAACTTTGCATGGTTGCAAATAAATCCCCATCCCAACTTTCCCTTCTGTATTTTGAGGCTCCATCAAACTTAAGCTTGAAGAAGCCTTTGTATATTCTCATTAATCTAATAACCCTTTAAAGTGGGGTTTCTTGAGATCCGCCGTTTAATACTGAATGGTGCATATCTTGATATTTGTCTTTCAATATTGAATATTGCATTACCAAAAAACATTGTTAGCAACACTGCTCCATTTCGATTTTCAAGCCTCAATGCTACATGGTATTTAACAAAAGAGCCATTTATCATTGCTTTTTTGGTCAATTGTAGGTAAGCACAAGTCTCAATGTCTCATAGTTTGAGAGGTGCTTATGAGATGATTAATGTAGTAGCAACAACGCTTTTACTCTGTAACATTGACTGAATTTCAATGCATTCATTGTTGATGTATGCCTCATCAATGCATACATTTTAGAGAACAAATCTAGCATCACAATTAGGTCTTTATGCATTTGTTTCAATCAATGTAAGCAGGTACTGGTTGCATATCCTTATTGACATTTGCTTCTCGCCATGCAAACCTTTAAATATATCCCACAAGCCAATCACAAGTTCAAAGCATCATATTTTCAAGCCAAAAGGCATCATCTCATATATATAATGCAATCCATCCTGACCCAACCAACCCCTGTAATTTATTATCAAATTAAGATAAAAAAATGTTACAAGGGATAACATAATCGGTAGAAGTTTATTACCTGCCATTTTGAAAATCATAACTTGTCTTTATGATTTCCATGCAATCCTCCACATAAAATTTACCAAATAGTATGCCTATCGTAGTGTATTACATAATGATTATGAGTCCAGGCTAAAACATATTCGTACCAGATCCAACCAAAAGGTCAAGTCCCTCCCATAAATAGCAATCCCCTTTTATGATTATAGTTACAATCACCAATAATCACCACAAGAACACCGCCTCTCATTGAAATGATGGAAGCAGTTGGAATCCCTCATAACAATCTCCCTTAAAATAATTTTTGAGATGAACTTGATGGCAAAGTGGCAATCAGCACACACTCAAAGGTTCTTAATTACCCGAATAGTTGTCCCACAGGATGTCTTAATAAGCCCAAAATCAATGGCCAACTTCTCACTATGGTGGCAAGGAAATTGTTCCTTATGCTCCTCTTTCACATCGTTCAATACGAATGTTATGTCAGGTACATAACCTGCTGCGCTCATCTCCCTAGACAATCTATGCAACTTTTCAATCTATCCCTATAATATTCTCCTCTTTCAAGCATTCTAGGACATCTTCACAGGTAAATCCAGGCTCTGGAATGTTGTTGATGGAAGAAGGTTGAACTGATGTTGAGAACAATGTTGGGGTTTTTAGGGAGAAACACTCTTGTGAACAAGGTGCTATGATTTAGAAGGAGTCTGAGAGAGGAAGGAAATCTAGGAAAAGTAATCATAGTGTTAAGAAGAAGAACATAATCCTCCTTTCTCTGGTGTTGGGAGTCGACATCACCATTTTGAAGACTAAGGAAATCTCCCAAAAATTCTTGGTGGGGCGAGTAACAGGTCAAAAATTTAAGTCCTTAACCCCAATAACGTTGGTGGACAAGGAAATATCACCTATTGTAAAATGACCTCTGGAGGTGTCTCTGCTAGCTCGAGGTTGGATTCATGTGTGCTTCCATGATGCGGCCAATGCCAATAAGGTACAAGATATGGTTTGGAAAATTGATTATTTACAGTTATTATTATACATTGTATATTATTATTTACAGTTAAGAAAATTTGTATACAAAATTGATTCGTAAATTAAAAACATTCTTTAGTTCACCAGGATAGGACTTATACCTAATAACCATAGTATTTTTATCTCAACAGGTTTTATGTATTTCAAAAGAATTCAAAGTTGTATGTTTAATTTTTGCCTATGTTTGAGAGAGCTACATTTAAAATTGGATTTTTTCTTTTGGATGTTTTTGGAAATTATCATTTTTTATAATAGATGTAAATTCTAATCAAGCCATGAGAATGGAATATTTATGGAATCTTCTTGTTTGATGAGTAATAATGTGCCAAATTTCGTTTAATGAGCCTTGCAATTTTGAGAGCCTTAAAGGATTTAGGAAACACCCCCTTACCCCTCCAATAATAAAGGGAAAAACTCGTTAACCTATATTCAACCTTTTGGTCACAACTTCCACTCTAACCAATTCCAATTCCAATGCTTGTTAGATTTTGGAGTGCAACCTTAGAAATGAACAATTAATAATGGAGAGAATATGAAACTTTATTTTTTAATGATGTTGTAGCGATGATGTAAAACCTTTCATGTACATCATGTCATTTATAGTACCCTTCAAAATGGATGGTGGTTAAACCCAAAAAACATTGATTACATGTTAAACAATAACACATTGAAAGTGTTGCATGATGTCAATGCTAAAAATAAATTCATACAATAATTAACACGTTGTCATAAAAAATATAAAATTCAAATGTATTATTCTCATCTAATCAATCTTTATAATAGGGATGTATTTACTCATAATTGATCTTCTCATCATCATATACTCACACCTTGATGAACATTAGAAAATAGGCATAAACTAGTCCTTCCAAACAATTGTGGGGAAAATCACACAAAAGGTTTGATTTTCATCCATTCCATGGACACCTTAAAATATGCATTGCCCTCCAAGCAAGGATTTATCTCAAATAAAACATAGGATTTTAACTCCTTGAAGATTCACTCAAGAAGTATACCCTACCCAACAATGTCATCAATTGTTCTAATATCAAACTAAGTCTAATACTTTTGGCTTACAACATCACCTTTATCCCAAAATAAAATGTATTGGACCTTAGTACCCCACTATGGCTAAAAACACTATATCCTCCTCTATCCACTTAGAAAATACTTGAGTACTCTTTAAATACTCCATTTATCGTCATGGCTTAATAAAAAAATCATCTTTCTCGAGGTATAAATTACACAGTAACATATTCAAACAAAGTCCTATAAGTAATCTTTCTTTCCCATTTTTCCCAAGAGCCAATAAAATAGTTATTTTTACTGAAGCACCCCTTCCCAATGTTAGCTTCTACCTTTCCCAACCCATTTCCAAGCATAATTACCATCCCTAAATAAGCTTAGGGAAAATTTGTGGTCAGGGTTAAAAGCATTAAAGTCACTTAGAACCCATTTTGTAGCTTAAACCCCACCCCCAAAGTCATTAAACCCTAATTTAATTTATCTACCATATTTCATAAATTTTAGACAATTATTTCCCATTATACTATGTTGGCTCTATGAGAGACTCAAAGTTAATGGGATGTTTCCAAATATGGTCTATTCTTGTCTAATGTCCTAACATATTCCATCTTTTTTGGCAATAAGGTCTCGTTTGAAAAACATATAATAATTCACATTAAGTAAAGCACAAAATGTTAAAGATTTAAGGGGGAATCACATTCATTATGATATTATTGGTGTCTTAGAATCTCTGACACTACCAATCCAAATGCCAGAACAAACTACTTTGCACAAAGAAATATAAACAACAATAAATCAACTAGTGAAAAGAGTAGACAATTTTGCTTATCTCTGAGAAGAGATGTTGCAGCTACAGGCCTCTGAACTGTGTTACAATGAGGCTCGAGGGCCTATTTATTATTGAGAAACAATGGAAAACCCTAAACATCCAAAAACCTAACCCTAGGAGATGAAGGGCCAAAACTATGGGCCTCGTTTGGGTAAATTGGTGTTTCAACTTCCCAGGGACGTAACTTTGGCATACGGTCTCCGTTTGACACGCCCCATACCTCGTTAGAAATATCTATCCAAGGAATACAAATTTTGATGTGAGAAACATTGGTCCATGGACTTTAGGGCCTCAAAATGTCGTTTAGGGCCTCAAAACGGCTCCGGAAGTTCAGGACCCGAAAAACTACTAAAAATAGTAAGTTGTGCTGAAACTGAAAAACTGAAAGAGACAATGGTGGGGCCCCAAGTGGAATAGGCGGGTGGTCACCAATATCCACTTGGATAAATAGAAGTGGCTCGTTTTACCCTTAGGGATAGTTCCCCAATGGTCTCATTATCCATGTCTACCCTCTCAAACATGAACAATGATGATGGTAAGTCACGGGATTAGACAGATTTCAGTGTGAAATTTAATGTTACGTGGTACTTTGTCAATCCAAACATTTTGTAGAGGTTTACAAAGAATCCATCACAAATAATTCATTGAGAACCAACTTAAACAAAGGTATTAGCAACTTTATGCCTAAGGTCAATGATTCCAAAGTGACTATGTGCTAGAAGCCTATCACTATGTTGAATGACTCATGTAATTTTATTTATTTAAATATTATTGATTAAGTAATATGAAAATTAAAAGTCAAAAGAAGCTTTTAAAAATTATAAATATTTTAAGGATATTGAGGGGTTCTTGCCATTCAAGCTAAGAACATTGTTCATCACTATATATGGAAACTTCTTGCATCTACCTTGAGCTAAGAGATCTAACTTGTACTAGGGGAATAGAACCTTGGTGAGTGAATATCACCACTTTCACTTGACTAGTAATTAAGGCCCATTAACTATATTTATATATTATCTATATTAGTAGTTAAGGAAACAACTATAATAATAATAAGTGAAAAATTAAGTCAATCATGTTTTGTATTAACACCTAAGTTGTTTTAGTACATGCATTGTAATTCATAGGTTAGGGTTGAGATCCACGCTTGACATGTTTAAGCATATATATCTACTTGACCATGATGATAAACCATCATGCTAGTAATGAAGAATTATTAGTGCTCACTATGCATTGGATTAACCCACACATATTCCACATCATCTAATTGATTCTCACTAAGTTAATAATGGTCCTAATTAAAAACCGTTATTCATAATTGACTTGATCTCTATGTGTCTTCCTCCTATACTAGCCAGTTTGTCGGCAAATATCCCCTATTATATGGTTGAGCTTATATCCCCTGACCTCATGCTAGTTATTGGGCTCAAAGTTATAAGTACCACAATGCATAAAAAGAAAATACCGTGCATAGACAAATGCATTGAACAATAAAAATCCTAATGCATTATGAGTATATTCTTCTGGATTAAAGATTCTTCTGTGTGTTTCACTACAGAAGTAGATATGTCCCTCCAAAGTTGATCAAGTGTCTACCGAAAGAGGAACCATAGTTTATCCCAATTCATAGAACAATGCAGTAATCAACTGTAAACACAATGCTTTAAGTTCAATTGTTAGGAATTACCTTAGACAATATACCCTAAGCAACTACTTGAAACTCCTTAACCTACAAATGCCTTTTTCCTCTTGTGGAATTTTGTTCAGGAAAATGCCTTTTTCCTTTATTGAAGTGCTTTGTCGTATTTCGCATCGCAATTTGTGTTGAGTGGCTTTTCAAGAGCCATAAGTCTTTCCTGCGATTTACTTATCATTCTCCGCTCAAGTGTCTTTTAAAAGAAAACTCAGTGTTTTTTATCCCATTTCATTCATATTCCTATTTGAATTAATCTCTCAAGGGTTTTATTTGTTCAACTCTAAATTTTTCAAAAGGGTCCTCATTATTTTTCTAAGGTAATTATACTAAAATAATGGGGGTTGCTGAATAACACAACAAATCCTAACCTAGAGTTCTAGTGTCGTGGAAAAACAACACTATATTTGGGTGACCTATGTTTATTTTTTTATTGATTTTAATGATGTTAGTTCTGGTGGTTGAAATGGACACCAATAATTTCATAACGAATGTGACCCCCCTAAAATCTTTAACATTTTGTACTTTACTTGATGGGAATTATTATATGTTTCTCAAATGAGACCTTCTTGCCCCTAAAAGATGGAATATGTTAAGACATTAGACAAAAATAGACCATATTTGGAAACATCCCATTAACCTTGAGTTTTTCATAGAGGCAACATACAATAATGAGAAATAATTGTCTAAAATATGTGAAACATGGTAGATAAGTTAAATTAGGGTTTAATGAATGAGGGGGTGGGGTTTAAGCTACAAAATGGTTCTAAGTGACTTGAATGCTTTTAACCCTGACCATAAATTTTTTGTGAGCTTATTTAGCGATGGTAATTATGCCTGGAAATGGGTTGGAAAAGGTAGAAGCTAACATTGGGAAGGGATGCTTAAGGAAAAATAGTTATTTTACTAGCTCTTGGGGAAAATGGGAAAGAAAGATTACTTATAGGACTTTGTTTGACTATGTTACTGTACAATTTCTACCTCAAGAAAGATGAAATTGTCACTAAGTCATGATGGTAAATGGAGTATTTAAAGAGTACTTGTCTAAGTGGATAGAGGAGGATATAATGTACTTAGCCATAGTGGGGTACTAAGGTCCAAGAAATTTAATTTTGGGATAAAGGTGATGTTGTAAGCCAAAGACCACACTATCACATAAGTACTAGACTTAGTTGATATTAGAACAATTGATGACATTGTTGGGTAGGGTATACTTCTTCAGTGAATCTTCAAGGAGTTAAAATCCTGTGTTTTAATTGAGATAAATCCTTGCTTGGAGGGCAACGCATATTTTAAGGTGTCCATGGTAGGGATGAAAATCAAACCTTTTGTGTGATTTTCACCACAAGTGTTTGGAAGGACTAGTTTATGCCTACTTTCTAATGTTCATTAAGGTGTGAGTATATGATGATGAGAAGATAAATTATGAGTAAATCCATCCCTATTGTAAAGATTTACTAGATGAGAATAATGCATTTGAATTTTATATATTTTTTTTGTAAGACGAACTAATTGATATCTTTTTGTCCATAAATATGTGATCATGAACATAGTGTTGACCTCTAGCAAGTAAAATGTGATTTTTTTTAACCCTTCCTCCTTAAGGGAATCTAGAATTACATATATTTCCACTCATATATTTTTCCACCTCTAATATTTATAGACAAAAAGATATCAATTTTCTAAAGCACATGGAAACCAAATTATCACCTTTCCCATATTAACTCCCTCTATTAAACATTATAGAAAATCTCTATAAATTAATTATCTTTACTAAACTAAACATTTCATTCAAAATAATCGTCACTCCATAACATCACTGCTTCACTCCATTTTTTTTACTACACAAATATCATAATTAAAAAATCAACCAAAATCATAAAGTGACATAGAGAACTCAAACAATTTTTATATAATTAATAATAATTTATATTAAAAAATACCTTCCTATTAATTAAAAGAAAAACACACATATTTAGGCCGATAGGCCTTCTATTTTGAAAGAGTTCACGTTTTTCATCGTCAACATATTCAATGTGCAGCTGACACTTGTTCCTTGGGAGTTTTAACCTGTGGCTGACACCTATTCCCTACACCTATTTCCCCAAATACTTGCGACCGGTCATGGCAGTCTAGAAAAAATCAGAAATAATGCCGCCTTTTATTCTTCCTGCAACTCCACAGCAACGCAGAGCAAACTCCGACGCAGTCCAGAAAAAATCAGAAATAATGCCGCCTTTTCTTCTTCCTGCAACTCCAGAAAAAATCAGAAATAACTGCCATGCAATTTCTTCTTCCTGCAAATCCACAGCAATGCAGAGCACAGTCGCAGCAACGAACACCAGTCTTCTCAAAGCAGTTGGCTCATCAGGGAAGAACAGGTAATGCCCTTTCTTTGTTCATACTTCTTCATCGTTTTTCTACCTATCGCTTCCATGGATTTGGGTTGGGATTGTGGTTGGGGTTGACTTTGCTTCTCATGCTTACACAGTGCCGTATATCAGCCTCTGCAATTCAGCCCATGGGTAAGTTCTAGCTCGAATATTAATGAAAAACAAAGCCTAATCCTTGCACTTCTCTAACGTGATTTGCAAGTTTTGCTTCTCTGTGACATTGCAATGGATTCATTCCATTTTGCTTTTAAAACCCTACTTTGTCATGCACAGTTTTTCCGAATATATTTGGTGCAAATTGTTCCAAAATCCATTGCGTTTGCATTGGGTTATTGTGAATCAGATTCATTAGTCGCTTTGTTTCTTCTGTTTTGTTGTCATGGCTCTTGGTGATGGTTTTTTTTCATTTGTGCCTGTTTTGATCCGTATGATTTGTATGTATGACGTCAACTTGCTCATTTCTGATCAATTTATACAAAAGGTTGCATGAGTTTAAGGTATCTGTTGAGAAATTATGTTGCATATCGGTAGCCTTTGTTTAGATGTGAATCCCGAATCTATAATTGGGAATATTGCATCTTTCTTATCATCGAAGGACTTTCTTTGACAACCTTTGGTGACCATAAGCCAGATTCTATACAATCAAGGAAGCAATGCCCAAAAAATAAGTATGTGTTTTATTTTTCCAACCAAATCCACTCCCCTCTTTTCTAGGGTGTATTACACTTCCAGGGAGTTAAGTCTCACCATACCCTTAAACATAAGACGCTACACCAACTCTCCATCGTAGCTATCACAACATGTGTGTCAGTGAGTCAAGACAATCCACCTACTAGCGTGACATCTAATGCAACATCCTTCTATTCACTTATACTCTGTGTGCTACACGCATTGAGGTCAATGTAGCAATGATGTGTGGCAGTGAAGAAATTTGTGCTGAAGGTAAAGAAGCAGTTCTGTGCTTTATTACATATTGCCTCATACAATCATTATCCAGCACTATGTACTTCGAATTGTACAAATGTCGAAACTGGGTAACCATATAGCCTACAGGTGTAACATGAGAATCTGGGTAACCATATAGCCTACAGGTGCAACATGCTATCTCGTTTTCAACATGTATTATTAACAACCTATGCATGGTATGTCACCTTACAAGCCCTTGAATAGTATAGTTTTATTTTAAACATTTGAAACTGTGCATGGTTCTACTCCAGTAAGTTTGTGCTTCATTAATGCCTAAAATCATGTGCATGTAATATCCAATTCAGACATCATGCACTGTTCATAGAATGGTAAGTGCGTGCATAATTAGTTGACATAATAGGGTGCATGCAACTGAGTCATAAGGTATATCTTAGTATTGTTCCATGTATGTAAACAACTAATTAAGAAAAGGCAGCCCAACATTACTTCAGCCATGATTTCCAGCATGCAGGTATATAGTAGAACCTCGTGGAAACAAAATGAATTCTAATAAATATTTTGCTTCATTCAACCAACTTCGTGTATATATACACACACAGCTAGAACAGGTATATATATATATAGACACACACATCTATAACAGGTGGAAACCAATAGTCACACCTTCCTAGCAATCCTCAGGCATGTTAGATCATGGAACGAATGGTGATGGTTGCATAGTGCTAGAATTAACTCAACAACATTACTAAGATGTGCAGCGTTAACATTTAACTCATTCTGGCTACCAAAATATACATAAATTTATTATCGGGTCAACTCATCCCATGCAAATGCCAAAATTATCCATTGCCGGGTAAACCATGTGAAAAACCACTGGTGTCTGACTGCTACCCACAGAGTTCATGATTGGGTTAAGAACAGGTATATCATGCCAGCCTCCCTAAAGTGAATATGGTCAAGTGTAAACATACAAAGTTTACCTCTGAAAATTTGGAAGGCAGGGACTGTAACACCTGTTGTGTCAGCCCTATTGTTGAGCACTCACCCCTAATTTCCTCTGTGGTGAACATGTCTACAACACCGATATCTCCTGGTTTCCAAGGAGAACAGGTCCGTACTAGGGACAAGTTCTCATGATCTATCTATTTATTGGATGAGGCTCCTCCCAATTTCTTGTCAACATATGACATGGACTGACTCTATGGGTGTTTGATTTTGTTGCTACCACTAACATCCAGTGGCCAGTGATAGTTCCACAACAGTCTATATTCTAAACTCTGTTACAAGAAAGTTACTCCAAGAATATAAATACAGAGCTGAAATGAAAAACAATCAGCAAACCCAATGAAAGTACATCAAGCTGCCAACTCTTAAGGTTTGATTTGTTACCAATGTCCTTTGGTCATGGTGTGATGTTGCATAGCTTAGTGAAACAAGCCCATCAACTAAAATTTGGTGAGTAGGAGAATGTAGGTATAAACTAGCCTAGGGTCACACAAATGGGTTCACATGACCAACAATATGTGGCAATTTTATGCATCCAATCTTATGTTAACAAGACAACACTTGTTTAAGAGCCATGATGTCAAAAATATCATGTGCAGGTCTATGTTAATTTCTCATAGTAACACACTGTAGTCACTCAGCGAAATCACATTTCGATGGCATGACACATTGTTTTATTAGCAGTCTAGCAGTTCATATGGACAGTGATACCTGCAGAGCTCATCTAAGCATATAGCCTACAGGTGCAACATGCTATCTCGTTTTCCATTAGCCTACTGGTTTTAGTGAACTAACTCAGCAGCTCCACCCAAGTTGGGAATCCAGAGTCTGCTGGTTTTGGGCACCCAAAGAGAAGCCCAGAATTGGGAATCCAGTGGGCGCAGTTCCATCCTCAGTCCATTTTCATTACTCCATTTCATGTTCTTTTTCTTCTTTAATCACAACCCATTGCAATTTAGCGTCAGTGGAAGTAAGAAATAACAAAGAAAGGTAGGTAGAAGGCACCCCAACAGAGTATTCTGGTTTTATGTTTTTATGGGGAATTTTTTTGTTGTTGCTTTAAGAAACATGCCTAGGGCTAGGAGGCTGCACCACATAACATAAACTCTTTTCAGCTTAAGTACGGAGTCTGAGGGATTTCTATTCCACTAAAGTTACCCACGACTCACAACTAGCCTCAACCCTTTAAAACATGTCACTTGGGTGTAGTATACCATAGCAAAAATGGCACTTGGTGGACAACTCAATTGTCTGTTGACCTTACCAGTAAATCAAGACCGCATTAATTTTTCTATGTTATGATTTACTCTGTTTTCTCATAAACTTGCTTCATTTTCGCCCAATTTTAGTAGAGTTTCTATTTAATGGCCATAGTTTATCATCATAAGAAAAAAGGTAACCGTGTTAAGCCTAGCTCCCAAAGTAAGGCAACTGTGTTAATCCTAGCTCCCAATGTAACCTATAGCTTCTGCTCTCAATATCCCGCCATGATCTGCCACAGGAATTGGGGTTTTTACTGTTTTGAACCTGCTAGAAATGAACTGGTGACAACTAGGCAAATTCCACCTCCCAACAGATATAATTTGTGTTTTCCGATGAAGAATTTCTGTATATTTAGTTGGATTCATCGAACATTTAGCAACGAGTTCTGACTTTTAACTTGACTTTAGCAGAGAAAATGGAAAAATGTAAAATTAATATGCCCTCAAACAAGAGAATTTATTCACTTGGTTCAGAAATTCTGTTGCATATCGGTAGCCTTTGTTTGGATGTGAATCCCGAGTCTATAATTGGGAATATTGCATCTTTCTTATCATCGAAGGACTTTCTTTTTATCATCTCAAAGCCATCGTCTGCCAGAGATTATTGCTGATAAACTAGTTGAATAAGTTTTATATAGATTAGGGGTGTATGTAGTTTCGTGGATTAAACACATGTAAGTTCAGTGATAAAGAATGGAAAAATATATTGAAGGTTCAAGGAACAACACACAGGAAAAAATAAAAACCTTACCATCATCAGTCTGGTCCAGTACCTTGGGGTTTCTTGTTAGTGTTCGTGGTTAAGCCATTCTCTATTTGTATGTTTGGGGATGTGGTAATTTTGGTTTTATTTGAATAAAATCATGAGTTCTAGGGTTTTGAGAGAGCTTAATTCCAATTCAGTAATTTTTTTATTTTTTTTTCATATCTGTTTCAAGCCTTTGCCATGTTTGTAGGCATGTCTTAGAGCCTACATTAATTGCACATTCCTCTGTATTTTATTCCAAGAAATAATTGTAACTCTGCTTGCTGGAACAAATCCTCCAGAAAATCACAAATTTAGTGATCATATCTAAGGGAGTCATTTGTTTTAGTACTACAATTCCCGCGTGCAAAACATTGACTCAATTTTTGTCACAGAAATAGAAGCACAGTGAGTAAGTTAGATTTCTCAATTTTGTTTTCAATATGGTAGTAGCTACAAGGATAAGCCTGCAGTGAAGTTTTTATAGTTATCAGTTTATAATAAATTATATAAAATCTTTAATCTGTAATCAAATGGTACATTCAATAGCTTTATAGCTATTACATACTTGTTACATGCATAAGCTAAATTTGAAGGAATTTAGGCTTGTATTTAACACAAATTTGTTTTCAAATTTGATTATTGTATCTTCAAAAATGTGTAACAAAAACAACCACATCAAAGAGAAACTCAGTGGAATACTGGATAGCTGCATCTGATTTAATCTCTTTGCCCACACAATTTTTTCTATTTCCTCTATTTCTGTCAGTTTCTTATCAATTCTTCATTACGGCAAGGTTGTCCATTCTTGGAAGAGATCTGCTCACCCTACTTTAGTTATTGACATTGTGTAGTGGCAGTCTCCTTTTAATGGCTCTTCCTAGGAATCTGACTGTACAATATGATTATTGTAACTGATTCACTTTATCAACTCTGAAAAGAGGATTTTATAAGAATTTTTGCGTGTGATACATAACAGTTTCCTTGGTCTCCTGTAAACGTATCTGTTGGTAGCTTTGGACTGCATACAGCAGTGATTACACAAAGTCCTCTATCATGTTGCGAAGGATCAGGCTTGAATCAGATGGAAATTTGAGGACTTATGGGTGGGTTAAAAGATCTCGAACATGGCAACTGGGATGGAGTGCAATAAAAGACCAATGTCAAGTGTGTGGATGGTGTGGGAACTTTGGGGTGTGTGTATACAATGACAAAAGCTCTTATTGCACATGCCCATCTGCAGATTTTGTTCCCATAGATCCCAAGGATCCCACCCAAGGGTGTAGAAGACTGCAGGACCTTATAGGGTGTATAAACCAGAGCATGGTTGTATTGAACCATACTCAATTCTTCTCTTATCCTCCAGAATCGGACTCAAAGTCGGACATATACTACTTGGGCATTCATGATTGTGAGTAGAACTACTGCCTCAGGAATCCATTGTGTGTTGCATCTACAGTCATGGCCGATGGTTCGAGTATTTGCCGCATAAAGACAGAGAATTTCACAAGTGCCTATAAATCAGCAGCCCTTCCAAGCACTTCTTATGTAAAGGCATGTGGTGAAGGTCATCCTCTAGCACCACCACCTCCTGCAATTAGGACTGTCAATTCCTCCAAGGTATCTTCCATTGCAATAGCAGCAGCAGTTGTAGTACCTATTATTGCCTTGATTACTATCTAGACGTCCATTTGGTGGATTTTCTGTAGAAATAATCCTAGGTTTAGATTTGGACAGCTACCAGCCCAATACTCACTCCTGGATTATGCCTCTGGGACTGCAGTTCAGTTTTCCTACAAGGAACTTCAGCAATCAACAAGGAATTTTACGCAAAAGTTGGGTTCGGGTGGGTTTGGAACAATGTACAAGGGAGAATTGTCCAACAAGACCATAATTGCTGTCAAGCAGTTGGAAGGGATCGAACAAGGTGAGAGGCATTTTCACATGGAGGTGGAAACCATCAGCAATACTCATCACTTGAACTTGGTTAGGTTAATTGGATTTTGCTCAGAAAGTCGCCATAGATTGCTGGTTTATGAATTCATGAAAAAATCTTCTTTGGACACTTTCCTTTTTACTTCTCCAAAGCAATCCAGGATATTAGACTGGGATAAGCGCTTTGGAATAGCCCTTGGGACTGCAAGGGGTGTCACTTACTTGCATGAAGAGTGCAGAGATTGCATTGTTCATTGTGATATTAAACTTGAGAACATACTCCTAGATGATAATTTCAATGCAAAGGTCTCCGACTTTGGGCTCTCCAAGCTCATCACTAACAGAGGTCATCAAAAACGCATGTTGACTAGTGTTGAAGGAACTAGAGGATACCTGGCTCCAAAATGGCTTGCCAATTTACCCATCACAACCAAGTCTGATGTTTATAGTTATGGCATGGTTTTGCTGGAGATCATAGGTGGTACAAGAAATTTTAATACTAAGGCCTCAAGGAGAAAGAAATTTTCAGTATGGGCATATGAGGAATTTGAAAGAGAAAATATTCTAAATATTACAGATGAGAATCTGGGCGGAGATATTAATATTGATCAGGTAAAAAGAGCACTTCAGGTTAGTTTTTGGTGCATTCAGGAGCAGCCCTCATAGCAGCCAACTATGGGGAAAGTTGTCCAGATGCTGGAGGGAATTTTTCCTATTGACAAACCACCTGCTCCTAAATCTTTGGAAATCTTTGAAAGCAGTACCAGTGGCAGTGCTAGTGAACTAGCACTCTCAGTGTTTGCAACATCCAGTCATCCTGTTTCTTCTATGTCCTCTGTGAATGCCACTCCGTCTTCAAATCTCTAAAAAATATGGAAGAGAGACTCTCCAGCAGTAGGTAGCTATCTTCTCATGGCCATTCAAGTCTGAAACTTATTACAAGATAAGTTCATTTTGCTTTCCTTCCCGATGGAAGGATCACTGTTACTTGGTTTCTAGTGTAAAATCTAGACAAAGGAATTAGTTTGTAACTTTTATTGTGCCATTGCTGTTTTCAAAGGCAAAATATCCAGGACATCTATATTAAGTACTATTATGCTAAAGAGGCAACTTTGATCTGTCAACTACACTTCATTTTGGAATAGATCATTCAAGCTCAAGGCTGTAAACTTTTAAGTTTTATCCCACAAGTAATCTTTTTACCAGAACGAAGAAATATCGGAATGACATATCATATATTAGCTTTTTGGCATTAACCACTAATATGCATTGTCTCTGTTAGATAGCTGAAGTTTGAGATTCTGATTCTATCAATATATCCCTATTACTGGTAGCTGAAGTCTGAGATTCTGATTCTATCAATATAATCCTATTTCTACAAATTCTACGAAAACGATTATTCAACAAATTTATTTACTAATCATATTCCAATTTCCCATATTTGAGAATTTGAGTAGCCTCTGGTTGCAAATTGTGCATCTCTCCTTCCTTTCTGAAATTTCATCTTATATTCCATTGTGAAACAATAAAATGTAAATACAGCATTAGACATCCTTCTCTGCAAAGGACTCCTTTACTCACTGTGTTGAATTCTCCAGCACAGTTTTCCATATAAATATTTTTGAAAAGTAAATATCTCAAAAAGTAAATCAAGAATTATACATATTTTACTGTGAAGGACTACTTTAATCAGTATTGAATTCTCCCGCCCAGTTTTCCAGATAAATATTTTGTTAGAATATTTTTGAAATGTAAATATCTCAAAAAGGTTTATCATATAAAAATATTGCGAGTGTCATGAAGAAGGATCAGGTTTTGGGTTTTGAAATTTCAAGAGAAATTCATCCAACTGTATGTCGAGAAATTCATCCAAACTGTGGATCTTCTGAATATAAATGAAATACACAAATATGATCATAATAGCTCTCTGATCCACCTTTAGCAGAAACTAGCTGGTAATAATAAGAGCCATTAGATAAAATCATTGCCAGAAGCCAGAAATCCACTGTCAGTGAACATTTAAGTATTATATGGAAAATCATTCCTTCCCAATGTTAGAACCCAGAATGCTTGAAATCTCTCTTCATATATGGAAATGTTAAAACTTAGAATGTTATCATTTTTTTTTTTTCAGATATAGAAATGTTAGAGACAATCATACCAATTTAGAATGTTTGACTATTTATTAAGCACCGTGCATTAAGTGGAAATATATTTTTTACCCATTTACTTAGTATATAATTACAATTTCTAATCTATATCTAATTACATTTTCTAATTGCGCATCTGGTACCAAGGGTTTTGACCACTAAATGAACCTTGTTAAAAAAGGAAAAAAGTAACATAGCAGCAACTAACGCTATCCTGCTTCACTCACTTGAAACAAATATTTGTTATATAGTTTTGTTCATGGAAGATTGCCATATGAGAATGTTAGACCACATCCTGTGCTGAAGAACATGTTATTAAGCATGCCTGAGAGCAAAATTGTAAGATCATATGGATCACTTCAAATTCTTTATATCATGACAACACATGATAAAGTCCTAGGCCTTCTTTTTGGAAATTTATAAGGATACTTCAGCATGCTCTTCACTTTGCAAATGCTGATCCTCAAAGAAAGGTATGGAACTAAAGATTTTGATGGTCATTTTCCTTCAGCATCACAGGTAAATCTTGTAGCTAATCTGTGCCTCAAAATTTATGTAATTTTAGAGTTTTCGGTTTTTTGGGGGGAAAAATATTAATTTTTAGATTTTAATCTAAATAAGGGTCTGAAATTCACCCTGGGAAGCTTGTAGTTGCATATTTAGAGAGCTCCAATTTAATTCCTAGGTATTTACATGAGCTTGTTATATGCATCTCCAACTTTGCAACTTGAAAGTGATCAGACCCAGCTGGACATGGGCTTCGTGTTCATATTCAATACCCCCAATGTATTCGTGTTCATGTAATTCAGCATGGTATTTCAACTTTTAAGGGTAAAATGACTGTTTTTTAGCATTGGGGGCCTTCTATAGCTGATTACTGGGGAATTCTGCAACCCCCTTATCTGTAATTGGTTAGCAAGTAGCTTAATATTGAAGTTATGAGCTGCTTTAAATCAGAACCTGCTTCCTAGAATGTGTGCAGAGCATCTGAGAAATACCATCCATAATTACTGTATGGGTTCTTATGATTTTACTGGATAGCACTCTGCCAAGAGACCTTTTGCAAATTCATGAGACTGAAACCCTGTTTCTCAAGCCTCACCCTACTTTAGTTATTGAAATTTCTCCTTTTAATGGCTCCTATCGGCCTCTCCTTGCACCTCCTGGGGAAACTGCCAGTCTAAGTCATGTTGAAAGATAGATTCACATTTCGTTGTTCTCTTCCAGGTTTCATAGGATTTATGTCTTTCAAAACCCCAGAAAGATAATTTCCTTTTGTTCCTTCGCTTATGGTTCAGATGGAGGAGGGAACTGGTTTGATCGAAGTGGCAGTTACTAGCAGGGTGGATTAGCATTGAGAAATTCATTTTTGCCCGTCACTGGACAGCCTAGCACAAACAGGTTCGAAGCCGACGCGCGTGCTTGTGCAGAAGGAATCACCAGTTATGCAACAGAATAGAGTGACCATAGAATTTGCAAGGTTTTCAATAACGGGATCGGTGACCAATCACCAGTTATGCAACAGGCAGAATAGAGTGACCATAGAATTTGCATGGTTTTCAATAACGGGATCGGACGGTCACCGCATCTTCTCACAGCTTGTATATTTGAATTTCCATCGTTTATTTTCGTCGCGTTGCACGGTTTTTCCTTTTCCAAGGAAGGAGGAAGGGTGCTGCCATGCCGTAACAGGGCTCATATCATACTTTTGGTTGAATTCAGGAAATTGGATTCGAATTCCCACACTCTGGGCGATGGCCCATCCCATCACAAGCCCTTCATATCTCTTTGCAACTTCAAAATACTTCTAAACTGACATAATGAGGTTGTATGTTTAGGGTTCAATGGAGGAAGACGAAGCAGAAGGCATGTGTGACAATGGTTGCACAACTGACTACCACAGGTGCCTTTCCGATCCCACAACTGAAGACCACAGGTGGCTTTCCGACCACAAAATCAACGAAGAAAATACATAGAAAAGCAAGCCAGAAGGCGTTGATTATGACAGGGAAATAAAATGTGGTAATACCATAGGAGGTCACCAGCGAGATGCTCTGGCCCAAATGGATTGTGATGATCAAGTTGTCCCTAAAAAATCTAGAGGCCTAAAAATGGCCTTGGGATTGGCCTGGACCAGAGCTTGTGCGAGTCCCAAACCAAAGAAATCGAATGCCGAGGAAATGTACGTGGAATCAGACAAGTAGGAATGAGTCTCCATGCTCCAGAGGCTACTAAATCCACTCAATAGGTAGGTAATTGCATTTTACTTTCATTGTTAAATTATAGGAATTACTGCAATAAACTTTCACATGAAGGACTTCCGATGGCTTAGGTGTCAGTTCTGTATGGTAAATTTTCTACTAAAATTGCCTAGGTATCGTTTCAGAGGCACAAAATGGGACGACTCAGAGTTTGATTCTGTGTCTTTTCAAATTTCAACATGTATATGTTAATTCATTTTATCTTAATTCATTTGTAACAAAACCCTTTCAAAAATAAGTATTACAACTGGATATACATATATATTGAATTCAGGGATAAACTCCAGCATAGAGTACAGAACCAAGATATGTATAAATATGCTCCTTGAGGGTGCTGTGATGTAGCTTCTTTAATAAATTTATATACATGTAATTAAGCATAATATGCAGAAAGGAAAATTATCAGACTAAGAGATAGATAGGAAGTAAGACTTTTTTTAGGTGTCTTGCAAATTTGTGAAATAAATTTAAAACATGCTTTACATGAAATATCAGTGTGGTTGAAAGGTGGCATTAATGCCCTGGGGTTAATGGAAAAGGCTGCAAATTTCATGTTTAGTCAATGTTCTGCTTACTGTCCTAATGTCTAGAAAATTTATTAAAGGAGTTTACTACGGTTGATAAGCTCAAAGAGTATGAAGTCTACCTGCATCAAGAAATGACCGTATGTATATATGACCAAGCAAGGAGAAATACAATGAAGACAACGATCTCTACCATATGTAAACTTGTCAAAGTAAATCTAATCATGCTGGAACCATCTAGAAATGAGGAAAATAATAATCAGACTATCAATATATGGAACATTCACACAACTGTAGCATGCTTGCACTACATACTATCTATACATACTTCATATGCACATTGAATCTCAACACTAATGTATCATCATGACGCTAAAGGCCATCATGGTAACTCTGGTGCTCAAAATTCATTAATCAATACAAAAGACACACACATAAACTTTGCACTTACTCATATTTTTGTAGATATCATAGCACCACCAATTAGCAGTAGTCACCATACAGGTCATACCCTGGAAAATGGGTGTCCATGAGGTAAAATCTGATGACATTTGGAATTTAAAGTACCTGTTTCATGAAAATATGTCTAATAAACATAACTGGAGTATGCTGACTGACTCTCGTACGTCATTAGGGTGACACGGTTCATATGACCATGATGAAATGCCAATATGCTTAAGGATGGTAATAGCAGTCCTTGAAGAATATATTTCAAACTAAAATATACTCTAAACTTACTTCCTTCAATGCACCCCAACAAAAAAGGAAGAATTGTCCGTTCTATTACCTTGGATCACACTCAACCCTGGATTCTTATAGCCTTCAATTTTACAGCATTATTGGGTTTCATTCCTTTAGTTTGTAGTAGTAATAAAACAACTCACATTGTTTACCCAAAATCTTATAGTGGAACTGTTTATACAAGAATTTAAATAGACGACATGACAACATGTTATAACAATGCAATTGCTACAGGAATTGCTCACAGTCCTTAGTGACAGTTCATGATGTAGCAACGTGTAAAAGGTAATAATATTTGTCAACTACCTATTTACACAATATTTGTCAACTACCTATATGTGATAGCAGATTGCCTGTATCCATTTATTGGTCATATTAACACATTGATACTGCAATACTTGTGGGTGACTTCATAATTCGAAGCTACAAGAATCACTTGTTGTTGTGAGTTCTCTCTTGCTATTTATGTGAAAAAGTCCAAATTATAACTTCAGTAATTGATTCAGTATGAGTATACTGCATACTTATATATAGTGTGATTGCATATTGCCTGTATCCATTTATTGGTCATATTAACACATTGATACTGCAATACTGGTGGGTGACTTCATAATTTGAAGCTGCAAGAATCACTTGTTGTTGTGAGTTCTCTCTTGCTATTTATGTGAAAAAGTCCAAATTATGACTACAGTAATTGATTCAGTGTGAGTCTACTGCATACTTATATATAGGAAGATTAATAGATGCATAGGCATTAGAAAAAACACATTACTAGAACAAATATAAGAGAATTTCAGAGCTTCAAATTTACTAGAATAGAGTTATATTAGGTCACAGTCAATGTTCAAAATCTAGCAATGTACCTCTAGATGATTGTGATGAATTCTTCCTAATAATAATTGATCTACATTTTGTTTGGTGAGATGTGGGGCATCTATGGGTTTGTATTTAGAGCTTGATCGCCTGATTTTACTTGGTATCATTTTTTGATGGATCTACTTATAGCTTGATATGTGTGAATATGTCACATGGACAAGGAAAATCTGTTGAAGTACGACAGGGAGCGGGATTGCTTTTGAAAAGTAATCTGAGGACAAGTTTTCATCTGATGATCGCTTTTTATCAACAATACATCAGATTAGAGTTTCTATCTTGTCTGGGGGCACCAAATAGACACCTCCGTTCAACAGTAGGAACTATTGTCAGTGTTATAGTTCAGCAAGTACAGGTTCGTAGTTTTCCAGAATTACTGCAGGCACTGGTTCAATGCTTTAATAGCAATGACTTTAATCATACGGAAGGTGCTCTTGATGCACTATCAAAGGTAACTCAAGGTCTCACTCCTGGCTCTCTGTCTGTTGTAATATATGGATTTTTTTTTTTTTTTTAACTCAACAGGTTTTATGTATTTGAAAAGAATTCAAAGTTTTATGTTTAAAGTTATTTTTGCCTATGTTTTAGAGAGCTACATTTAAAACTGGATTTGTTCTTTTGGATTTTTTTTGGAAATTATCATTTCTTATAATAGATGTAAATTCTAATCAAGCCATGAGAATGGAATGGTTATGGAATTTTCTTGTTTGATGAGTAATAATGTCCCAGATTTCGTTTGCTGAACCTTGCAATTCCGAGAACCCTAAAGGATATAGAAACACCCCCTTACCCCTCCAAAAATAAAAGAAAAAACTTGTTAACCTATATTCAACCTTTCGGTCACAGCTTCCACTATAACCAATTTCAATTCCAATGCTTGTTAGATTTTGCAGTGCACACTTAGAAATGAACAGTTGATAATGGAGAGAATGAAACTTTATTTTTTAATGATGTTGTAACAATGATGTAAAATCTTTCATGTACATCATGTCATTTATAGTTCCCTTCAGAAGTGATGGTGGTTAATCCACCATCCTATAGCGTCATCATCTAATGTTTACATTGATCAAATGTTAAATACTAAACATTGAAAGTGTCGTGTGATGCCAATGCTAAAAATAAGGTCATGCAATAATTAACACTTTTTTGGAGCATGATGTTTGTTCCTCCAACATCTCCCTTCAAATATGAGCTACTCAATAAAGAGTTGTTTATCACCTCGTTTAACACAAACTTGTAGCTGATTACAATATTTTCTCCATCCGCAGTCTCTGGGACCTATTCTTGGTGGCCACTCTGCTGGTTCATCATCACTTACATTTCAAAGTGAACTGCACAACATGGTATTTTGGCTGTAAACTTACTAATGCAACTATCATTGAACACCCCCTTAAATGTTCATCCAAGTCAAGAAATCACTTTTTTATTCACCCAAAACTTTATCTAAAAGATTGGATATGGGTTAACTCCCATCCATGAAGCAATTTGGGTAATTAGTTGTTATTCTTGTTGGTTCATTAGGAGAGCAATCTGGATACTGGTTATGTCATCCAAATTTATTTGCATCAAAATTGTCAGTTTCTTAGTTTTTTTTTCTCATATCTGGTGATTTCTATCTCTGCTTTTCCTGTTATGAGTGTAGAAAGTTGTTGTCTACTGTCCTTATTTACAACTATTGAGCTGGCACCAGGTCCAACACCAAGATACTTGGCCAGATAAATATTTTTCAACACTTGTGATCACTGGGAAAGTAGTCAAATTAACTGGTTTTGGCTACCATTGGAAATTAATATAATCTTTTCTTTCTTTCAATTTTTTTTCAAGAAACATTGACATTGCAACTTAAATTGAAAGGTTTCATAATTTTCAAGAGCAGAGGTGTTAAAATTGGACAACTAGGTCCAAACTCCATGTTGTGATGCTCAGATGAAGATACCAATATTTTTATTGGGTTCCTCTTTCGGAGAGGTGTAAGATCGATCTAAAATTGATCTTAATCCGATGAGCAGAACATTATTTTGAATTTATTTTTAATAATTTCAAATATGTGCAGGTCGGCCTTAAGGTTTTACACCCCCAGCGAATATGTCACACACCTTAGTGATCGATATAGATAGAGTCAACATTGGAGGACATTTCACTCATCTCATCCTCACACATCATCTCTCCTCTTTTGATTGGTTCGAGCTTCTTGGAGGCAGTTTCAGTTCACACGTGGGAAAGAAGGACAAAGACGTTGTTGCTGTTGTTGTTGCCATTGCTGCCGTTGGGGTAGCGTTGAATTTTTTGGGGTTGAATTTGAGTTGACCGTGTGGCTATTTTGAGAGCTGTTGTGACACATGCTAGTTGGCTGACCAAGGAGACTTTGCTGGTTGAAGCATCTTGTTGACCACCGTAACGCACCACCACATTTTTCTGTTTCTAGTTTGTCTTCTATAGATCCACTGGTATGTTCTATCATCATTTTACTTGATTGTTTATGTGATTGCTGTGGTGAAAAGTAAAGATGCATCAAGCATAGAACATCTACATAAATTTACATGGTATCAGATCTGAGGTGAAGACAAGCCCTAATTTATACCAATCACTGAAGAAGAAAATGGGTTCCACAAACTATGGCTTCAAGGAGGATGACAAATTGACTGGAAAGGATGACTTCCATGCTTGGAAGATGATATTGGATCTCAAATTGGAAGACTAAGATGTCATGGACTATGTGCAGGGTAAAATCCAAGAACCTCCATCCACTGCTACTGCTACTGCCAAAACAAAGTACAAGAAGGGGGAGATCAAAGCAAAGTTGATAATCAGGGAATCCATTCATAAAAGCCTGGTGGCCTACATCTCTGAGTTGGGCACATCCAAAGAGATGTATGATAAATTGATCCTCATGTTCAAGGCCAACAATGCGAATCAAGTACTATTCTTCAAGAATCAATTGAAGAATCTGAAGAAAGGCAGGGATGAGTCTGTCCAATCATACTTTCTGAAGCTGACCGAGATCAGGAACAATTTGCTGGCTATTGGGGAGACGATAGCTGATCGAGAGATGGTACTCACCGCACTTGGAGGGCTCCCATCCGAATGGCATGTGTTCAACACTACCATTCTCAATAATAATGTGATACTTGACTTTGACGAGGTACTGTCGAGATGCGTTCAAGAAGAGACAAGAATGAAGGAGTATGAAAATGAAGGGAATGCTGCCTACACTGCTCATTCTAGAAAGAAGAACTTTGGTGGTCCAAAGATCAAAGGAAGAGTAGGGGCACAAGGAAAGAAGGGCAAGTGCTACACTTGTCATAGGCCAGGTCACTATGCTAGAGAATGTCCTTTCAAGAAGGATTCTCCCGATGGTGATGACAATCAAAGGAACAACAGGTTCAAGGGAAAGAGGAAGGCTCCCTTCGGCGGAAATGATCAACCTTTCAAAAGGTCAAGAAATTCCAGGTATGAGGAATCAAATGTTGTTTAATAAAAGAAATGAATTCATTCTTGTATTTTCCCTCTCTGTTGCAACTCCACCCGACACTATGGATGTCTGGTTGATAGATAGTGGTGCCTCAAGGCACATCACTGGCTTCAAGGAAGCACTCTCTGATATGGTTGAGAAGGATACCAATCTGGAAATTATCCTTGGAGATAATGCCACATATCCCGTGAAAGGGACAGGGACTGTGACCCTCCACTTGTCTCAAGGTCAAGTCCTCCGCTTGCAGGATGTACTCTTATGTACCTAATTTGAAGAAGAACCTTGTGTCTATATTGGCCATGGAAGACAAAGGTTTCAATGTGGCATTCACTGATGGAAAGGTGCACATGTGGAAGAAGAGCTTCAAGGAAGCTATCACGTTTGGGTCTAGAATTGATACACTCTATTAGGTTGGAGGAAGTCCACTGGGAGCAATGACATGAGATGCTATCCGACAGACCAATAATGGCACTGAACATGAGACAAATGAGTTTAAGAACTTTTGCAGAGGAGCCAGCATCAAGAGGGAGATCACAATGTTTGTGGGCTACAGCGAAACTTCGAAGGCCTATAGATTATATGTGCCTGGTCAAAGGGAAGTGGAGATATGCCACGATGTCACCTTTGACGAAGTTACTTCCCCGAGGAAAGTAGTCAATCTTCCGAGATCTGAGGAAGATCATGAAGCAAGGCCTGGAAATCAAGAAGAACCGAAGGATGAAACAATTCCTAATGTTGAAGGACCGATGGACCCGATTGATCCACCTCCTTCACTGGGAAAGAGACCATCATGGCTCAGGGACACTCTCGAGGATGCTGAGGGACATGCAGCCCAAAAAAAGGGGGGACATTCCATGAAAGCAAAAAGTCGAGTAGATACCAAGGGTATCTAGCAGCCATGAGTACTATTGTACAATCCGAGCCTGGATCTTTTGAAGAAGTCATAAAGCATCAAGTCTGGAAGGATGCTATGCACGAAGAGTATTAATCCATTATGAAGAATGATTTCTAGGATGTGGTTCCAAGACCGAAGGACAAAGCAGTTGTCACTTCGAAATGGCTCTACAAGATCAAGCATGGATCTGATGGAAGTGCTGAAAAATTCAAGGCAAGATTCGTTGCCCGTGGCTTCTCTCAAAAGGAAGGCATAGATTATGATGACATATTTGCACCTGTGGCCCGATACACCACCATGTGATCTATTGTAGCCCTTGCTACTATGCAAGGATAAAGTCTTCATCAGATGGATGTGAAGACCGCATTTCTGTATGGTGCGATAAAGGAAGAGGGATATGTGGAGCAACCTCTGGGGTTCGAAGTCCAGGATTGGGACACCCATGTCTGTAGGTTGAATAAAGCCCTTTATGGGTTGAAGGAAGCACCTAGAGCTTGGTACGTGAGGATAGATAGCTACTTGATGAAGATGGGCTTCACTTGAAGTAATGCTGATCCAAACCTTTACTTCTAGGTTGTCAAAGGGAAGTCTCTCGTTCTGGTGCTATATGTGGATGACCTCTTCCTGACAGGTGTTGACCCTCTCATTCATCAGCGCAAGAGGGAGCTCGCTGCTGAGTTCGAGATGAAGGATCTAGGACTGATGCACTATTTCCTAGGCCTGGAGGTCTGGCAGAGGCCTGGCAAGATTTTCCTTTCTCAAGGAAAATACATTGTGAAGCTTCTGGAAAGATTTAGTATGGTCGACTGTAAGTCCGGGTCGACACCAATGGAGCTCAACTTTAAGAAGTTGAGTGGCAGTGCTGTTGGGCCCGTGCTAGCAAATCCTACTGAGTATCTTCAACTCGTAGGGGCCTTGATGTTCTTAGTGAACACCCGTCCGAACATATGTTGTGTAGTGAACACTTTGAGTCAACACATGGTTGATCATAACATTCACTGGGTTGGTGCCAAGAAACTCTTGAGATATCTCTAGGGCACGATAGACCATGGGCTGAGATACACTGCCGGGAGCATGACACTCCTTGGATATACTGATGCTGATTGGGCTAGCAGTGTGGTGGATCGCAAGGGCACATCTAGATGCTGCTTCGCACGTAGATCTGCTTTGGGCAGGAAACGAAAGTCGGTAGCCTTGAGCACCACTGAGGTCGAATACATTGCAGCATGTATGGCCTGTTGTGAAGTCACTTGGTTGCGAAAGCTCTTTAGTGAACTGTTTGAGCATGTGTTAGATGCTACCGTTATCCTTTGTGATAACATGAGGGCGATTCGTTTGTCATAGAATCCCGTGTTCCACGAACGATCCAAGCATGTTGATGGCTGGTACCACTTTATCTGGGATATGGTACAACGAGGCGCCATAAGGCTCGATCATATAGTAACTAATGAGTAGGTCGCAGATATTCTCACAATACCCTTGGGGAAGGTCATGTTCCTAACCTTCCGTGAAAATCTTGGAATCGTGGAACGACCCTATTCTGAGGGTCCTGTTGGACGATGAGCTCTGGGAGCTCTGGTGGGGCCTTGGGGATAGTTCCTCGGAGCTATAAGCACACACAGGGCTAGGCTTACCGAACCTTGTGGTGCTTCTGCCACACCTTTATGATATTTGAGTAGGTTCACCTCTCATGATCTGTGCCTCGTATGCATCCTACCCACTGAGTTCGGGACTCATGGGAAGTACCTCTCATTTGGCCAATGAGGTGGGAAAAGCTAGAGACTAGTAGCAAATACTGATGGACGCATCAGAGATAGTCGTACTCTCTATCTAGGATGGCACATGTCCAACCACTTGATCTGGGATCAAGTCTAGTGAGGTTTCAGACCTCCTACCGACTTTGGGTTAGATGAACGAACTTCGGGTTGGTATGTGACTCTTTGAGTCCATGTGAGGTTTCGAACCTCCAACTGACTTCGGGTTAGTATATATGACTCTCTTGAGTCCAAGTGAGGTTTCGGACCTCCTACTGACTTCGGGTCAGATAAACCAACTTCAGGTTGGTATGAGATTCTTTGTGAGTCCTATAGAGGTTTCAGACCTCTGGGCTGAATCTGTCAGCCGGGAATGATGTCTTTGTGACTAACCCATTACTGTTTTGAAATAAAGAGGCCAGCAAAGCAAGTTACGATGAGATGACGCACGATGTTTGATTGCATAGGTGGATGGAGTTCTCCCTAGTTGAGAGGGAGTGTTAAAATTGCACAACTAGGTCCAAAATCCATGTTGTGATGCTCAGATGAAGATACCAATATTTTTATTGGGTTCCTCTTTCGGAGAGGTGTAAGATCGATCTAAAATTGATCTTAATCCGATGAGCAGAACATTTATTTTTAATTTATTTTTAATAATTTCAAATATGTGCAGGTCAGCCTTAAGGTTTTACACCCCCAGCAAATGTGTCACACACCTCAGTGATTGATATAAATAGAGTCAACGTTGGAGGACATTTCACTCATCTCATCCTTACACATCATCTCTCCTCTTCTGATTGGTTCGAGCTCCTTGGAGGCAGTTTCAGTTCACACGTGGAAAAGAAGGACGAAGACGTTGTTGTTGCTGTTGTTGTTGTCGTTGTTGCTGTAGTTGCTGCCGTTGCTGCCGTTGTTGCTGGTGTTGTTGCCATTGTTGTCGTTGCTGCAGCGTTGACTTTTCTGGGGTTGACTTTGAGTTGACCGTGTGGCTGTTGTGACACATGATGGGTTGGCTGACCAAGGAGACTTTGTTGGTTGAAGCATCTTGTTGACTGCCATAACACACCACCACATTTTTCTGTTTCTGGTTTGTCTTTTATAGATCCACTGGTATGTCCTATCATCATTTTACTTAATTGTTTATGTGATTGCTGTGGTGAAAAGTAAATTTGAATCAAGCATAGAACATCTACATAAATTTACAAGAGGTTAGTAGGGGTGGGGTTCATAGTAGAGTCTATGGGCATTGTAGTGAAAAATGTTAGGTACTGGAGATGGCATGATGTTTGTTCCTCCAACATCTCCCTTAAAATATGATTTACTCAATAAACAGTTGTTTATCACCTCGTTCAACACAAACTTGTAGCTGATTACAATATCCTCTCCATCCACAGTCTCTGGGACCCATTCTTGGTGGCCACTTTGCTAGTTAATCATCACTTACATTTCAAAATGAACTACACATCATGGCATTGTGGCTGTAAACTTACATGATGTTTGTTCGTCCAACATCTCCCTTCAAATATGAGCTACTCAATAAAGAGTTGTTTATCACCTAGTTCAACACAAATTGTAGCTGATTACAATATCTTCTCCATCCACAGTCTCTGGGACTCATTCTTGGTGGCCACTCTACTGGATCATCATCGCTTCCATTTCAAATTGAACTGCATAGCATGGTATTGTGGCTGTAAACTTATGCAACTGTCATTGAACATCCCCCTAAATGTTCATCCAAGCCAAGAAATCACTTGTTTATTCACCCAAAACTTTATCTAAAAGATTGGATATGGGTTAACTCCCATCCATGAAGTCAACTGGGTAACCTGTTGTTATGCTTGTTGGTTCGTTAGCAGAGCAACCTGGATACAGGTTGTGTCATCCAAATTTATTTGCATCAAAATTGTCATATTCTTAATTTTATTTTTCATATCTTAAGGCTGGTGATTTCTATCTCTGCTTTCCTGTTATGAGTGTAGAAAGTTGTTGTCTGCTGTCCTTATTTACAACTATTGAGTTGGCACAAGGTCCAATACCAAGATATTTGGCCAGATAAACATTTTTTAGCACTTGTGATCACTAGGCAAACTTTGTGGTTCAATCGTTTACTTCTACTTAATTAGTCACAATAACTGGTTTTGGCTACCATTGAAAATTATTATAATCTTTTCTTTCTTTCAACTCTTTTTCAAGAAACATTGACACTGCAACTTAAATTGAAAGGTTTCATATTTTTCAAGAGCAGAGGTTAGTACGGGTGGAGTTAATAGCAAAGTGTATTGGCATTGTAGTGCCAAACATTAGGTACTGGAGATGGCATCAGGCTCAAGAATGGTTGCTAAGGCAAGGTGGGTTTCTCTTGAGAGAAACATGGTGAGGAAAATTTCTGAATGGCCATGACATTTTTATCCAGTCAACATTGAAGATGTAACTGTTGGGATCATTGTCGTGCGTAGGCAGTGCCAAATAATGATCTAGTTGTCTTGTTTGTGGTTGCACAATTTCTCATACAAAAACAGATCATGAATATGCAAATTTTAAAGCAAAGTACATTGTTATTTAAGCATTTGAATTGATTCTTCAACGATACATCAAGACAAGGACATTACTGTCCCATGAAGGCTTCCACAAGTGCTAAGTATTCACAACTGAATGTCCAAGAAAGATCACCAAGGAAAGGTTGATCCTCTCATCATGCCACAAGAAAACAAGATTGAATACACCTTTTCTTAATCTCGGACTTCAAACAAAGAATAGATATTGGACTGATATGATGATAGAAATTGAGATCAGAGATAAATGTAGGTTTCAGACCTCCTTGACATACCTTGGATAGATGGTATAGATCTCAGATCAATACGACATACTTAGAACAATACCACAGATTTGGATCTATGCTACAGACTTTGATCAACTGTCACAGGACTTTGGTCTAGTCTTCTCTGATCTCTGATATATATACCGCAGACCTAGATCAAGCCACAACACTTCGGTCTAGTCACCACTGAACTTGGATCAAGCCACAGATGAACTCAGATATGTTCCACAAACTTCGCTCAAGCCATAGAAGAACTCGGATATGTTGTCACAAGGTCACAAGCCATAGAAGAAACATGTTGTCACAAGGTCTCAAGTGCTCCAAAAGAATAAAGCCACTTAAGCATGGAGTCGAGGTCTAACAAATCAAGAGCAAGCTACCTCCACATGTGCATGTCCATCATGGACCAACCAAGGGTTCATGCATACACCATGTACATCATATCGCATGGTCCCAAACTCCAGAGATCAAATTTCCTCCTCCAAGTGTCTAGCGCTCCTTCTAGGTAGGTACTTTTCTTAGCCAAGCAAGTGTGTTGCCTGTTTAGCTGGTTTTCCCATTTTGGGTTTCCATGGTAAATCTTGTGTAAATTGTGAATATGCCACTGTTTTCTTTCTGTTTTTCTTAAAAAATTGCTTGCTCTGCTCCTCTTTCATAGGTTTACAAGTCACTGGAAAAAAACACGAAAGACAACCTGCAGAAGATCCTGCCAAAAATCTGAGCAGAATGGGTATTTTCTGTTTGATTTTTATAATGGCATGAACCAAACATGTAGTTCATCGGAATCATGAGTCAATCTCACCGAAAAATTTAAAAAAAAACTTAGCACTTACTTGCCAGTCAGCGTTCAGGCTAACTAGTAACAAGTGCTTGCAAGTGAAATTTACTGGTAATGAGTTAAACTCACAGGAAGCAAGTTCGGCTCACACACAAGTTAAAACAGCTCATTTTCTAAGCTGTGCAAAGTTTGAGACGAGTCCAAATTAAACAAGTGAGCTTCGTTACTATGGTCAAAAATACACTTGCTACTATGGTCTGTATTGGTGGATGCATTCTCAACGCATGAAAAAAATTGCTGCAAGGAAACTAAACAACCAAGCAGAAGCCGACATTTGATCCAGCTTACTCTAATCAGCTTCTGAGCCATGCAAATCAGGTAATTTGTTTTGTTCCGTGGAATACTCTGATCCAGCTTACTCTAATCCAGCTTCTGAGCCATGCAAAGCAGATAATTTTCTTTGTTCCATAGAATTGGCAAAGAAAGTACATTAGTGTAGACTTTGTTCCATAATCGTTTCCTTAGGCATACACTAGGTGTAGACTTTGAGATTCCTAGATAGAAAGGGAAAAAATGGGTGTTAAGATTACAAATGAAGTGTTGGATTACCAATGTGATAAAAACTTTTAAAAAGAAATTATATTTACATAAAACAACGAATAAAAGCTTATTTTAGAGATCAACTGTAGAAAAGTATATTCATTGTTTGAGAAGAATCAATGTCAAGACATTAGAGGAACATCTAGACTATCAAATGTATGAACTTTGTACCACCCTTGTAAGAAATCAATTAGTATGAATTTATTGGGAGAAGTAAACCCTCCTTTCATAATATATCAGCAATCATGTCGTGTTCTTTGTATATGTGAAGGAAATCGAGTTGGTCAAAACCACACGAAATTTAATTAACAAGATGAAAAATAGCCATTAGATTAATATTTATCAGGGGAACTTCATCCTTCATACTCCTCATCACTAAAGATAAACCACCCATCGTGGGCAAAAAATGAATGTTCCTACAACTAGCAAATTTCAAGAGATAAAACAGAGATAAAAATTCAATGATTTATTGAATTCAGGTTGGATTATGTACATATGTAGTTAATTATCTTTTATTTGGTTTGTTTATTTATTTATTTATATTTGTTGGACACCTAATATGTTAGGGTTGGTGTGGAGGAACATGAACCATCACTTTGACTCAATCCCAAGGGACCTTGGAAGGATAATCCAAATGTCACATGTAATTGTCTTTATATGTATATATGGTTAATAGTATGCAATCTCATGTTTATCCTAAACATCTCTTGCATTCTCGTGAGCCCAATAGTGGTATTGGAGCGATGACTTTGTAGCAGTGGCCATTGCCTATGACTTTGTAGCAGTGGCCATTGCCTTGAGAATCTTATAGAGCCTATCAGATATGCCTTGTTAGGTCTAGCATTCCATGTTGATCATTCTCCATTGCATCACCTCTTTGTGGTAACATTTGTTTGCAGTTCTAACATTCCCTTACCTCTATTTGCAACCATTTATCTATGTGTCGCAGTTTTGAATTACCTATCTCTATCGTATCCAGGCCTATGCACTCTTCAACATGTGTCAACTTTGTCATTCTACAACGAGCAGATTTTCTCCTTGTCTCTTCTCTAGCTAAAATGATATCACTCCTCCAACACTTCAATTGTAACCTTAACACCCAAATTTTTCCTTTGTATCTAGGAACCTCAAAGTCTACACCTAGTGTATGCCTAAGGTAAAGATTATGGAACAAAGTCTACACTAATGTACTTTTTTTGTCAGTTCTATGGAGCAAAGAAAATGAACTGCTTTGCATGGCTCATAAGCTGATTAGAGTAAATTGGATCAGAATTTTCTTTGTTCCATAGAATTGACAAAGAAAGTACATTAGTCCTCCTCACCTTCCAACAATCCATTAGTGTAATTAAGTAAATAAGCTTACTAACCATGGGAAAAAGTGGACACTTGATAGTCCAAATGGGCTTTAAAATGTATATGTGTTACCAAGCTCAACAAAAGAGGTTAATAAATGACCCTATTAGGTGGTTTCAAACTCTAAGGGGGTGACAGGTCCATGGTACATCCATCAAATGGCAGGTGTCATGTGAAATGATGATGGAACAGAGTGGGGGCAAAGGGAATGCTCCAAGACACATGCCATGGAACTAGGGTAGCTATTATGAAGGAAGCCCACACATTGTGCATATGGATTTAATATGAAGATTTATACAAACAATTTTAAGTCTAGTTTATACATTCAAACAAAGAAATTACTAGACTCTCTAGGACATATTGATATACTGCTGAAATTTTGAGACTCGTAGAGAAAAAAAACAAAATAGTTTCCTATTGCCTTTTTATGGTGGTTGTAAGGTGGCATCAGTGCCTCCCAAAGAAAATGGGTATATGGGATCAGAAAAGACTCTCAAGAGGACAAAGTCAATAAGACAATGATGGTGGTAACACTCCAACTTGTAGGTTTACTCAAACCTTTTCCTTTTGTCCTATAATTCGGAAATTCATAAAATGGGAGATCACAAGTGAAGACAATCTCCAGGATTATGGGTTTTGTATTAATAATGGACAATTTACTCTTGCATTCAACCAAATGTAAAGAGACATACAGTCATGTAAAATAATCAATGGAAAATACCAATAAAGAGAAATTGTGTTAGCTGATTTACCATCCCATAATCACCATCAAGGCCAATGGAAAAACCCAAAGGCAAAGACAAATAGATATAATAAAGTCTACCATTCTTCTACAATGTATTCAAAGTTATGATGTGAAATGATAAGCAGTTCCCTAAACAGATTCATCAAATACTAATGATCTCAAACAAGTATGATGGAAAACAATGAAAAACTATAAACATGAACCTCATCATAAATACAAGTGACAAGGTTATGGTAATGGAACAAATCTGGTTTTCAGAGACAAAGGAAGTTTGAAACCATGTCCTAACAAAAAAAAATAGGGGATGCACTCAAGGAGATTTAATCAGGAAAGCATGAAAATGGTTATGCTAACCTACACGTCAACTTTATTGGTGGTCAGATGAGTGTAATATTCCTAATTAGCAGACAACTAATTAGAATATTAAAGTTTTCCAATTTTGTTTTTCTAAAGTTCAATGGGAGAATAAAGGGGTGAAGGGACCCATAAACCCAACATTTAGAATAAAACCACTTTCTTAGAGTTAAAGTGGACAATGCAGCTCATGTGGGTCCAAGAGGCCAAGTGGACAACGCAACTTATGTGGAGCCCAAGGGGCCAAGTGGACAACGCAACTCATGTGGACCCAAGGGATTATTAGGGTTTCAAGGATTGTTAGGGTTTCACAAGAATAAAAAGGGGATGAGGGTGGCCATAGAGATCATTCATTCATTCAACAAATTCCTTCTTGTCATTTTGACTAGAGCATGCTTGAGCTGTTTAGCCAAGTCTGCAGTGCTATTCAGCACACAGGTGTCTCCGAGCATAGATCCCAACCAGATCCTTGGGGGACTTTGAGTGCCCGCTTAGGAGAGGAGTTCCACCCTTTGGTGAGGTAGTGAAACACAACCAGCAGCAAGAGTGCGTAGTCCCTTCAGGACTGCGTAAAGGCACCAGAGAGTGTAGTCCCTTCAGGACTATGTAGAGGCAGTAGAGACTGCGCAGTGATTGCACAGTACAGTGGAGAGGAAGTGCCAGAAGTGCGGGAGAGAAGAGGAGTTCAACTAGAGGATTTGGAGGGGAGGCTAGCTACCTCTTACCAGGGATTTTGGCAGCATTTTGGAGACATCTACCATCTGTTCTAGCCAAGATTTCGAATTTCCCAATAGTTGGGTGAGCCAAGCCCAAAAGGGCTAATTTTTCGAAGTCAAAACTAGGACGAACCCTTTTCGGGTTTTTCTGGGTTTCTTGAGTAGATTCCCTTCAGGACTACGTAGAGGCAGCAGAGACTGCGTAGTGATTGCACAGTACAGTGGACAAGAAGTGCCAAAAGTGCGGGAGAGAAGAGGAGTTCAACCAGAGGATTTGGAGGGGAGGCTAGGCACCTCTTACCAGGGATTTTGGCAGCATTTTAGAGACATCTACCAACATTTCCAACCAAGATTTCGAATTTCCCAACAGTTGGGTGAGCCAAGCCCAAGAGGGCCAATTTTCAGAAGTCAAAACTAGGACAAACCCTATTTTGGTTTTTCTGGGTTTCTTGAGTAGAGTCTGTGGTTAGAATCTTGGAATTTTTTGAGCAGCAGATCAACTCATTTACGCAGCCCCTACTCAGCCAGCAACTAGAGGCGCTAGGGGAAAAAGGGTTAGATTTTGAAGGTTGGAATTAGAGGAAACCTTTTCTGGGTTTTGGACAAGGATCACCTTCCCAAATTCCTAGAATTTTCTGAGCACGGGAGCTAGGCCAACTAGCAACCTGAAGTCAATTAGCAGCAACATTTCTAGGCAGAGCAATATAGTCATTGAGCCATGCAAAGTAGTTTCCGACATGAGTTTTTGTTTGGGTTTGAGCTGTCCTCCAGCCTGATTTGAGCAGGCCTAGGTGCAATCTTTTTAGCACCTCATTTGTACTCTTTCCCAGCTTATTAATAAAATGGATGAATAGTGATTGTGGCTCCAAATTTTGTGTTTTAATGGTGTTTTCCTTATTGCTGTAATTTTAGTCTATCATTGCTTGTATTACTATCATTTTCCCACTTGGGATATTACAGTGGTATAAGAGCATAATCTTGGCTCAGCTTGTGGGAAACCCTCATTCTATGACCAACCATAATAAAGCTTAAACTCAGATGCCATGACAGTAACCTTGAATGAGGTGATTAGGGTTCAAGAAATGATCGCTAATTCGGGGAAGAAACTGATTCATGCAACAATTGGGAATCAAGACATTATTATAGCTGATGTGGAGTTATTGGCAGCAAATTGGCGAGTGTACCAATCATTGGGAAATGAAACTCAAGCAACCCTCTCTTTTTGGGAGTTTCTTGAACTAAAAGACAGGCACAGATCAGGGGGGATTCAGTGGAATAATGCAGGGATGGTGAGACGGATTAAGGAATAAGATGAAAGAGTAGTTGAAGGGGCCATAGTTGGCAAGGAGACAGTTGAACATACACTCGCTGGTGAGACACCACCCATTGTTGAGGTATCCATTGATGGGGTATCTGGGGTTGTGACCGAGTTCTCTGATGATAGCAACGTGTCACAGGTTGATGAGGTGTCGGGAGACAACTCCACTATTATTGAGGAGTTGATAGGTACATAGACCTCTAGGTCTATGACAGACATGTTGGATGACAATGAAATGCAGTTGATTAGTGAGCATGTCTTGTGTGTTGGAGTGTCTATGGAGGAGGGTGTGCAGCCATCCTTTGGGCTAGTCCTTGAGGAGGTACTAGGAGATACAGAGGTATGGGATGATGGTCACACACAATAATGCCATCAACTTCAAGCCAACCTTCTAGCTTTTAAAGGGAAGGCCACATTAGTACAAGAGGCTATTTTGTTGCAAAATGAAGAACATGAGGGCATGAGAGTGGTTTGTGTCGAGTCAACGACCAAGTTGGCCCACATTGGGGAATGGTTGGATTCCTTAATGGTACAAATAGAGAGCATAGGGGAGTGTCAGAGTAGCCCCCTTCAGGCATACATAGACGGGGCTAGCAGCACTGTTGGGTCACCTCTTCCCATTGGAAAGAGAGAGATTGAGCCACCTAGTTAGATCTCATATGTTGACTAGGATGGTGAGATGAGGTGACATGAGTTGCATAGGGTGCAACACTCGCAGGATGGAGGGATTGTTCTATGTGCGGGGATTCTTGCATTCGATTCCTCTATCAAGGTTGGATTGCGAGAGGTACTGAGCTGGTACCCCGTGGAGCAGGCTAGGCAGTTGGATACATCCATGGCCACATTCCAGTAGAGTCCATGGATTACCAGAGGGACACGAGGGCTAGATTACTGTTGGGATCCAGGTGGGATTTCCCATCACATCATAGAGTCGGTAGGTGATGGTAGTTCTTGCGTGATGGGTTTGATGTTTAGGCGCACACACATTTTTAGATCTTTATCAGAGCCCCGGACATCCCTAGTGACAAGATGGTTCGATAGGAGGGTGCACCCTTTTCAGGAGCTATCTCAGCATATTGACCGTGCGTGGAGTCACAGGGTGATTAGCCTACTTTGGCAGGAGTTGGCATTGACATGCCACTAGATAGGGCAATACGTAGAGATGGTGCTCTCTCATGGGTATATGGTACACTTGAGCTATGGAGGATAGGAGCAGTGATGTCATTGTCATTGGCATGTGAGGAGTCGGGCCAATGGGAAAAATTTATAATGGGTTTCTACTTGGATGGACTCTTTTTATTTTTAAAGTGAGAGGGTTGTGCTGATCTCATCTTATTCTTTTCACAGTCTCTGGAGCTATGGAATATGGCCGAGAACAAGAGTATGACAATTCCTGCTCATGATGGCCTCATTGCTGCATTAGCTGCTTCTGAGGCAACAGGCACGGTTGCTTCTACAAGTCATGACAAGAGTGTGAAGCTTTGGAAGTGAATAATAATATGGTCTTCACAATATAGCAGTCCAGTCTTTTCTTCATTGTTGCCTTATTTGATTGCAATCGTGGCAAGCTTTGCATAGCTGTTGTACAATTTAACTTGTTTTAGTCAGAGTAATAATAGAAAATAGCTAATTTATGTGCTTCATTTTTTTCTTTTCCCAAAATGACATGGGAAGTTTTTTAACCTGTTAATTGTTGATAAAAATATTGATGTGGCTCTATAAATGTATACTTATGAATGAAGCATATTGTTTATTTATATTTTTTAAAACTCTTCAAGCATTATGATTGTTTTTTTCCTTTGACAGGAAGTACACCTTTATTTCCTTTTCAACTGAGCTGTAAAATAATAAAAAAGTCCATGGTCGCTTGCCTTATATTGTTCTGGTCCATCTGAAGCATATTGTTTGCTTATATATTGTGAAACTCTTGAAGCATTAGTCAGAATGTTTTTTCCTTTGACAGAAAGTACACCTTTAATTCCTTTTCAACTGAGTTGTAAAATAAAAAAAAAATCCATGGTCACTTGTCTTATGTTCTTTTGGCCCATCTCCCAATTGGTACCACTTCAAAATTTACTTGTTCGTGAATAGGATATACTTCGGTAGGCTTCAATTTTGCGGTGTGATAATTCATAATTATAGTCATTGTTGCATTAATTGTTTTCTCCATTTATCAGTTGGGTATGGTCTAGTGGTTGAGATCAGTTGCCACCGCAATAGAGATTCAGGTTCAAATTTCAGCGGACATAAAGCAATAGTTAATGTTAAAAGTTGGCCCAATTTGATGGTTCTCACATTATTGTGGGGTTTATTGCTATAATGCAGAATTGGGGTTGAAAGCTCCCCATGGATCAAGAAAAAGCTGTTTACCCTTGCCAAAAGATAAAAAATATTTTCTGCTACAGATCATTTAAGTAATTTATTTTAGGAAAAGATGCTCATCAACATAAACAAGCTGAGTTATATCAACTTGCTACCATGGTGTTTTAGTAGTCTGTTAAAACCAGTGTAATGCAATTTTGGCCATTGTCTCTGTTGGAACACCTAATCCTACATGGGTAGGTGTGGAATGCGAAAAGTCACAATGGAGTCCAAGTGACCTTGGAATATGAAACCAAGAGTCACACCATTGTACTATAAATGTACATCTTTGTATAATGGAAAATAAGAAAGCCTCACGCTTATCTTTCATTGTGTGTTTAGTCTCTTGTGTGTGTGCTCATCTTCCTCATACACCATGTGTGTGCTTCAACATGGTGTTTAACATGGTATCAGAGCGAGCGATTGCTGGCCCTGCTCAAAATTGAGTGAGCCATTTGTGTTTATGGCCTATGCATATCTGCATTTTTGCAGCAGTGATTTTGACATTTTGCCGCATTCAGAATTTGTTTTGAAGAAAGAGCAAAATTCAGAAACTGGCAGCATTCAGAATTTGTTTTGAAGAAGAGCAGCAATTGAGGAGCATTCTGCAGGTTTTCTAACTGCACATCATTCTGCAATCTCTGCATTTTAAATTCTGCATTTTTAAGCTGCTGGAAAATAGTTTAAAGAGGGTTTTTTGAAGAAATTTCTGAGATTTTTGAGTTCTCTAACTCCACAAATTCTTCAAATTTCTGCTGCTATATCGCCGTATGCAATATTCTGAAAAATTCTGGGGTTTTTGATGAAAATTTCTGAGTTTCTAAACTGCATTTCTCTGCTGCTGAGATATTTTATTGCCTAAAATTCTGCTATATTCTAAATCTTTTCTGTTCCCGCTCTACTCTGCTGTTTGAAAAACAAAAAATAAAATAAAAAAAATAAAATTTCTATGCATCCTGGGCTTTCGGCCTTCCCTACGCACCTGCTCCTCACCTCTCAAACTACGCCCTCACCACACAACTGGCAATACACCCTCTGCTCACCACCCGCTTTACAGCATTACTCCACGGCTCCGACTCACTCCACGGCTCCGACCTCCTAGAGACTGACGCCTCACCCTTCTGTTTGCTATCCTACATACGCCCTTGCGCTCTGCCAACACCCCGCTCCTCACGCGTCCAACTCCCGATCTGCATCTAGCAAACAACTCTCCGGCTCCACTCAACATACATCCCCACCTGCCGCTCCTACCATCTACCCACCCAAACCCTGCGTTCCCCACAATCTACAGCGTTCAATACTTCCTATCTGCGCTTACCACACTCCATACAACCCGCCCTTTTAATTAAAAACGCACTCCTCACGGTATTAACTCACAACGCACTCCTCCACAGCGTTCCATCTCCCACTGCATATGCTCACCCCCTCCCCTTCTGCGCTATCTCATAAGCGTACACCCATCCGTCCCCCTCCTGAACGCTCCCTCACATCAACTTTCAATACTACGCTCTTAGTTCTTTATATTTTTAAAATATTTTTATAACCCCCCATGTAATAACCCTCCACCCCAAATAAATTTCGACTTTGTATTCGCCCCTTCTCTCATAAATTTCCTCTCCCATATTTTAAATTGATTCCCATTTATCCCATTTCAATAAATTTCCCCCTTTTTAAAGTTAATTCCCATTTATTTTTAAATTAAACTCCCCTCCCTCTCCATTAGAATACGGCTTTTCATATTTGATAACCCCCCTCTCCATTACAATACGCTCTCCCCATTATAACTAATCCCCATTTTTAAATTCATTTTTTGAAATCCCCATTATCCCATCCCATTTATAATACTCTTCCCTTTTAATTTTAATATTCGACTCCTTTTTAAATTACTTTCCCCTTTTCCCTTTTAATTTTTTATTATTAAAAATTCCCTTTCCCATATCTTATTAATCCTCTTTTTAATATTCCCTCCCCACCCCCATATAAATTTTCCTCTTCATTTTTTTAATTACCCCTATCCCTTTTAATTAATCCCATTCCCTTTTATTTTTAATTATTCTTATTTTTTAATTAATTTTTAATTAATTAAAAAAAAAAACAGCGGAGAGAGAGAAAGAGCAGAAAGAGAGGAAGAAAGAGAGAATATGAACAACAGAAATAATGAGGAAATGACATGTGAGCACATGGACTATATTTAGACAAAAGTGAATTTTACATTGTGATTTGTGGCATAAGGGTGATTTTTTGAAGATTTCACATTTAAAGACAAGTTTTCCATCATTGAAAACAGTTATTTGAAGAAGAAAATTTCAGCTGCCATAAAAAGATTCTTGCACGTGTTTTCAGCTACACATTTACAAATTATTTTTGCAAGGATATTGACATTGTATTTTGAGTGGAATTTGTCTCTTCATTCATAATTGGAATCAGTGAATTTGAGTTGTTGATGTAAGTCATTGTTGATTGCCCTCCATCATTTGAGGAGCACATTTTGTACTTTGAGATTTCCATAGTTGGAAATTCTTTTGAGTCATTTGTATTGCTTGTTGCATCACATTGTAAACGGGTGCATTTTCGGTTGAAGCCGACACCCTTTCATTTTTTAGCCTAAATTGTTGAAAATGGCCAAAATCAATTAGGCATTAATGTTGTTGAATAGCCTCATTCATTCCAATGTTGATGACATGATAAAAATGAGCAAGGATGCTCTTTGTAACATTCAAAGTTGTTTGCAAAATGCACAAGAAAAAATTGAGTTTTTGCAGTTGGAATCTCAGTTCCAACAAGAAGAACTTCAGCAAAAGAGTCACCATTCTGAACCTGTTTCTATTCAGAAGATTGTGAAGGACTCTCATCAGAAGAAAGAAGATAAAGATGCAGTTGATCCACATTCAGTTCCTTGTACTAGAGTAGATTTACATGCAGATACAACAGTTCAGCCTGCACTTCTCAAGCCCATCATCAGACCTTGGGAAGAGCTTGTCCACAACAAGCACCGAACTGGTCTTGGATATGACAAGGATGTGTCCTTTCATATTCCAGACTACACAAAGCCCATCAGATTTCAAAGTGCCGGATTCCTATATGACAGTTCACCTACAGCTGTTCCAGATCCTGTTCCACTTCCACATCAGATTGAAAAATGCCAACACTGTGATCGAGTTGGTCATATGAAAGATCACTGTTTTCATCTTCATCCATGCAAGCACTGTGGTCGGCACACTCATTCTTCAGACAGATGCTTCAGACACAAGCCTCCTGCAAGAACCAAGATTCATCTTGGATGGATCGCATCTTGGCAATGGGCATCAGCAGCCAAGAAGATGTTTACGACACATGTTAGAACTTGTTCACAGATATTGAACAAACTTGCAGTTGAGTTTTCGCCATCATCTCACCTTGTCCCTGACAAGGGGGAAAATGGTGGTCATGTACAAGCTTCGACGATAGATCAAGCCAGCCTGAGCCACAATCTCTCATTCCATGTTCAGAGTTGTAGCCAGTAGTTCAAGCGAGCCTGAGCCACAATTCGTCATTCCGGATTCAGAGATGTAGCCAGAGACACGGATGCCCATGAGCATGCATTCGGTTGGTGGATAACCTAAAACCATCATCTTTGGTTGGTGGATAACCTAAAACCATCATTTTCGGTTGGTGGATAACCTAAAACCATCATCTTTTGTTGGTGGACAACCTAAAACCACCACAGGTCGTAGACCTCCCTTCTTTTAGGTCGAAGGTCTCCCTTTTATATGAGGGACAATTCCTCTAGCAGAAGCTTTCAGCTTCTTGCCAGTTTTGGAAGAGTTCCGGGAACTGCAACAAGTTTTGCGTTCCAGTGTTTGTGGTCATCCTTAAACCACCTCTTTTTTCCAACATTTCAGAGAGTTGATTCAGCCCAAGTGCTGCCATGTATACTTTGCAGATTTGTATTACAACTCTTTTCTTGGACTCACACATACCCCTTCGGATTAAGGGGGGATGTTGGAACAACTAATCCTACATGGGTAGGTGTGGAATGCGAAAAGTCACAATGGAGTCCAAATGACCTTGGAATGTGAAACCAAGAGTCACACCATTGTACTATAAATGTACATCTTTGTATAATGGAAAATAAGAAAGCCTCACGCTTATCTTTCATTGTGTGTTTAGTCTCTTGTGTGTGTGCTCATCTTCCTCATACACCATGTGTGTGCTTCAACATGGTGTTTAACAGTCTCCTTGTAACTGCCAACCTTTTTGGGTCATTGTTATATAGAAATGCAATTGACAATGGCCAAAACAGAACGTGAGGAGTTTATTTTTAAATCTAGATGTCAACAAGCTGAAATAACTACAGCTTCTCAAGGAACTGCACGTTCCATTTAAACTTGATATAGTAGAGTTGAATGGAAGCTTTCAGTTCAGTATACCAAAAAGCATATGTATAATTGGAAGAAAGAATTTGTTGCATGTAAAAACTAAGAAAATAATGCCGCTTATGTTAAATTTGTGAGAAGGTTTGAGTTACCCACCAGAAGCCTTTTCTAGGATGCATATATATGATATGGGATTATTCGTCTCCTTTTAACTGCCAACATTTTTGGGTCATTGTAATAGAAACTGCAATTGACAATGGTCAATACAGAAATGTGTAGAGCTTATTTTTAAAACTAGATACCAACAACCTGAAATCATTACATCTTCTCAAGGAACTGCACTCTATTTAAAATTGATGTAGTAGAGCTGAATGGAAGCTTTCAGTTCAAGACCAGAAAGCATATGTATGGTGGGAAGAAAGAATGTGATGCTCTACACAAAATCAAAGAAATATTGCTCCCCCTATGTTGAAGTTGTAAGTAGGTTTGTAGTTACCTATCAGAAGCCTTGGTTAGAATTCAGACCTATGAGAGTGGGATGGTGTGGCATGTTTATTTTTTAATTTTTCCTTTAAAAATCCGCAGGTAACAAAAGTGATATTTTGAGTGGTATAAACTAATATGCTATCAACTACAAATCATAAATATAAAGGGCTGAATACGTAAGTTTTATCTGTAATTTTCTGCATATAGACTAATATGCTAGCAATTACAAATCATCAAGATAAGAGTGAACGAGACTACTTAAATATTTTTCATTTACTGCATATATGCTATATATTAACAGTATTAAACCCATTATAAGCAAACAAAATTTGTAAAAATTTATAATGGTGCCTTGCAGAGATATCCAATGGCCAATTTCTAATGCTGTCTTGCAAAGATATCCGATGGCCAATGGGCCCACCTCATGGGGGGTTTACTAGCAGAGTGGTGGATATTTTGGCCATGCAGGATACTATACGTTACAGGGTGGCACGGTAGTAGGCACTGATACGGAGGACTACACAGAGTCATGTCATAGGGTCCAGTGTCATGTAGAGGGATGCAGATTGATTCATACAAACCTGATGTTAGACCATAACATCCAGGGGTGTGCAGGGCTATGCAGTGAGGAGCAGTGGCCTACAGAGGAGAATGGAGATGCATGGGGGTGTGTTGTAGTATGTCGAACTGTGTTTTGGAGTAGGAGTGCCTCACGACGTGTTGGGTACATGTGGGGAGCGACAAGTGCAGTGACACAGGAGGGATACATGACGGTACATGATGGTATAGCCGTAGCGGGCAATATCCAGTGGTGTACAGGGGCAGGTTGCAGCATACGGTGGCATGATGAGGAGTGCAAAGACACTTCACTTGGTGGTATGCAGACGCATGATACGACGCATCAGGCACTTGGAGTGTTGCCTCCAAGGGACTTATGGTCAGGGGCATTATGTGTACCTTGGGATGCAACTCACCTAGGATTGATGAGGATATTGTTGAGCATTTGGAGACACCACGTTTAGTAGAGACATGGCTACGAGGGTCTTATTTGCATATTCGAGGCAGAGGGAGTGTCGTTTGGAGGATTACTCTTGAGCATTCAGGTATACTCTTGATCACACCCTTTGGGACATACTCACCTCTCATCCTCTTGTGTGGTTTTCAGATGCGAAGTGTTTGGTTGTTGCCCTTTGACACCTCCAATCAGGCAGGAGGGCATGGGAGGCTCTCCCTAGGCAGTCAGATGAGATACCATGTGTCATGATCTAGAATGAGACTCTCCAATTGAGACACTTGGTAGGTGTACGAGTTGACAGATATCGGCTTAGGGATGGCATGGTTGATTGCCAAGGTCGCCTATGTTCCACCCCCAGGCTCACATTTGAGGGACGGTGGATGGTAGACTTCATCTACAGGAGGGTACCCAGACTCCAAGCAGTGTCCAGATGTATCATCAGGAGTTGGGACAACATATTTTACTACAAGGTCTGGCAGGAGTAGGGCAGGTTTGCATGCGTGGGACATACTCCTGATACCTGGATTCCACCCAGGGGATACATATAGGGGTCAGAGCTGAGGGTCAGATGGGTTCTAGCAGGTAGTAGCACTATGCAACGACATCTCGAGAGGAGTTGGAGTTGGGAGATCCCAGTATGGTTGGGGGATCCAGGGATCTATTGGCCAGGTGGATCACTCCACTTTGATGAGCAGGGACAGAGCAGAAAATGATCCAGTCCACTTTGGGTTTGACACAGGGGGGAGCACTGAGATTTCCACTACATGGCGAGGCAGACTTATCATGTTGTTACTCGGGTCATGATCGGCATTAGACGGGTAGATATCAGCATCATGCGCATGCTCGAGCAAGATGAGCTTGGCCTACACATATTTTTCACCACGAGACCCCAAGAGAAAGGGATACAATCTGCACCTAATTGGGGGTATCTCACAGTCAGAGTGGCACAACATCAACATCGTGGCACCTCTACGAGACTAGCAGGGGACTCGAGCATTACAGCTCTACACAGCTCGATAACCTTTAGGGGTGAGCTACATACTACATGGGGGGATCATGTAGATCTTTCATTGGGCTTTAGCGAGTAACTGATGGATATGGCAGGTTGGTCAGTGGGATGATAGCAGGAGGAGCTCATGTGAGCGAGACGCTACCTTTGCAAGGATTAGGCAGTATCATCGAGGGTTTACTCTTGGAGTGCGCAGGATGGACTACTTGGATGGTGAGCAGAGCAGGTGGAGCTTCATATTGGACATAATGGCTTGAGAACCTGGCATTGAGGGATCCCTTCATATTAGAGCGATGCAGAGGATAGAGAAGATTTAGTGGCGCGTTTGGGACCCAGGCACATTTTGTAGTGATAGTGGGGAGCGTCAACTAGATATGAGGCTTGTTCAGGCGTTGCTTGAGGACAAGCAACATTTTTGTTGGGAGGACTGTAATATTCCTAATTAGCGGACAACTAATTAGAATATTAAAGTTTGCCAATTTTTCTTTTCTAAAGTACAGTGGGAGAATAAAGGGGTGAAGGGACCCATAAGCCTAACATTTAGAATAAAACCACTTTCTTAGAGTTAAAGTGGACAACACAGCTCATGTGGGTCTAAGAGCCCAAGTGGACAACACAACTTATGTGGAACCCAAGGGGCCAAGTGGACATTGCAACTCATGTGGACCCAAGGGATTATTAGGGTTTCACAAGAATAAAAAGGGGATGAGGGAAACCATAGAAATAATTCATTCATTCATTCAACAAATTTCTTCTTGTCATTTTTACTAGAGCACACTTGCACTGTTTAGCCAAGTTTGCAATGTTGTTCTCTGAGTGGAGATCCTAACTTCATCCTCGGGGACTCCGAGTGCTAGCTCAGGAGAGGAGTTCCACCCTTTGGTGAGGGATTGAAACACCAGCAGTAGCAGGGGTGTGTAGTCCCTTCAGGACTATGTAAAGGCAACAAAGAGCGTAGTCCCTTCAGGACTGCGTAGAGGCAACAGAGACTGCGCAGTATAATGGAGAGGAAGTGCCGAAAGTGTAGGAGAGAACAGGAGCTCAACCAGAGGATTTGGAGGGGAGGCTAGCCACCTCTTACCAGGGATTTTGGCAGAATTTTGGAGACATCTACCAGTAGTTCCAACTAGGATTTCGAATTTCACAGCAGTTGGGTGAGCCAAGCCCAAGAGGGCCAATTTTCTAAAGTCAAAATTAGGGCGAACCCTTTTTGGGTTTTTTTGGGTTTCGTGAGTAGAGTTTGTGGTTAAAATCCCAAAATTTTTTGAGCAACAGATCAACTTATTTACGCAGCCCCTGCTCAGCCAAAAACTAGAGGCGCTAGGGGAAAAAGGGTCAAATTTTGAAGGTTGGAATTAGAGGAAACCTTTTCTGGGTTTTTCTGGGTTTTTCTGGGTTTTGGGCAAGGATCACCTTCCCAAATTCCTAGGATTTTCTGAGCACTAGGCCAACTAGAAGCCTGAAGTAAGCTAATAGCAACATTTATGGGCACAACAACGCAGTCATTGAGCCATGCAAAGTAGTTTCTGACATGAGTTTTTGTTTGGGTTTGAGCTGTCCTTTAGCCTACTTTGAGCAGGCCCATGTGAAATCTTTTCAGCACCTCATTTGCACTCTTTCCCAACATATTAATAAAATGGCTCAGCAGTGATTGTGGCTAGGAGACACCTTCATCAAATGATAAAATTATAGCATACTTTGAACATCCTTTGAGTTGACAATAGAGTGCATTCATGATGACATTAATTGAGCATTCTTCAAGCCTTTGTTGAAACAACAATCACTCTTGAAGCATAATTGAAGACCAACACTTGAAGACTTGTTTTGTTGAAGTAGTCATCCTTGGAGTATAGTTGAAGATCAACACTTCAAGACTTGTTTTGTTGGAGCAGTCATCCTTGGAGCATAGTTGAAGATCAACTCTTAAATATATGTTTTGCTGGCGCAACCATAAAAGTTTTGCTGAAGCAGACCTAAAGTTTTTGTAGAGGTAGATTTAAGAGCACTTTGTAGACCTATCTTGGATACATTTTTTATAAGTATTTGAAGATTTTGATGGATGCTTGAAGCAGTATTGAAGTCACCTTAAGGGATTGAAGAAAACTGAGAGGGTTGGATCCCTAGAGGATTGGAGTCGTCATACAAGGTTGGAGCCTTGTGAGAAACTAGGTTGGAGCCTGGATTAATATGTGAGGATTGGAGTCCTCATACAAGGTTGGAGCTTGGATTTGTAGTTGAATATTAGAGTTTATATTGTACTCTAGCAAGATCTTGTAATCAAATTTGCCCATTTTGGTGTGTTTGGAGCATTTATGTTTTATGGGTGTTTGCTGAAAAATATTTGTGTTGGGTTTATTGCATGCTTTTGTTATCACTGTTAATTTTTCCATTAGGAATATTACACCTCGAGAGGCTTGATCAACATATCAAGTCAGATTTGAAGTGAAAGTAAAGTAATCCTTGCATATTGAAGGACATTCTTTAAAGCACACATGAAGAGCCTAGGAGACACCTTCGTCAAATAATAAAATGATAACATACTTTGAGCACCTTTTGAGTTGACAGTATAGTACATTCATGATGACATTAATTGAGCTTTCTTCAAGCCTTTGTTGAAACAACAATCACTCTTGAAGCATAGTTCAAGACCAGCGCTTGAAGGGTTGTTTTGTTGAAGCAATCACCCTTGGAGTATAGTTGAAGACCAACACTTAAAGACTTGTTTTGTTGGAGCAGTCATCCTTGGAGCATAGTTGAATATCAACACTTGAAGACATGTTTTGTTGGTGCAACCATAAATTTTTTGTTGAAGCAGACATGAAGTTTTTGTATAGGTAGATTTGAGAGAACTTTGCAGACCTATCTTGGATACATTTTTTAGAAGTGTTTGAAGTTTTTGATGGAGGCTTGAAGCAGTATTGAAGTCACCTTAAGGGATTGAAGCAAACTGAGAGGGTTGGATCCCTAGAGGATTGGAGTCATCATACAAGGTTGGAGCTTGGATTTGTAGTTGAATATTAGAGTACTCATCCAAGGTTGAAGCCTTGAAGGAGTTAAAGACTTTGTTGTACAAGTTGGAGCTTGGGTTTTTAGAGTCCTCAAATCCATTAATAAAATTATTTTCGTGTTGCACATCTTTTGTTTTGGTTTAATTGGTGATTTTAACTGTCATAATATAACAATTGTAAATAAATATTGATTCAACCCTCCTCTCAATATTTCCAACACTAGCACACCTTACAATATTTTTATTGACATGCTAGAAGGAACTTTCACAATGCAATGTTATTGTTGGTAATCTGGTTGTTTATGATAGAAGGAAATCTAACATGTGTTAGAGTTCCTTCACCTTGGAATGTCCTTACTAGCAATGTGCCTGTGTTTGTGTTAAAATGAAATATAGCAAGCATTAGATTTCTTTTGGCATGCAATGTTGTTGTTGGTAGTATGTTTGTATTTGTGCTATATGTAAAGCTAACACTCATTAAATTTCTTTCACCTTGCAATGTTGTTTTTGGAAATATGCTTGTGTTTGGGCTAGAAACTATGTTAGATTTCTTTTGCTCTGCAATATTGTTGTTGTCTTTTTGGTTGTTTATGATAGAATGAAATCTAGCACGTGTTAGATTTCCTTCACCTTGGGAATGTTATTGGAAATGTGCTTGTGTTTGGGCTAGAAGTTGTGCTAGATTTCTTTTGCTCTACAATACTGTTGTTGTCAATTTGGTTGTTTATTATAGAAGGAAATCTAGCATGTGTTAGATTTCCTTACCTTGGCATTGTGCTTGTGTTTGTGTTAGAAGGAAATATAGCATGCGCTAGGTTTCTTTTGACATGAAATGTTTTTTTTGGTAGTATGGTTGTATTTGTGCTACATGTAAAGCTAACATGGATTAAATTTATTTTACCTTGTGATGTTGTTATTGGAAATGTGCTTGTGTTTGTGATAGAAGTTGTTCTAGATATCTTTTTCCATGCAATGTTGTTGTTGGCAATATGCTTTTTGTTTATGTTGGAAGCAAATCTAACATGCTAGATTTCTTTCACCCTACAATGTTGTTGTGTGCTTGTGTTTGTGCTATGCGTAAATCTAGCACATGTTAGATTTCTTTTGCTCTGCAATATTTTTGTTGTCTATTTGGTTGTTTATGATAGGATGAAATCTAGCACGTGTTAGATTTTCTTCACCTTGGCAATGTGGAAATGTGCTTGTGTTTGGGCTAGAAGTTGTGCTAGATTTCTTTTGCTCTACAATATTGTTTTTGTCAATTTGGTTGTTTATTATAGAGGGAAATATAGCACGTGTTAGATTTCCTTCACCTTGGAAATTTGCTTGTGTTTGTGTTTGTAGGAAATATAGCATGCTCTAGGTTTCTTTTGGCATGGAATGTTGTTGTTGGTAGTATGCTTGTATTTGTGCTACATGTAAAGCTAACATGCATTAAATTTCTTTTACCTTGTGATGTTTTTATTGAAAATGTGCTTGTGTTTCTGATAGTAGTTGTTCTAGATATATTTTTCCTTGCATTGTTGTTGTTGGCAATATGCTTTTGTTTATGCTGGGAGCAAATCTAACACACTATATTTCTTTCACCCTACAATGTTGTTGTGTGTTTGCGTTTGTGATATGCGTAAATTTAGCACGTGTTAGCTTTTCTTCAACTTGCAATATTGTTGTTGGCAACATGCTTCAATTTTGGCTCGAAAGAAATCTAGCATGCACTAGATTTCTTTTTCACTGCAATGGTTGTTGACAATATGCTTTTGTTTGTGCTAGAAGTAAATCTACCATGTGCTAGATTTCTTTTATCTAGAAATGTTGTAATGTGTTTGTTTGTGCTATAAGGAAATCTAGCATACATTAGATTTCTTTCACCCTTCTGTGAGTTTATTGACAATGTGGTTGTATATGTGTTAGAAGAAAATCTAGTGTGCACTAGATTTCTTTCATATTGCAATGTTGTTGTTGGCAATTCAATTGTTTGTGTTAGAAGGAAATCTAGTATGCGCCATATTTCCTTCACCACAATGATGTTATGGCAATGTGGTAAAAGGAAATCTAGCATGTGCTAGATTTCTTTTTCTCTAGAATGTTGTTGGTAATATGTTTGTGTTCATGCTATAACCAAATTTGGCATGCGCTAGATCCTTAACCCCTACAATGTCATGTGTTTGTGTTTGTGCTAGGAGGAAATATACCACACGCCTGATTTATTTTGTCTTGCATAAGGTGTTTTTGACAATATGCTTGTTTGTGCTAGAAGCAAATCTAATATGCGGTATGTTTCTTTCACCCTACAATATTGTTATGTGCTTGTGTTTGCGAGAGAAGGAAATCTAGCACGTGTTAGATTTCATTCACCTTGCAATGTTGTTATTGGTGACATGTTTGTGTTTGAGATAGAAGTACAAATAGCATGTTAGATCTAATTCACCTTCCAATATTGTGATTGGAAATATGCTTATGTTTGTGATAGAAGAAAATCTAGCATGATATAGATTTTTTTTACTCTACAATATTGATGTTGCCAATATGTTTGTGTATGGTCGGAGGAATTCTAGCATGCACTAAATTTATTTTGCAATGCAATATTGGTGTTAACAACATGCTTGTGTTTGTGCTAGAATAAAATCTAGTATGCAATAGATTTGTTTCACAATGCAATATTGTTATTGGTAACGTGCTTGTATTTGAGCTAGAATGAAATATAACCTGCATTGGATTTCTTTTGCAATGCAATATTGTTGGAAATGTACTTGTGTTTGTGCTAGAAGGAATTCTATCATGCATTGGATTTCGTTTGCCCTATAATGTTATTGTTGGAAATGTGTTAGAAGTAAATCAAGCATAGGTTAGATATCTTCCACCTTGCAACGTTGTTCATGGCAATGTGATTGTGTTTGTGCTAGAAGAAACTCTAGAATGTGTAAGATTTATTTTACTTTGCAATGTTTTTGTGAGTAACATGCTTCTATTTACGCTAGAAGGAGATTTAGCATGTGGTGGATTTCGTTCACCTTAGAATATTGTTGTTGGCAATGTGCTTGTGTTTGTGCTAGAAGGAAATCTAGCATGTGCTAGATTTATTTGACCATGTAACATTGCTTCTAGCAATATGCTTATGTTTGCAGTAGAGGGAATGATATTGATTGTTACCTTTCATTTGAGCTGCAATGTTGTTGTTCGAAATGGGCTTCTACTTGTGATAGAAGGAAAGCTAGCACACATTATATTTCCTTCATAATGTAATGTTGTTATTAGAAATATGTTTGTTGTTATGCCATAAGGAAGGTTATAATGTGTTAAATTTCCTTCATCTTGCAATGTTATTGTTGAAACTGTGTTTGTGTTTGTGATAGAAATAAATCTTGCATTTGTTAGATTTTTTTTTGCTTCGCAACATTATTGTTGGAAATGTGTATTTGTGTTAGAAGGAATTATAGAATGCACTAGATTTTTTTGTTCTTGTTCCAAAAGTAAAACTATCAAGATTTCACCCTCACCAAGGTTAGTGCTATGATATTATTCTTGGCAGTGCATTTGTTATTATGCTAGAATTATACCTACTGATTACTAGCTTTCTTCTAGACACCATTACACTTATGAAACCAATGCTCTAGAGGTGACATTGTCTCAATAATCACAATGGTTAGAGTTATAGCTTTTGATGTGCCCTTTTATTGAATTTGGAACAATTTATGGAGATCAATGATAGTGCAAAAGAATTGTATATAGATATATGTTGTTGTTGGCACTACATTTGTGCTTGAGTTGGAAGGAAAGATAATGGTATAACTTTCCTTTTGGCACAAACACAATAATCCAATCATAATTATTTGATCCATGGAGAATAATGTGATCTTTGTATGTTTTGAAGTTTATGAATAAATGTATTATTGAGGTATACTATATTTTGCTTCCAATGCACATGTATGCAACTTTAAAGTATCAAGCTCAATTTTTTAACATGTATTGTTTTTCTCTGTATTTTGTTGTATAGTTATGAACTTCCAAAAACAATTTCACTAATGTTTGGATGCATAAGGTAAGACTCTTCCTCATCAACATAAAAATGTAGGAAAACTCAAATCTATACTTTTCGAGGACCTAAAGTTAACATCCCTTTGTATCCATCCTAAATAGTATGTCCTTACATGTGAATAGGTAGGGAGTGCTAACATTGGAACTAAAGATTTGTAAAATGCAATTTATTTTCTGTTGAACTAAAGAAAAATTCTAGTTTGGCTATTGATTATCAAGTTCAAACATCAAACATCCTCACTAAGTGAAGATATAATTTCTCCTTTTCATGGGGCTTTTAGACATTTTATGTAGCGTCAATCTTGGAATTTCTTAGATTTTCCAAAGGACCATGTATTGGTTCTTCAACTTCTACAAATTTCTTATGATCATTACTCATACACATGCATTAAGACTACAAGTGTCATTTCTGAAGTAAGTGTCATTTAAATAGGAACTTGGTAGTTTGATATGAGTTGATATTTGTCATTCAAAACTTTTATTTGGAAGAAAACCTCTAGTTTGGCTTTTGATTATCAAGTTCAAACATCAAACATCCTCACGAAGTGAAAATGTAATTTCTCCTTTTCATGAGGCTTTTAGACATCTTATGTAGCATCATCTTGGAATTTCTTAGATTTTCCAATGGACCATGTTTTGGTTCTTCAACTTCTACAAATTTCTTATGATAATTATTCATACACATGCATTAAGACTACAAGTGTCATTTCTGAAGTTAAATAGGAACTTGGTGGTTTGATATGAGCTAATATTTGTCATTCTATGATACTATCTACATTTCTAATTGCATGGTATTCATATATGTTTTGTGTAATTTTCATGTAAAGTACTGTTTGGTAGTAGGCACTTGATGGTGCGGAACAATGTTTCATTACATACAATATGACTACCATACTATTTAAATTATTGCATCTATATTACTTTTTTGAAAGTTGTGTGCTTTTGCGAAAATATAAAATCACACTTTACATGGTTCAACCTTTTAATTACAATTTATGATTTAATTGTTGTTACAGAATTGGTACAAGCTAGAATGGAAATAAAATTTTGGCAAAAGGGGACTGTTGACCTCCTTATTAATGATCAAGTCGTTGGGCTAGGGAGGGTCGAATCTAAAAAGTTTGGAACTTATTATGCCGAAGAAAGGGTTAATGCATGCTATGTTGCAATTTTGATAATTGATGTCACTCAACCACATTTGATTGAGGATGTTGATGAAGGGGACATACATCCATGGAATATCATGGATTTGAGGCACAACATAGGTAAAAAAAAAAATTGAAGCATGTGTTCAAATGTATAATACTTTTTTTGAGTGAACACTAATCTTATTTACATTCGTTTATAGGTGCAAATGTTTCTTCCACATTTTCTATTGGAGACAAGGTAGATCTTCTACAACATGGAGTGAAGGTGGGTGAGGGCTCCAGTGAAGGTGGGCGAGGGCTTCATATTCAATACAGAGCTTGGACATAAGTGCATGGAAATATGGTAATAAAGGATGCATAGTGGTTAAAATTGAGGCGTTAAAACATGATGTTGCTCTACCACATCCAACAGGATTTGAGCATACACTAGGGGGTGCATTGGAATCTTATGAGATTTGGTCAGAATCAGTTTTGCAACCTCACTGTCATGATCATGCCATAGATATTTCCCAAGATAGGGTTAGATTCATATGTACATCAAACATCCTCACTAAGTGAAAATATAATTTCTCCTTTTCATGGGGCTTTTAGACATCTTATGTAGCATCAATCTTGGAGTTTCTTAGATTTTCCAATGGACCATGTTTTGGTTCTTGAAGTTCTACAAATTTCTTATGATCATTATTCATACACATGCATTAAGACTATAAGTGTTATTTCTGAAGTTAAATAGGAACTTGGTGGTTTGATATTAGTTGATATTTTCCATTCTATGATACTATCTACATCTCTAATTGCATGGTCTTCATATATGTTTTTTTTGTGTAATTTGCATGTAAAGTAATTTTTGGTAGTACGCACTAGATGGTGGGGAACAATGTTTCATTACATACAATATGACTACCATACTATTTAAATTATTGCATCTATATTAATTTTTTGAAAGTTGTGTTTTTGCGAAAATATAAAATCACACTTTACATGGTTCAACATTTTAATTACAATTTATGATTTAATTGTTGTTACAGAATTGGCACAAGCTAATGGAAAATATAATTTTGGCAAAAGGGGACTATGTTGATCTCCTTATTAATGATCAAGTTGTTGGGCTAGGAAGGGTCGAATCTACAGAGTCTGGAACTTATTATGCCGAAGAAAGGGTTAATGCATGTTATGTTGCAATTTTGATAATTGATGTCACTCAACCAAATTTGATTGAGGATGCTGATGAAGGGTACATACATCCATGGAAGATCATGGATTTGAGGCACAACATAGGTAAATCAAAATATTGAAGCATTTTTTCAAATATTGTTGATAGTATAATACTTTTTTTTGAGTAAATACTAACCTTACTTACATTCGTTTATAGGTGCAAATGTTTCTTCTACATTTTCTATTGGAGACAAGGTAGATCTTCTACAACATGGAGTGAAGGTGGGCGAGGGCTCCATATTCAATACAGAGCTTGGACATAAGTGCATGGAAAGATGGTAAAGAAATGATGTATAGTGGTCAAAATTGAGAAGGTGTTAAAACATGATGCTGCTCTACCACATCCAACAGAATTTGAGCATACAATAGAGGGTGCATTGGAATCTTATAAGATTTGGTCAGAATTAGATTTGCAACCTCACTTTCATGATCATGCCATAAATATTTCCCAAGAGAGGGTTAGATTCATATGTACAAAGGTTTCTCTTACTCATTAATGAATGAGAACAAGCATGTGCATTGCTAAAGGAATGCTAGTTAATGTCTGCGAGGATGACATTGTTGAAGGTGAAGCACTAGGTGGAATGGAATTTGGTGTTTTTTTGGAAAAGATGGATGGAAATTGTGAAACATGTTGAATTGGTGATAAGTCTATACATTGTTTGGTTATATGGCCAATAAATAAGTTGGTGGACAACAAAGGTGTGATATTAAGGGTTAAGGAAAAGTTCAAGGAGCCACCCAAGGAAATGGTGATATGGGATGTAATAGAGGACACAAATCCTTTAAACAAATGGGATGGGTCTCTTTGTAATGAAAAAGATAGAAACACAATTGATATGCATGTAACAAGGCCATATAAAAGGATTAAACGAGTTATGGCTACAACAAAAATTGTGAAATGTCAAACAAAAGTAGATGAAGAGAAAGAAATTAGACTTTTGGCAGCAGATGTATGTTGTAGAAAATATTGTCTTCAACATGTGGATAGGAAGGCCATTGCAGGTGCTAGAAGGGGTATGCGACAAGTAAATAAAAATGGTATTGGCGAATTTTTCTTGAATTCACTAATGTAAAACACAATCATGTCAAGGAACCATGGCCATGGCCTACCACCTATTGCTAGAAATGTAAAGGACATGAGATTTAATGGGAATATTATTTGTAAGAAAGCATGGTATAAGATACATAAGATTCCTCAAAGCACATTCTATAACTGCTAGCGTTATTTCCGACATGGAAAAATCAAAGCTATTCATGGCAACACCAACACATGCAAAGCACAAGCACACAACGTGGCATCCATAGAAATATTGCACAAAATTGTAATGGATAATTCAAAGTTTTCACCAAAATAAACACGTCAAGTTGAAGAAGATGGAACATCTGTTCCTTTAATATTGCTTCCTTCGACTTACACACAAAATTCTTTGTTAAAAGAGATCAATGTGGCTCTTCAAAAGCTCAATTACCCATCAATATCACAGTCAATGATGAGCAAGATCTGGAATACTAAGTTTCGAGATGTGGCATTTTCAAAGAACACCAACTTCAGTAAATGCAATGAATGTATTGTGTTGAAAGCACAGATGAAGTTAGCGACTACAAAAGAGTTGGAAGAAAAAGCACGAGGTAGGCTGAACAAACATAACAAGATTGTTGTGTGGAAGATATTGCTACTATGCCCATAGAATTATGTCAGAGCGGTTTCCAAAGGAGTATTTGAGCATTATCCATGATAAAATGGATAAAACAAAGACTTCAATCCCAAGGCTACGTGTCAAATCAAAATCTATTGTAGGAACAAATTTAGGTTTGTCATTGACAGGTATGCTAACACATGGGCATCAGACATGAGTTTTTGGTCATTTCTCCCTACCATTTGTACATATGGGATCACAATTTACTATCACATCCCTTGAAAAGTGCTTAAGGGACCTTGAAGACCCACAACTTGATATGTATGGTGATCTACTTTATGAGAGTGGAAGTTCAAGAAACCCACTTACAAATGCATTACTTGACACCTCTATTTACTCAAAATGTAAGTGTACAAGGATGATTTTATATCTCATGGAAGATCAATGAGTCAATATGTTGATTTTAAACCTCTTCCTCCACATTTTTTGTTACAATTTGGCAATGCAACAAGTGATAATAAGAATCACTATCTTTTCATGTTTCTATCACTTTTAATTGCACTTGGTGTCTTCATCACTATTGAGGTTGGAGTCTTGCCTGTGAGGCACACCCATAAAGACATAGATGGAACCTACGAAAGAATGTCTTCCAACCTAAAAAGTAAAGATGTATATTCTTTACCTGAAATGATGGATGCATATCGCATAATTGAAGAAAATCGAGTGTTTCCACCTACACTGATTGACAATTTCTATGACTTCAAAAGTTTTCTTAATGGAAACATCAAGGATGGAAAAAATGCACTAGTTGGACATCTTAATGTTCAATACTTCCAGTTTCTTGTACTCAATGATATTCCAGTACTAAGGTACAAAGAATCCATTAGGGATATTGAGTGGTCAGAATCAATTGAGTTATGGAATATAGATGATGAAGGTCGACCTATAATTTGCATAGGAAGGGATAACATCATACATAAAAATGTGGAAAGACACTATTGGGAATGAGGATTCACCAATTGTTACGGAGGAATGGAAAAATAAAGTAGTGTATTGGGAAAGAGTTCTTGATACATTAGATGGAATCTATAATGATCATAGAATAATAAATGGAAGTGATTCATCTTCTGAGGATTTCTGGCCCAAGACAAGGAACATTGTTGATGTTGATCGTAATGCACTCCATGTAATCTCAAGTATTATGGATGGAGATTTTGATAATGCAATAGATGAACCGGTATATGTTGGACCCAAATGCAACGAGCTAAAGCCAACATTCAATCCAATGATTGATGTTGAGAAAGGAAAGATGTTGCTAGTTAGATCAGGAAATGAGGATGCATGAGAGATGATTTGGATGGAAAAATCCATCTCAGATATATTTAGGGATAATGAAAGTGAGAATCTTCATGTAAAGGTTGATTGGTGGAAGCCTATTTCTGGGAAATACAATGGAAAATTTTTAGAGCAATATTGGATAACAAATCCTGATGACACAGAACTTGGCTCTATTCTAATTAATACCATAGTGTGGGCATGGATGCCAAAGAAAGAACATTGCAAGAAGACCAAGATAAATAAATATGGTGTAGACGCTGTTCTTGACCTACTTGAGAAAATATCTTAAGATTAGGTTTATATGATTCATGAATGTAATTTTTTTATTTTAAGGATCTATTAATATACATTTTGACACACTTTTCAATATTTGTTGTATATCAAATATTCTCTTCATATTATTTTTGGTGAAGTTTTCTATTATTTAATATTTCAATGTAATCATGTGGTGATACAAATGACATGACAGTGCCATAAAATATTTAAGTTTTCAAAGCTTTTGTTTGACCAACATGACTTCTCACCATATCAAATATGCATAATCAAATTCAATAATGCACTTAAAAACATCTTCTAAACTTGGTCTATTAAAACAATAGTGGATTAGCTAATTAGTATTCTATTTAATATAAACCATTTAAACACTTGATGAAAAAATGTTAGACACTTGTAATAATGTTTGAAGTGAGTGTTTCTTAATATTCCTTATTATAATTGATATAAATCAAATCAAATTTGTTGTTTTGTTGCACTCTAATTTATAAAAAAATGATTTTGATCATTGAACAACACAACTATACTTATAAAATATTTCCTCTTATAGATTTTGAAGTGGTCCCAACATTGTACTAGTATAATAAATTTGTACTCAACATAGGAAAAGTAGTTAGTGTCAATTTAAAATGGTCAATAATACTAAGAAACACAATATTAATATATTGTTAATAACTTTATACTAGGTAAGATTTTTTTTACAAAATCTATTATACTGGTATAATAAATTTGTACTCAACATAGGAAAAGTAGTTATTGTCAATTTAAAATGGTCAATAATAGTAAGAAACTCAATATTAATATATTGTTAAATAACTTTATACTAGGTAAGATTTTTTTTACAAAATCATTTATTCACGAGTCGAATTTAATACATAAATATAAATATTCATGATAATAGAAATAATGTAAGGAATCTAAGTTTTAGACGAATGTCAATATTTTCTTTTCAATATAATATCCTTAAACACTCTAGAAATAAAACTAAACATTTGTAATAAATAGTTTAGTCAATTTTCTATTTCCTCTTGTATTTGAAAATAATCAAATTGTATTACTTTGTTACTATTCTAATTCATGATTGATTTTGATAATTAAAATGATTAGTAATTGAGTTGAGAGGCCAGGCTCATTCTATAGCCTGGTATGAGGGGATGTGTAAGTTTGTCAGGCTCATTCTATAGCCTAGTATGAGGGGATGTGTAAGTTTGTCTGTTTTGTGCCCTATTAAATTAAAAATAAAAAAATAAAAAATGTTCTAAATAGAAAAATAATATTGGCTACAATGAAAGAAAAATGAATATGTTGTAAAGTAATTAGAAGTAAAAAAAAATGTGTGAATTTACTTTAAAAAAATATTTGAGCGAGAGATTAAATAATTTATGTCAATATCAACTTCATATATATAAAAATAAGTTAAGTTTTTTATGGTTAAATTTTTTGTTTGGTCTTATATACACTCTATCTAGCATTCAAAAATACAAGTTAAACAATGAAAAATAACACGTATTTTGCACTCTAAAAATGTTTGCACGTCAAGAAATTTGATCCCTCTAGGCTCATGTTAAATTTGTATTTAAGATGAATCTATGCTGGTATATATTGGACACATTACTATGATAATTTGTCATTAAATAACTTTATACTTAATATATATCTTGCATATTAATCTATTATTCATTAAGTCTCAATTAAATTTGTTTTTAACACAAAAGTACAAATAATAAATAATAAATAAATTATACTATTTTTTTTCAGCAGAAAAAATCGGTAACCTTTTATTTATAGAAATGAAAAGTTACACATAGCATATGCAGTGAAGCATTTTCGGAGATTTCCCAATGGGCTCATGTGCTCGCGCACACATTGCTTGGTAGCGAGGCTACATTGCATTCAGAAAAAGAATGAAGAGAGAGAAAGAATAGAAGAGTAGACAGAAGGAGGTAGAAAAACTAAAGACCCCTTGATCATGGGAAAACGCCCCACATATCAGGTTTTTCTCCCTTTCTTCTTCTCAACCTTGCGCCACTCGCCCTGAGATGGCTCACATGTGGCAAGGACAATCTGATTTTCTGCAATTTGGGTTCCTGTGTCCTTGTCCGAATATGAAGTTTCTGGTGTATGGTGTTGTTTGATTCCTCCATTGCTCATGTCCACGGCATTCCTTTCGGTTTGTTTCATCTGGAGGAGTGGATCCATGTCCGCGATTGTGTCCTCTGTTTGTACCTCTGGTTCCTGTGTAGGCTGCTTGTTTTCTGTTGGAGCTAGTTCCTCTTCTTCTTCTGACTCATCCTCCTCTGAGTCGGGAGGGGGAAACTGCCAACCTTTCCTCTGCTTCCTTTTCAGATTCTTTTTTCTGTTTGCTTTTTTTGCTTCTGGGAAAGTATTCTGTAGGTGTCCTGTCATCCTGCAGTTCCTGCATCTAAACGCAGTGTTTTCATAGTCTAGTGATTGTAACCAGCTTTGCTGCTTGTAAATCAGCATGATGTTTGTTGGTAATCCTTTGCTTAAATATAATTCCACGCAGATCCGGGAAAAAGTGAAGATTCTTTGTTCTAATCTTTCCAAGTCTGTTTTAATGTATCGCCCAAGACTGTTCCCAATGCTCTCAAGTACAGGATCGTTCGAGAAATGTAAAGGAAGATTGTGTAATCTTACCCATACATGTAATTTGGACACTGTCATAGTGTTGGGGTCAAATTCTGGAAACCAAGGAGTGATAAAAAGTCCCGTGGACCCCAAAAACCAAGGCCCCTCCCTGATGATAATGTCTCTTTCCTCCGAGGTTTGAAATTTCACAATGAAAAACCCCTTGGAGCAGAGGTGAATTTCGCAATCAAGGGACCATTGAGTGAAAATCCAATGGAAAAGGTCCATGGGTTTGGGCCAGAAACAGTTGAAACGACAGATTAATGGTTGAGCTTCATATGTCTTTATGTGCTCCTCTGTGGCTGAACTGTTGATTTTTAGCGCTGGGGTTTTTTCTTGCTGTTCTACTATGTAGGGCCTTGGATCGTTTCCATCTTGTTCAGGATGAGAGCCTTCCACGTTTTTACCCTGAAGGATATTTTTGTAAGAAGGCCCTCCATTTGTTTGTTGCTGGCTGGTGTGCATTTTCCCTCTCTCTCCCACTGCAGATCTAGGCATTCTTTGGTTTACAGCGCCCCCTCACAGGCGCATATTTAGGGCAATTTTCATATCTGCCTTTATGGAGTAGTCCTTCATGAGCCTGCAATCTTGGAGAGATCTGTGCCCATTAACTAGATATTGGGATGGGGCTGGGTATCCCATTAGTCCCCATATTTTGTGCTTAAGTTGCTGAACCGAGGTGTTTTCGTTTACCCAAACTAAACGGGACTTACCCACAGGGGGTCTAATAAAAATTTGGAAGGGAGTGGGGCTCGACTGGAACAGGAGGTTACCTGATGATTAGGGGACAGAAACCAGCTTGATAGGTGAAGCTAGGGCAAAGGACGCTCCCTGTTGTTGCCGATCCCTCCTCGATTCTACCTCTCCTTTCTTCAGATTTAGCAAGGAATTCTACAGATCGGGCCTGGACGCCTCTCCTCTCGTCTTTTGCTGAGGTAAGAGCATAGAGCTTGATCGAATCTCCCATCTAAAGAATAGAAAGCTGATGATCGACGCGTGGAGCTTATCTACAGGAGTCCACGGATGCTTCTCTACCCCCGAAGGGACAAAGGGTTCTTCTCCGTCTACTACTACCGCGGAGCAATCTATAAGAGGCTCAATCCACCGGCTCCTCAATGGTAGTGGCGACCCATTTGATCTGTTCAGAAAATTTTCAACTAAAGCCTCATCATGCAACGAATCCGGCCAAGACCTCAGCTCCGATCTTCTTAGAGACTCCAACCTCGGCAGGAAATATAAAACCCCTACTCTCAATAGCGTATCGAGGGCTGTCAGGAGCCATGCGGGGTCAAGCTTCGGGGTTTGGGGACCTCTACCTTTTTTCCGCACACAGGGAGAACAAAACTAGACCCGTGCCGCCCAGATCTTCCATCTATGTTCCTTTGCACCCTTTTTAGAAACCACCCACGCAGCAGTCAGATCCGAGTTCTTCATAAGGTAGAGAATCCGCTCGTGGCCAGTATTGTCTCCATTCTCGTCGATGGAAGACTGAAACCCTTCACCGAACGCCAAGAAAAAACTGCAGAAACCCTTTGCCATTGTTTATTCCCTGTCACCAAATAAATTATACTATTAGTCTCATTCAACATTTAATTTGATGGTAAAAAAATATTACTCTAAAATGGTTCAAAATTCCTACAATAGTATGTAATGATGATGGTGATAAGGATGATTATCGTCCACTAAGACCAAATATGGTATATAAGAAGCCATAAAGATATTACTATAAATTCTTTAGAATTTTATTGTTATGCTCAAAAAGCATTAAAAGAAGTGTTTCATGATCATCATAATTTTGTTTAGTTAAAAGATCAAGAAGGTTGGTATTGCCACAAATATTTTGAAATTTAAATCCAATATGAGTATAAACTGGATGATCTAAGAGGGTTTTTCATCTTCAACCATATTACTAGTGTTGCAAAGGTGATAGAATTTTAAGTTGTGCCAACCTTGTCCTAGTAATGATGGTAATTTAACACATACATGATATAGTATATCAGATTATAATTAAATGAGTTAATAATAGTAACATACATAATAATGCACTTAAAAACAAAATCTTCTAAACTTGGTCTATTAAAACAATAGTGGAGTAGTTAATTAGCATTCTATTGATTATAAACCATTTAAACACTTAATGAAACAAATTTAGACACTTGTAATAATGTTTGAAGTGAGTTTTCCTTAATATTCCTTATTATAATTGATATAAATCAAATTTGTTGTTTTGTTGCACTCTAATTTATCAAAAAATGATTTTGATCATTGAACAACACAACTAGACTTATATTCATGATAATAGAAATAATGTAAGGAATCTAAGTTTTAGATGAATGTCAATATGTTCTTTTCAATATAATATCCTTAAACGCTCTAGGAATAAAAACTAAACATTTGTAATAACTAGTTTAGTCAATTTTCTCTCTTTCTCTTGTATTTGAAAATAATCAAATTTTATTACTTTGTTACTATTATAATTCATGATTGATTTTGATAATTAAAATGATTAATAATTGAGAGAGGCTAGGCTCATTCTACAACCTAGTATGAGGGGATGTGTAAGTTTCTCTGTTTACTACACTTTTAAATTAAAAATAAAAAATAAAAAATATGTTCTAAATAGAAAAAATAAAAAAATTTCTAAATAGAAAAATAATATCCGCTATAAGTAAAAAAAATGTATGTAATGATGATGGTGATAATGATGATTATCATCCACTAAGACCAAATATGGTATATAAGAAGCCATAAAGATATTACTTAAAATTATTTAGAATTTCATTGTTAGGCTCAAAAAGCATTAAAATAAGTGTTTCAAGATCATCATAATTTTGTTTAGTTAAAAGATCAAGAAGGTTTGTTGAGCCACAAATATTATGAAATTCAAATCCAATGAGTATAAACTGGATGATCTAAGAGGGGTTTTCATCAACCATATTACTAATGTTGCAAAGGTGATAGATTTTTAAATTGTGCCAACCTTGTCTTAGTAATAATCGCAACTTAAGACATACATGATATTTACTATATCCGATTATAATTAAATGGTTTAATAATAGTAACATACACAACATTATTTTCATAAAGTTAATAACATTAACATACACAAAATTATTTTCATAAGATAACCTTAACAAACTTAGCTTTTAGTACAAACCATAAAAAATCTTAAAAGAGATAATGTAAGGAATCCAAGATTAAGATGTGAAAGATTTGATTTTGTAAGTTTATATAAATTTGTTTTATATAGTTCACCATGATAAAAATTTTACAAAAATGGTGAATATCTACATTAAAATTTGTAAACTAAGCGATTTTATAATTCCACATTCTGAAAAAACTGAATCTAGTTAAAGTTCTAAATTCTAGATCGACGGAAAACTTCCAAATTTAATGAAATATGTGTTAAATGCAGAAATAGGAAAAACAATAATAGAAGACGCAAGTGACAACATTCAAAGAAGATAAATAAATGGTACAGGAGGGCTCTAAGGCACCTAGGATGGCCAAGTGCAAGTATAATAAATTGTGATAGTATTTAATTTAATTTTTTCCATAATGAAATCAAAGTATCAAAACAATTTTATTTTATTCTTTACGAAAATTTTGTAATCCATCATTATGCTTATGAAACCATCATGAAATAAAAATATCAAAACATGCAAAATCACCATAAAATCACCATAAATAATCAACAAGGAAAACATGGACATAAGAGGAGACAAATGTTTTCTGGTGGAAAACCAGAAATTTTTTTACTGACTATGGAGGAACAAACTAATATAACAAAAATTTCACATCCTCAAATTATTCCTCAATCGAAATCTAACTTTATAATGTAGTTCTTATAATAAAAGAACATATAGAATTCAATGTTTTATTTTAACTAAACATTGTATTTAATGTTTTATTTTAATTAAATATAATTAGATATTTTAATTAGAATATTTTTAATAACAATATACATTTATTATTTTGAGTTGACATTACAACTTTTCTATAAAAATAAAAAGAAATTTCCCATTGTCAAAATATTTCATTATATGAAACATTTAAATATAACCTTAAAATTTATTTCTTATTGGTAAAAATGCATGTTAACTATAAAAACAATTAAATGTTTTTATTTAAACTAATATACAAAGTCAATATAATTAAATTATGTAATTAGAATCTATTTAGTAAGATACCTTTTAGTCATGTTCAAGGCCACGAGATAAATATCTCTATATAATAAAGGTAGTAGTCATGAAGTGAAATAAAAACTTGAAACCACAGCAAGAGAAGTTCAACAATAATTTTCTTTTAAATCAATATATATATATATATATATATATATATATATATATATATATATATATAAATAAATAAAAAGCTAACACTCATGAGGTGATATTAAACAACTTGAAAAAATTAATATTAAAATTATAAAATTTGAAGTTGACTTTCTAATTATTATAAATTTTGTATTAAACTTGAAACCATAGCAACTTGATTGATTAAAAGCTATTTTTAATCAATTTAAAAATTATTAATTATTTCAATATATATAATTATCAATATTTCAAAGTAAATTTTATATTGATATTAAAAAATATAAAGTTTGAAGCTGAATTTTTAACTATTATAAATTTTGTATTAAACTTGAAACCATAGCAACTTGATTGATTAAAAACTCGTTTAAATCAATTTAATTTTATTAATTATTTCAATAAATTTAACTGTCAATATTTCAAACTAAATTTTGAATTAATATTAAAAAATATAAATTTTAGAGGACATTCTAAAACAAATAAAATAAATTAAAAACTTCCCATCTTCCAAATATTTCATTATTTAAATATAAGTCTATAATTTTCTTGTTTTGAAAAAAAATATTAATATTAAAAAATATAAAGTTTAGAGTTGACATTTTAAAACAAATAAAATAAAGTAAAGGAGTTGTCTTCTCAGGCAACAGAATAGCCTCGACGGTAGGTTTTTGCCATTAATAGCTGTAAATAAGATTCTGATAAAATCTTTTTCCGATTTTTTCAAAATCTCTGCTCGATTCTGGGTTATCTAGTTACTTTTTTAGACTACGGCTAAAGTAATTTAAATATAACTTTGTAATCTCCTTGTTTTGAAAAAAAAATCAAGAATAAAAAACAAATCAGTGTTTTATTTTAACTAAAAAAAACTTGAAACCACTTTGTAATTTACTTAAATACAACTAGATCAATTTGTAAAGGTAATCAGCTCCACTTCTCCAACTAATTATTATATATATATAAAATGAACTCTCATGAGCTCCATAGTGAAACAGGTCATTGGACAGTTCCTAAAACTCCATGGATGGAAAGGATCTACCATCTTTGTGAAAATATGAACATCGAGGATCAAAATCAATTCGTCTTAGAGTGCCCCGTGTACAACCACATTAGAGTTCAATATCATAATCTTTGTTACAATACTGACCTTCCTAGCCTTTTAAAAAGTCAAAATTATAGTGAGCTCGGGAGGCTTCTCTCCAAGCATTTTGAACATAGGAATAAAATCTCAAATCAAATTAAATAACTCCTTTCTTTAGGTCCGATAAACCAAAAATTGCCCTCAGTGGACGACCTTAACCATCATCATCATCATATATATATTAAAAATGATCAGGTTCATGTTCATGGCCACTCAATATATATCTCTATATAATAAAGCTAACACTGATTAGGTGAATTAAAAATCTTGATACCACATCAACTTGATTGATTAAAAACTCTTCAGTTTAATGTTTATTAATTATTTTAATATATATAATTTGATTAAAAACTCTTCAATTTATTAATTATTTTAATATATATAGTTGTCAATATGTCAAAATTAATTTTGTATTAATATTAGAAAATATAACTTGATTGATTAATAACTTTTTTTTTTAATGTTTATTAATTATTTCAATATATATAATTATCAATATTTCAAAGTAAATTTTATATTAATATTAAAAATATAAAATTTGGAGTTGAAGTTCTAATTATTAATTTTATATTAATATTAAAAAATATAAATTTTGGAGTTGACATTCTAAAAGATATAAAATAAAGTAAAAACTTCCCCTCTTCTGAATATTTCATTATTTAAATATAGCTTTATAATCTTTCAAAGTAAATTATCAATATTATCAATATATATAATTATCAATATTTTAAAGTAAATTTTATATTAATATTAAAAATATAAAATTTGGAGTTGAAGTTCTAATTATTAATTTTATATTAATATTAAAAAATATAAATTTTGAAGTTGACATTCTAAAAAGAAATAAAATAAAGTAAAAACTTCCCATCTTCCGAATATTTCATTATTTAAACATAGCTTTATAATCTTCATGTTTTGAAAAAAATCAACAATAAAAAAACAAATCAGTGTTTTATTTTAACTGAATATCTAGTTACGTATTTTAATTATACCATCTTAATTGATGGTGAATATAGTTACGTATTTTAATTACTTACCCTCTTTAATATGATACCACAAAAGTCATGTTCGCTGCCATTCATAGTGCCTCGGCACGAGTTACGCAACGACATTATCTCGTTTAATGCAGTTGGAAAATTAATGATAACCACTCGGTTTAATTTTCTGACAGCAGCCATATTTCAACGAATGTGTGGGAAATTCATTGCTTTTAATTTTTTGATTTTCTGACCATAGTTATACTTCAGTCAATGTTTTGCAAATTGTGGATGGAGTTTGCAAAGTATAAATTTTGAGAGTAAATAATTTTCTGAAAGGAGCCATATTTCACTGAATGTTTTGCATCTTGGGGATTGCAGATGGACAAGTTCTGAGAGCACTTTACATAATTCATTCCACAACTAAGTTAAATAATTAAAATCAAATAGAAATTGAATGCATTGTTAGTAAATGAGTATGGGCAAACAATTAATAGGCAAGTGTTGTTTACTTCACACAAACTCTATCAAAATGAGATAGTCATTTTTGCCCATCCATTGTATTAAATTTTTTTTGTCACTAATTAAATGTCTTAGATATATATGTTTAGATTTTACATGTAAGTTCTAGTGTTGTGTAATGTGGCAGGTCTCGAGAGGGAATTTTGGTGGGTGCGTGAAAACATGTTTTACTGAGTAAGAAGTCTTGTTTTATTGGAGCGGCCATATGTGAATGTATTTCAAGCTTTAAGTTATAATATAAAGTTTGGTTAGTTGTACTTTCATGATTTGATTTCCGCAACTGCATCCTCTGGATTAAGTGAATTCTCCAACTCTGTGTAAACTTAAATGTGTGAACTCCTTATGTTGAGAAATACCATTTCCCCTGCCTTTAAATTTTTAACATGGTATCAGAGCGGTTTTAAACCTTCATTACTGCAAGTGTTTCTACTAAAGAGTTAAAAGGAGTTTTGAAAATTTTGTGGAGCCTTATTCTCCACCAATGAGAAAGTTTTCACACAGTGAAAAAAACAAAAATTACACAATAAGAAAGTTTGTTTGCACAATGAAAATGGAAACAAAGATCACAAGCTTCAATAATCCACAAATAGCACAGTTTAATGGAAACAATTATGACTATTGGGATATTACAATGAGGGCTATCTTTTCCTCACAATATATTTGGGAATTGGTGGAGAATGGTTTCCAAGAACCAGCAGATGCAGCAACATACAATGCTTTGACACAAACAGAAAGAGATTTGTTGATGGATAACATGAAGGACCCCAAAGGCCTCTTCTACATGTTTCAAGCAGTTCATGAAAGTATCTTCCGAAGGATTGCAGCAGCAACGAAATCTAAGAAAGCATGGAATACCTCCAGACAGCCTACCAAGGCATGGAAAAGGTGAAGACAATAAAACTGCAAATGCTGAGAAGATATTTTCAAACAATTTGTATGAAAGGGTTTTAGAATGTAGACTCATTTTTTACACATGTAATTGAGTTGGTTACCCAAATCAGGCCTCATGGTGAGACACTTGAGGAAAGGAGAATTGTTGAGAAAATTCTTAGAAGTTTGCTAGAAAGGTTTGATTTCATAGTTGTGGCAATAGAAGAGACAAAGGATCTCTCAAAGTTTTTAGTGGATGAGCTTCATGCATCATTGATGTCTCATGAGAATAGGTTGAACAAAGGATCAAACTCATCATTGGAGCATACATTCAAAACACAAGTTTCAATCGGTCAAGGTAGAGCTTAAGGAAGATCAAATTATAGAGGAAGAGGAAGAAGCCCACATAGAGGTGGAAGAAGCAGCCCTTCAAGCTCAAGTGGAAGGGGAAGCAATAAAAATCCAAGCCAAGGCCCAAGCCAAAATCAAGCACAAGGTCAAAGGTATGGTAAATCTCAATTTCAATGTCATTATTGTAAGAAGTATGGGCATTATGAAAATGAATGTATAAAGAAGCAATATAACATAGGTAGCAAACCAAGTGAAAATTTCATAAAGGAAAATCAGAACCATGATAGCATGTTTTTAGCTTGTAATGTAGCACAAGAAAAACAAGGAGATGTATGGTTCTTAGATTCAGGGTGAAGCAACCACATGACTGGAAACATAGAAATGTTTTCCAATCTAAATGAAAGTATAAAATTAGAAGTGACATTGGGGACTGATAGTAAAGTCTCTGTCGTGGGAAAAGGTGGAGTTGACATTCTAACAAAGAAAAGAGAGAAGAAGTTCATGTCTGATGTTTACTTTGTTCCTGGTATGAAACGTAACCTCATAAGCATTGGAATGCTCACGCAAAAGGGCTACAATGTATTTTTCAAGAATGATGTGTGCACAATATTAGATAAGCCTCCAAGCACACAATTGATTGCAAAAGTTCATATGTCAAGCAATAGAATGTTTCCTCTTAAGCTAAGATTAGATTTGAAGGAAGAAGGTGTTGTAGCAACTGTTACACAAGATAACTTTCAAGAAGAAATTAAAGATGAAAATTAGTTATGGCATTTGAGATTTGGTCATCTCGACTACGGAGGTTTGAATTTTTTGCAGAGGAAAGGTATGGCAAAGGGATTGTCACTCATAGAAAAACTAGACAACCTATGTGAAGGATGCATCTTGGGCAAACAACATAGAGAATCATTTCCAACACGAAAGTCAATAAGGGAAAAGGCACCCTTGGACATTGTCCACTCAGTTTTAGCAAACATGATCATTTGGTGGCAGCCACTATATTTTTACTTTCATAGATGACTACACAAGGAAGACATGGGTCTATTTCCTAAAACATAAAAGTGAAGTGTATGACCGCTTACACCAATACAAAGCTCTTGTTGAGAAGCGAAGTGGACACTACATCAAAGTGTTCAGGAATAATAAAGGTGGTGAATATATCTCAAATGACTTCATACGTTTTTGCATGGAGAACGGAATTCACAAGCAATTTACAGCAAGGTATAAACCTCAGAAAAATGGTGTTGTGGAAAGAAAGAATAAGAGCATCATGGAAATGGCAAGGAGTAAAAACAATTAGATGTTTTTATTTAAACTAATGCAAAGTTAATATAATTAGATTATCTATTTAAAACCGGATTAATAAGTTACCCTTTAGTCATGTTCAAGGCCATTGAATAGATATCTCTATATAATAAAGCTAACACTCATGAAATGAAATAAAAAACTTGAAACCACTGCAACTGAAGTTCAGAAATAATTTTTTTAAAATCAATTTAATTTTATTATATATATATATATATATATAGATTCATTTTGACTCAGTATATATTTCTGTATAATAAAGCTAACACTGATGAGGTGAATTAAAAAACTTAAAACCACAACAACATCATGGATTAAAAACTCTTTTTAATCAATTTAATATTTATTAATTATTACAATATATATATTTATCAATATTTCAAAATAAATTTTGTATTAATATTAAAAAATATAAATTTTGAAGTTGACTTTCTAACTATTATAAATTTTGTATTAATATTAAAAATATAAAGTTTAGAGTCGAGATTCTAAAAGAAATAAAATAAAATAAAAACTTCCCATCTTCCGAATATTTCATTATTTAAATATAACTTTGTAGTCTTCTTGTTTTGAAAAAAAATCAACAATTGAAAAATAGTTAGTGTTTTATTTTAACTAAAACACTATTTACGTATTTTAAACACAAAACTCATGTTCGCTGCAATCGATAGTGCACTGAATTAATATAATCGGCACCAGTTGCGCAACGACATTCAGTTGTTTAATGCAACATGTATAATGTAGCATAATTTATTTATAATGCAGCATGAATAATGCAAACAATACTGGTTCCAAGAATCAGAATAAAAAAACTTGAAACCGGTTTGTAATTTACTTAAATACAACTAAATCAATTTGCAAACATAATTCAGTGATCAGCTCCAGTTCCGCAACCACTTTCTTTCCCTGGGCTTCGATATCCTGCCACTTCAATGGAGAGCAGTATGATAATATGCATGTTAGTGGCAGGGGCGCTGGCAATGTGGCATTTCGTTCGACGACGAAAGTGGAGCCCCAACCTGCCACCCGGAACAATGGGATGGCCACTTCTCGGAGAATTTCTCTCATTTTATCTTCGACCCGACGGATTTATCGCGATTCGCCGTCAAAAGTAAGTATCGTTTCCCTTAGCTATTAAAACTATTATGCTATATTGTTTGAATTGACTTTATGAATACACATTAGCAAATGCATCATCCATGTGTTAGCAAGAGCATTCCCATAGCCCAGGAAGATACATGAAAAGACAACACACCAACGCTCCTAAGAAACTTCATTTTATAAAGCTGATAATACTCATGACATGAGTATATAAGCTCTTCATCGGAAATGAATCATTACTCTTTGCATTTACTAAAATTCTCGAGTTCTCCGAAACGTATACCAAAATTTAGTCTCAATTTACTCTTTGCATTTACTAGAAATCTCGAGTTCTCCAAAACGTATACCAAAATGTGTCATGAGAGTGTATTTATAGAAAAGAATGCCATTTTTGGTCTACCCATGGATTTCCTCATGACCTTTAAAATTCCTACTTACTTGATTCTACTTTATTCTATTTTACTATGTACAAGAAAATTGATCCTAATATAACAATCTCGTAATAGAAAATTGCAGAACATCTATGGGCAACTACTCCATGAGCTATGTGTGCTAAAGCTTGTACTCCGCATCTATTGTGGTCACCTTATGTTTTTCTTCATCACGTCTATAGAGGTATTCAAGGACATTCGGTTTGAGAGTGCTTTTTTTGACCCTAATATGATATAATAGAGTTACCACCTTGGTATACATCCTTACTAGTTCTACCACATTCTCGGTGATGCTCTCCTTTGTGACCTCTAAACATTCCATGGTGGAAGCCTACGTGAAAGGGTCGATGAATGCTTGAATCTCCTAGAGGATTTTTTCTTCCTTCCTTATTTCTCCAACAATGCCGATAGAAGGAACTCCATGAACTTCGATTACACACTCCAAACCACTCAGCAAATGCTTATAAGAGGTGACAATCATGTCCACATATCTAGCTAGCTTATCACGTGATTGAATTTTGATGCAAATTTGGACTTTATCGTTTTGGGAAGTTATCTAATCTTTCATGGGAAGAGTCGCCCATGCCTATGAGTATTTGTTGGTCCATTCATGAATGTTATTAATGGTCGTGAAGTTTTTTTTAACCTGGTTGTCTTTTCTTTCATGTCGATCTATATGGGTAGGAAAGGTGACATAGTTTCATGAAACTTTAAGATATCCTCATAAACCATGGCCATGAATTTTCTGAGACTGTAAAATTCCTCTCTGATTGAGGCTTGCAACTCTTTAGTGATTGAGTGGGCTAAACATATGACCTTATTTTCTTCCTCAACCCTCTTCATGCCTTCCTCTACCCTGGAATCTCTTAGTCCAGATGCGTAGAGTTTTCCCTGAAGTTCCACAATATGTTTTCTCATTATTCCCACATTCAATTGAATTGGGGTTACAAAGGTGGTCCCGGACGAAGGAATCATCTCAAGATTTATTGTAGTATACAAAGCGCTCTACTTACTTGTCATTACAAAAAGAGGTTTTGGAGGGTTCCTAGCATAATACTTACATCTCAGTGCATAATGTTACAATTGACTTGGTCAAAAGTAAGTCTTGCGAGGTCCAATACCTCTCCCTCAGCCTCATCAGAAATACCCAATTCTTTAAGGGGAAGGTGTCCTCCGGTGATGGGGGTGGATAAAGGAACATCCAATGGCAATAGTTCAGCCTGCACACTAAACATCTGGTTTTGCTATTGTTATTGGACATCTTTCTCGACCTTCTTATTCGCCTCTTCCTCCTATTTCTTCAGCTCCTTTTCTTCCTTCCTTTTCTTTTCCTCTTAAACTTTTCTCCTTTGTTCATCTTCAATCATTTTCTTTTCCTTATCTTCCTTCTCCTACATCCTCTTTATTTTTTCCTCATGCTTGCATTTCTTCTCCAGTTCTTCCTTCTCTCATCTCATATTCTCTTGTTCCTCTCAATATCTTCATTCTTATTCTTATTTCTTTAATCCTTCATCTTACAGTTTCTTATTTTTCATTTCCTTTTCCTGGTGTAGTTGGTGAGGGTTCTTAGGTTTTTTCTCCCTTGATTTTTATGGCTGTCATAGTTCTTCTTCTCTTTTCCTCTTCAATTCCTACTTTTTCCTAGCAAGGTTTTCACTTCTTTCCTCTAGAGTTTCGTTATCCTCATCTTCCCCTTACTCGCTTTGAGGGTCTTCTGATTCTACACCTTTGTTGTTCTTTAGTTTTCCTCTTGTCTTTTGTTTCTCTTTATTTATTTTTAGTGAGCCTAACCGATCTTGCAGGATTATATTCTCCTGTGACTGCTTGGTATGCTCGACCTCATTTTCTTGTTATTCACTCAGACCTATTTCTCTCGTTGCATTGTTGTAGATTTTAACCTTGTACAAAATTTACCGGCAAACAAATTATTAAAACAAAAATATATACAATAGATAGAACATAAAATTAATACAAAAATATTTCCCCTGGATTCCAAAACTCAGACTACCAGATTGATTTTTCAGTATGTCTGTTCAATGTTACAATACATATATATACATGTCGAAGCATTCATAAATTCCAATCCATTAACCCTAGATTAGAACATAATTGTAGTTCCCTTGACCATATCTACAGAATACCTCGAAAAAACACAGTCATGTCCAAAACCATGTCCAAAACCCATCCACAAAACCATAGGTAGGTTCGCCCACCTATTATAGGGTCCAAAAAATAAAAAATCCCCTATGTGATCCTGCTACGATGCTCGACACAACGAACAACGGGCACTATCGCCCCCCCTGTGACCCCCTACGCATGTGACTAGTCGTGGAAAGAATATAACACACACCCAACATTCTCCTGCTTGTTGTTTTCTTTTTCACATAATGGGTCATAGGAGAGATTAGTCATTGGTCCATATTTGCAATTCCCATTGATTCCCTACGCAACAAAAACTTGTTAGTGCTCACAATTTTTTTCAATGCATCTTCAACATTATTGAAAGTCTCCACGTTTATCAGGAACACCTTTTTCTTCTAAACCATATCCCTCACAAAGTGATACTGAACATTAATATGATTTTTCTTGGAATCATAAGCAGGGTTCTTTCCAAGAACATTCCACTTTGTCTTTCACAATCTATCCTTATAGCTCGTTGTATCAACCACATACTTGAACACAATCTCTGCAGCCAAACATATTCCTTTCTTGCATCAGTGGATGTCATGTATTCAACCTCCATAGTTGAAAGAACCACAACAAATTGTCTTTTGTTCATCCAACTGACTGCTCCTCCAAGTAGTTTAAATACATACTCACTTGTAGATCTTCTTTGATCTAGATCTCTAGCCCAATCTGCATCAGCAAAGCCACAAATGTCCAAAAATATGTGCATTCATGGTCTTCCTTGGTAACAAATACCATAATCACCAGTGCCACACAAATACCTAAAAACCCGTGTCATTGTTGTCCAATTCTTCTTCCTGGTTTTGACATAAATCTGCTCAATACTCCCAGTATATAGTGCAATGTCTGGTATATTAAAAACGATTGCATACACCATGCTACCGACGGCACTTACATACAGAACATGGGACAGGTCCTCTTTCTCTTCTTGTGCCTTGGGACACTGTTCAAAAGATAACTTTACACCTACAGGAATAGGAACCTTCACCAGTTTACCGTCCCATATATTAAACCTCCGCAGTATTGTCTCAAAATATTTCCTTTAGTTTAATGAGAGTTTCTTGGTTTCCTGACATCGTTGAATTTCCATGTCCAAAATATAGTTTGCAGCATGAATATCCTTGTTGTCGAATTTGGAGGAAAATTGAGTCTTTAAATCCTAGATAATTTCTTTGTCATTTGTAACGTGCATCATAGCATCCACATACAAGACCAAATAAATAATAGGATCACCAATTAATTTAAAATACACACAATGGTCCGCTTTTATTCTCGCGAAGACAAGTCCCTATATATATGTATGAAATTTAGGATATCACATCCTTAGGGATTTTTTTAACCCATACATAGATTTTTTTACTCTGCATACTAGTTCTTTGTTATGCTTCACTGCAAATCTTTCAAGTTGCTTCATGTAGATCTCTTCTTCTAAATACCCGTGAAGAAATGCTTTCTTCACATCCATCTGTTCTATCTCAAAATAAAATTAAACAAAAAAATATAAATGTAATATAATAGAAGCTACTTTGGAAATAGGAGAAAAAATCTCACCAAAATCAATTTCTAAAACCTGGGAATAACCTTTTGCTACCAACCAAGCTTTGTATTTCTCCACCTTGCCCTCTCCATTAATATTCTTCTTGAACACCCATTTTTTTCCTACGGCTTTCCTTCTAGCTGGCACTCCACTATATCACATGCCTCATTTTTGTGAAAGGATGTCATTTCATCAAGCATGGTAATCCATTGCATCAGTAAAGTGCTCAAAATTAAAAGTCTTCCAAAGTGCTTGAAATGCGTGGCAAAACGTAGATCTTGTTTCCTGACATCCAACGCAACTTGAATCACTCAAAACTGACATCATATGCTTCCTATATCACGTTATGATAATTTTCCTTAACAATTAAAAATTTTGTAGTTGGGTTGTAGGTACATTGACTGTGCAGTTTGTACAGTGACTGGCCACGGTGACTAGGTAGTTCAGGTATGCTTCTAGGACCAATGGAATCTCGCCAAGTGTTAGAAATGAACTTTCTCCAATATTGGGTTGCTCCCAAGAAACTTCTAACCTCTTTCATAGTATTAGGTTTTGGACAATTCAAAATGACTTCGACCATTGAGGGGTCTATCTTCAATTCACCCCCTCCAACAATATGACCCAAGTAGACTAAAGAATTTTTCCCAAATTCAAATTTAGACATCTTTAAAAACAAAATTTCCTTATTTAATACATCTAGTACTTTATTGACATGAATGACATGTTCTTCATGAGACTTGCTGAAAATTAATATGTTATCTAAGTGGACTAGAAAAAAATCATATAGAGAAGTACTTAAAACATCATTCATAACCCTCATGAATGTAGCAGGAGCATTACAAATCACAAAGGGATCAAACAACCACTCAAGCATACATTTCTTTGTTTTGAAGGTTGTCTTCCACATTTCTCCTTCGATAATCCTAACCTAATGATAGACACACCTCAAGTATAACTTAGTGAAATAAACAACATCTTTCAATTGATCAAGTAAATCATCAATTACAGGAATAGGGTAATGGTTCTTTAGCGTAATTTTGTTCAATGCTCTGAAGTCCGTGCAAATGTGCCATATACCATTCTTCTTTGGCACTAAAACAATAGGTGACCCACATGGCGATGTGCCAGGTCAGATGACCCCTTTATGAAGAAATTCTTGGATTTGTTTCTTAATTTCTACAGTTTCCATCACTGACATCCGGTACATGCCAATTTTTGGAAGAGGACAATCTTGTTTCAATTGGATCTCATGTTGGATCGCTCTTTTAGGAGGGAATACTTTAGGCTCCTGAAAAATCTGATCATAGTGGTTGACAACATCAACCAAATCATATTTTAACTTTGCAGCACAAAATTGGAAGGCTTAATTCTAAACATCATTCTAGGGTTTTGTCACCAAAAGTAAAAAATTCTTTCCAAAATTAACAGGCCTCTTCATTTGTCCAGAATTCACAAGTGATAAATTTAATTTCCTATGATGTGCTTCAACAATGTACTCAATATCATATTTAAAGAAATGATACTTGTTTTAATGAAGTGAATTGGGTTTAAGAGCATTTCTTGGAAGCAAATTGATTTTACAATTTTGGATTTAAAGAATTTCTTTGGAAGACATTTCTTGGAGGCGGTGTGATTTTTCTTGGAGGTATGTACGTGTTTTGTGTTTAAGTACGTGTTTTTTGTTTTTTAAAGTGTGTGTTTTGGATTGGATTACATATTTTTTACAAAAAATTTACACTGAATTTTTTTTAAGATTTTTTTAAATTAAATCTTTTGTGATATTTTTTGTAAGTGAGTTATTGTCTAATTTTTTGAAGGAAATTTTTTGAACCTCATACCCTATTATCATGGGAAATTGAAGAGCTTGTGTGAGAAAATATGATCGAAAAAGAGACCCTGAGGAACGTAGAGAAGAGACGAGACAATATCACAAAAGAAAGTTAGAAGCCCTCTCAAATATTGAAGAGGAAAATCAACCTCAAGCAGAAATTGAAGCAGGTATGTAAATGTAAATATTATTATCTATTGATATATATTTAAAAATTTCCTAATGTAAAATGTGAAGCTTAATTTTTATTTGATGAACTAGTTTGAAAAATATTTTGTTTAATGTAAACAGACAGAGATATTCCTCAAAATATTGAAGAAAAAAATCAACCTCAAGTAGAAATTGAAGCAGGTATGTAAATGTAAATATTATGATCTATTGATATATTTTTAAAATTTTCCCAATGTAAAATGTGAAGCTTAATTTTTATTTGATGAACTAGTTTGAAAAATATTTTGTTTAATGTAAACAGACGGAGATACTCCTCAAAATATTGAAGAAGAAAATCAACCTCAAGCAGAAATTGAATCGGGTATGTAAATGTAAATATTATGATCTATTGATATATTTAAAATTTTCCTAATATTTATTGACATATTTATTAATTAATTTATTTATTGAATATGAACTATTTTTTCGAATATGTACAGATGAAATCACTATCGATAATGAGATGTTAGCAAATGTCGACACTCACACATATGGAGATAAAAAACCTGACCATGTTATACGATATCGTGTCGATAGAATTTTTGAAAAGTATTTCAAAAATGAGCAAGTGACAGTTCAAGCTCAAATGTTGAAAGGTCTCCTATCATCAAGGAAATTAAAAGAAGCAACGACACTATTGGGTATTCAAAAATAAACCAAAGATAAAAAAATGAAAGAAGAGGTGATAAAAAATATGAGTAGTGCTATAGAGTCAATTAAGAGATCTAGAGATAAAGATGTTTCAAATATACGTAGAGGAATACAGATGGCAATGGTTTCACTAAGTACTCAAGAGAACTGTTTGAATCTAACATCTATGGCACTAGCACTGGGAACCTCGCAAAAAACTCTGCACAAACATCGAAAATTTCCACTGCAAATAGATGTAAATGATGAACTCGCTTGTTGGAGAGCTATTTGTAGGCAACCATACAAAGATAGACTTAGAGAAGATGTTAAAAAAATAATATATGAATATTGGAAGAACAATTCGCGTGTTTCACCGACTGCAAGACATGTGATGCGAAGAAGAATAGCACGAAATCAATACGAAGAACATGAAAAACATCTCTTGGAAACCTCTCAAATAGAGTTATTCAACAAGTTCAAAGAAGAGAATCGTCAAATTCAAGTTTCACTCAGTGCTTTTGTTCAACAAAAACCATGGTATGTAAAACCTATCACCGTACGCGACACTTGTTGTTGCCATTATCATGTGGAATTTGAGTTATATTATGACACATTCTTTGATTTAAGTAGAACATTATGGAAGGATTCACCTCCTCCTTCCACTATCCGTGAATTCATATCTCAAATTCTATGTGAAAGAGAAAGCGATGAACTATTTTACAAAAAGAAATGTGTTGGTGGTAAAAAATAAGATGATTGTGGAAATTTGACTAAATTTCAAAACAAATATTGTATTGATATAAATGATCAATCATTTTCCAACATGAAAGTGAAATGGAAGAGATATGAATATATCGGTACATCGATTCAAGGTGCAGATAGTGTTAAAAGAATCGAATTACGAGAAGACAAAATTTTTCTGATAGACTTTTTGAGAAAGTTTGAGGCAGAAATTTACAAATAAACCAAGCATTCCCATAGAGCTCGATGGCAAGACTTGCAATTCAAAAAATCTCGTGAATTTTTTCCACCAGGGACCATTTTGTCAGTGATTGATTTTGCAGAAAACTACACATTTGTTCCACAAAAAGAAATTCAGAGTGAATACTATCATTATGACCAAGTCTCCATGCTCGTCCATATTCTATATAGACATGCTGAACAAAATGTCGATCATATAGAAAGCACGAGTGAAAATCGACATATCATTAAAGAATATCACTTTTATATTAGTGACGATTGTACACATGATACATGTTTTGTACAACATTGTTTTGGAAGAATTTATGATTCATTGAAAAATCGTGGAATAACATTCAATGAACATTGGATATGGTCAGACGAATGCGCAGGTCAATTCAAATCTGCATGATCATTTTTTTGGTTGTGCTGTCTTCATAAGAAAACCTGCATTAAACATTGTTAAAATTTCTTTGAGATTGGCCATGGAAAAGGAGAACATGACGGTGCAGGGGCATGCATAAAACGAGTACTTAAAAGATATCAAATGAACCACTCTACACACCGACTTGTGAACGCTGAATAAGTTGTTCAATGGTGCAAAACTGCTCTAAGCCATGAGATTAACCCATCAAGAGAAGTGCAAAGGTACATTCAATTTAATTTATATTGGAAATCTAATTTTAAACATTGTACATTTATCATGCAATGATTATTTTTAATTGTATTTTGATATCATATTTACAAATTCTTTTTCTAATTTTCCATATAAAGGTTTTTCTGGCATATTGGAATCGGAGACGTAGATAGATCAATTGGAAATGACGTTGAAAAAATAAAAGGGACTCGAAAATTGCATTCAATTCAAACAAAGTTGTCCACAAATGTGTTTGCATTGGATAAAATAAAATATTCTTGTTTTTGTGATGTTTGCATAGACAACACAAAATCCAATGACGTTTGTGAAAACAAAATGTACGTGAACGATTGGAAACATACAAAGCTAAATACAAAGGGAAAGATCTCTGTTGCAATGTTTGAATAAATGCAATCAGAGGAAACTACAATATCATCCGATGGTGATCGAGTTTCTGATCTTATTAGAGAAGGTAACATTTGAATTACTTTCTAATGATTTAAAGATCTAGAAATAAATTTAAATATGCATAATTAAATGTTAAATTTTTATTTTATTGTGCAGGAGATGTTTTTGCTGTAATTGCACCTATTTACAATGATGAAAATGTTAAGTATTATTTGATGCGTTGCACTGAACGAAAAATGAAATTATTACAAGACTATAATGATCACGAATTTCAGTATGACAGAGGGTCTATTATACTGAAAGGTTATTTTTTCAGACAAACTCATCAAAGTGGAGACTTTGTTTACTTTGAAGACTATGAACCTGATTCCATAAGTTGTCAATATAGTCACTTGGTGTGTGCAGCACGCATAAAGTTGATAGAAGTTCAATCAAAGAAAAATCGAAAATTAAGAAATGGAAAATGTCAAAATCCGATCATGAACGGATTATTGAGGATGGAATTCCATTAGAATTTTTTTGAGTGAAGTGTCCAACAATTTATTATCTTTGGATTAAATATGTTTTAAAACTTCCAGTACTCAACTAAAAATTGAGCTGCTTATGTTATTTGTGGTTTGCACATGTTACAAATTGTTTGGGTACAAGCACGTGCTCTAGTATCAACTGAAAGTAGTTTTTCTATACATGTGCATTGATTAAAAATGTTATATGTATTGGATATATATATATATATATATATATATATATATATATATTCTAGAATGAAATTAATTCTTCTTGTATATTAATTGTTCTTGTATATGTTTTCCGACCATATGGTACAAATTATTTCACTTTATTTTGTAAGGTCAGATTCGGTCCCCATATGGCCTAGCCTCCAAGGGACGAGATAACAAGTGGTTGTCCCCACTTGCCCGAATCTCAGCTTTTAAGTACAATTTTACTGTTTATGTCAAGCATCTTACATGATGTCCTAGCCAAATATAGATTCTCTTTGTTTCAAGTTTCCAGTAAAAGTTGTCACCGAATGACCTGCTCGAACTCTTGTAGTAAACACCATACCTCATCTCTCTTGCTCTCCAATATTATTAGGTTTAATTATTATAACACAAAAATCGTTCTACATTTTCAATAATTTTTTGCGCTTACACTAAAATCAATGAACACTATTAATCCAATGTCTTTACAAGTAATGTACCATCATACATGCAATTATATCAAATTATAAATCAACATATACAATGAAATCAATGGGGATTGTCTTGTTACAAGTAACATAATTTCAATTTACCATATGTGCAAATGTAGGTTGAAACCATCCAAAACTTTAAGTTGTAGATTGAAACCATCCAAAACTTTAAGTTTTAAAACCCTTTTAATTATATATTGTGCAACATTAAAACATTAAACATTTAAAGTTCATTAAATATCACATGCAAAATGTAGATTGAAACCATCCAAAACTCGAGTTTTAAAAACTTCACATACCATGCCAATTATAATTCAACTATCCAACAAAAACATTTAACAAATTAAATATCACATGCCAAACTTGTTTCAAGTTTCCGGTAAAAGTTGTCACCGAATGACCTACTAGGATATTATAAATTTACTAGCTTTGTAAGATCATTTGGCATTCGGAAAAATTCGAAAGTCTTAGACTGTCAATCAATTTAAAGTAACATTCACCCTAGGGAGTGTAAAATATTCAATGTAGGTTGGTGACGATGCTCACTCCTAGCTTGAAGCAGCTCCAATGACCAATTCTTTAATGAATTCCAATGCACTAGACTATTCTTTAATCAATTACAAATAGCATTTATTGTGATCAATCTTAAACTATTCTCTTCTTCTATTCTTATTGTCACCCTTATTAGTTTTTTCATCTTTCCGTATCGATTATATTAAAAAGAAAGTATAAATCATAAATCATAAACCATTTAAATATTTAAATAGCTCGAACTCTTGTAGTAAACACTGGATACTGGTTTAATTATTATAACACAAAAATCGTTCTACATTGTCAATAATTTTTTGCGCTTACACTGAAATCAATGAACACTATTAATCCAATGACTTTACAAGTAATGTACCATAATACATGCAATTATATCAAATCAAAAATCAACATATATACAATGAAATCAATGGGGATTGTCTTATTACAAGTAACATTTCAATTTCCCACGTGTGCAAATGTAGGTTGAAACCATCCAAAACTTTAAGTTGTAGATTGAAACCATCCAAAACTTTAAGTTTTAAAACCCTTTTGATTATATATTGTGCAACATTAAAACATTAAACATTTAAAGTTCATTAAATATCACATGCAAAATGTATATTGAAACCATCCAAAACTTGAGTTGTAAAAACTTCACATGCCATGCCAATTATAATTCAACTATCCAACAAAAACATTTAACATTAAATATCACATGCACCAAATGTAGTTCAGATGACAACATTACTTCACATTCACATGCCAAAAGTACTAAAACCATACAAAAATTAAATAAAACAAATTATATAATAACAATATAATAAAATATGTCCAAAAATTTTAAATCTCACTTGAGTATCAAACTGTATCAAGTTTAACAAATTTTAAAACCATCTAAATTTTGAAATCAAATCTACAGTAAATCATGTCCATCAAATGGAGGATCTAGCATCTAGGTCTCAGTCTGCGCCCTATCCTGTGAATAGGAAACCTACATACACAATGCACATGTACTTGAACATTAAAATTTGAAGTTTTAAAAATGAATGAGAATATATATATCTAGAACTTCATGTAAAAAACAAAAGATTTAACAAAAAAATCATGCAATACCTCGGAAGGTTCCCTCTCCATTTGATGAACAGGTTCTACCATAGAAACATCTGCAGTGGTAAACTATACAATATACATGTACAGTTATATATATATATATATAATTTATATAAATTAAAAACTTTCAAATGAAAATGCACGTGTACATATATAAACTTATTTTCAATAATATTAAAAAAAGGAACTAAAGACAACTTGTTCAAATGCTGTGGATGTTCCTATCTCCGTCGCTAGAGTCCCAGGATTAAAAAAATCTTCTATAGGAACCTAAATTCAAAAAATTTTAAATAACTCAAAATATAGATCTCAAAATATATATCTCAATTTTTAATGGAACTTTTTGACGTAGAATATAGATATATATATATATATATATATATATATATAAATAACTTTTAAACATAAATTTTAAACTTGTGAAAAATTGTCCATACTCGTGGCTCATCTCCCAATGAAGTAGAAGGTATATCTCCTAAGGAAGAAGAAGGCACCGCCATCCCAAAAACATCAGACGGAATCAGTACCTGTTAAAACATTTTATCAAATTATATGTATATATATACATACATGTACATGTGTGGCAACAATTATTTATTTTAGAGTCACTTAAAAAACACTAACATACATGTGCCAACATATCATGATGGTCAAGCCCATCTGCATCGTTTGAACTGGAAGTCCCAAACGTAATATTAAAATTTTCATCACGGAACATGCCTGAGAACTGCAAATGGTGTTTTAACATATAATCATACATTAAATTAGATTAATGTACACAATGAAATATTGTTCTTCTATCATAAATATATGGGCTTCCGAAAAATAAAACGACATATGTCTAATGGAACTACGCCAAGTTCTACCTCATCAATGAAGTTTGCAGTCATGGAAAATTTCATTTTACATTTTCTAGTCACACTTGCAATTGTGCATTGTCACATACCCAACCTAGAGGCTAAGGTTTAGGATGAGGAATGGTTTCCAAATTCATTTTCTTGACAATGGTTTATGAAATGAGGTTTGCTTCTGATCCACTATCAAATAGAGTGTCCATTTTGATATGTTTTTATATAACTATAGTATGGAAACTCTCTATTATTTCCTTATCATTTTGAGTTTCATTCAGGTTAGTAGAAGAACTAGTATTTTCAATAGAGTCCTCACCTTTCAATCCCATGGTTGTGATCTGTGTTTGATCTCCTGAATCAAATCCTAAATCATGTTGTGTAGTTGCAACAATATTTTTCTTTCTTTTGTTGTTCAAATTTTTGGGTCTCAGATTAGCATGAAGTTTCCAACAATGGTATTCATCATGGCGTTATTTTGAACATTTTTTGCATGTGAGTTTTTCTCCCTCTTTCTTGATGGAAGCATTCATTTTCCCTTTTCCTTTGAATTTTCCATTTCCTTTGTCTCCACTCTTGAATGGATTTATGTTGCACACTTGTGGAACATTCTTACCCATTTCTTCTAAATGTGTTTCCTCTACATAACCTTCATCTAAATTTCTAGGGTTAAATATTAGAATTATGTGCTTCAAGTAACTATGTAAAGCTCCAATGTATTTGATTAAAGTTTTAGAAGAGAATAAATCTACACCGAAAATCAATGCTCTTGTTATAAACTCTTGGGTATAACTTTGCACACTTTGAGCCTTTTATTTCCTAAAGTTTTTCCAATAAATTATAGCCTTTTGCATGCATGCTAAAGGATAAAAGTTTCTTTTTAATGCAACTAAAAATCCTTCGAAGGTGTTATTATCTTACCTCTTTTCTTGAGATCCTCTTGAGTTTTGGCTTCCCACCAAATGAGTGTTGCACTTTCCAACCTTAAAGAATAAAGATGAATCTTGGTCTCATCATCTTTGATCCTTTATATCATGTAATACACTTCAAGTTTACAAACCCAATTATCTATTATCAGCATTTACCTCTCCATTATACATAGGAAATTCAAAGTTTACGTAAATTTTTAACAATGGAGTCTTACCATGTCCCTTTGGAGAATGTGGAGGTGTTTGTGAAGGGGTTGATGTAGAAGATTATGATAGTGAAGATGAAGATGAAGGTGAGGAGAAGGTGCAGGTAAAGGTAATTTCTCACCATTTCCTCCATTCCCTTTTGTAGGGTTTTCTCCATTTCCCCCATTTCCCTTTGGAGGATTTTAGCTCTCTCCAAAAAACCTTGGGTTCCTTTCCTCATAAAGAAATTTCACCATCTCAGTCATTTCAAAGAATTAAGTTCTAAAATTATTCTCATCCTAAAAAATATTATTCATTCTCCTTCATGTGCCATGAATGGTGATGACTTGGGTGACACTGGAGGTGAAACTTGTGGTGAATATTCTGGCAATTTTTTTCTCCATGAACTATATTGAGGACTTTTTCCCAAAAGCTTTCCTTATCCTTTTTTTAGCTTCAAATTTGTAAGCATCATAAAACAGTTGAAACAATATTAGACCTTCAATACAAGGAATGGACAAAAGCTCTGATACCAAACTAGTATGTATCCGAAAACTTCAAGGTTTAATGGAATTTTGAAGTTAAATTTTGTTTTTTATGAAATTAGGAAAGTTGAAAAAGCATATAAAATAAGTGTTTTTAACTCAATTTTGTAGCATAAAAACAGAGACAATAATACCATAACAATAACACAAGATAAAAAAATGATGAAGGAGTTCACCCCTATTTGGATACATCTCCTTGTCCAACTTCCAATGTTGGCCATTTTTCATTATGTTCTCAAATATGTATTTACAAGGATTTTCAATGCTCACAATGGAAAAATAATGTCTCCATTCGATCCATAACAGTGAAAAACCCCTAGGTGGGCACTTGTTGGGCTCAAATTGGCCAAAAACTAAAGACCGTGACAGAGGCTAGAAGTTTCTTCGGAGCATCCCACTATTGGAGAAAGTTCATTTCTAACGTTTCTTCCATTGCAGCTCCATTACACACATTGACAAGTGTAAAAGGTTTCTTAGTGGGGAGGAAAACAACAAAAATCTTTTGATCCATTGAAAGAAAGAATCAATTCAGGACATGTACTTGCACTTCCAGACTTGAGACAATCATTTGAGACACAATGTGATGCAAGTTACTATGCCATGGGCACAGTCTTGGTGAAACATGGTAAGCCCATCTGTTTTCATTCTAAATCTTTTAATGTTAGAATGATTAAATATCCTACATATGGCAAAAAATGGTATGCATTTGTGCAAAGTGTGAAAAAGTGGAAACACTACTTGATGGGTAAGGAAACTATCATTGACACTAAGAATCAAGAATCACAATACTTGCAATCACAAAAACAACTACATTAAATGGATGGGTTTCTTACAACAATTCCACTTGGTGATAAGCTATAAGAAAGGTATTTATAACAAGGTTTTTGATATGATTTATAGGTCAATTTTCAGTGCAACCATTATTCTTAAGAACAATTCTATCATGAATGATAGATTTGTTGAGAAATATGCTTTAGATGATGATTTTAAGGATGTATATGCGACTTTGTGTGAAGGTAACCAAGTAGAGGAATTAGATTACTATGTGCAAGATAACTTGTTTTATCATCTTGGAAAGCTATGTATTCCATAAGGAGAAAGTGCCAACATCATAAGGGAAGAACATACTTCTCTTATTGCATGTCATTTCGTTGTAGGTAAGATACTGGCACAATTATCGAGGTATTGTCACTAGCCTCATATGCTTGAAGGTGTGTCAGAATATGTTAGAGGATGTCCTTTATGTGCTATTAGTAAGCCTAGCAATAGAAAGTTGGGATTTTATACTCCACTTACTGTACCTTCCCTTCCATGGTAAATTGTTTCTATTGATTTTGTAGGAGATATACCTATATATAGAAGAGGTCGTGACTATCCTTATGTAGTTTTGGATAGGTTCAGAAAATTGTGTATTTTCATGCCTTCTAAGTAGTAGGGTACATTTGAATAAATTTTATAATTGTTAATTCAAAATGTATGGATAAATTTTGGGTTACCCACATCAATTGTTAGTGATCGAGATTATCACTTTGTGAGGAAATTTTGGTCAAGATTGTGGGGACTCATGGCCACCAAATCGAAAAAGAGCACAAAATTCCATATGCAAACAGATGGCCAAACAGAAATGGTGAACATAACGATGATACATTTTATTCATGGTTATTTCAACAAGAATCCTAAGTTCTGTGATGAACATTTTCACTATCTTCCGCATGCTTACAATTGGGCCAAACATTCATCGACTCAAATATTTCCACTTTATTCATGCTTGGGATACTTACTAGAATCTCCTTTACATTTTATCTCTAGGAAAAATGTTTCTATTGATGCACATAGTGACATAAATAAGGTCAAAAGATTCATTGAACAGGTTCAATTGGTGCATCAGACAATTCAAGAATAGTTGGAGAATATTCAAGCTAAGTACCAGAAAAGACATGATAAGCATCACGTGGATCATAATTTCCAAGTGGGAGATGAATTTTGACTTCACATTAGCAAGGAACGACTTCTAGGAGAAGGTATAAAACTAAATCCAATAATATATGGTCAATTTAAGATTTTGGTAAATATTGGTAATAATTTGTTCAGGTTAGATTTTCCTTCATATATGAAAATCTATGCACTTGTTAATGTTGAGAGTTTGACATTGTATGCACATCTTTTGATTGAATATAAGGGAGAAAATTTTCATATTCCTTCAATTGAATATGTCTCTCCTGAATACCTTGAAGAATTGCAGCAAGACACCATCCTTGACAAGAAAATAAGGGCTTCAAAATGAGGGAACATGGAGTACCTTCGTGTGGGGCTCAACGGAAGAAATCCAAGTAAAGCCAAATGGATTGAGATTGTAAGGGTGAAGGAACAATAGCCTCATCTGTTTATTTACTGAAAATTATCTTTTGGAGATCCAAAATCTTCTAGTGGGGAGGAATGATTTAGTAGATCATGAAAGTGCTCAAAAATAAAAGTGTTTAAACTTGCTCGAAACCAATGCCAAATCATAGATCTCATCGACCTGAATCCAAGGAAACTTGAGTCATTGAAAAATGATATCATATGGTCCCTATATCACGTTCTGGTCATTTTCCTAAACAACTAAAAAAATTGCAGTTGGGTTGCAGGTAAGCTGACTCTGCATTCCGTACCCTCACTGGGCTAGGTGACTACGCAGTTTCATTGTGCTTCTAGTACCAATGGCATCTCTCTAGTTTTCCTCGGTGTATTGGTCAAATTTCTATTGCATTATGATTGGTTGATTGTTCTTTGACATGGTAAATTAAATTGAGGCCACATGGGCCAATGGATGACTGCCACGTCGCCTCCCAAGTATGTAACAAAATATTGGTTATGAATCTAACGAACCTCTGTGAGGTTCGGACACAAGGCTAATAGAGTGGTAGGGCAGCACATTACCATCACGCTGCTAGTGGTTCTTAATATCTATGGGTCAAATATTGTATATGAAGTTTATGTGTTGGATGGTTGGGGGATGAAGTTGAGGTTAACCCCTCGACCCTAGTCACCGCAGAACCACGAGACTGCAGACAGGGCATCGGGGGCTACGACCTTACCCTGACCCCAAAAGCCTGATTAATATTATGTTACCATGGTTGCAGGCAGGTTTGGAAACCTCGAGACCCATTAACCTTACCAGAGTTCAATCAGTAGTCACAGCGGGGTTTACTGTTGGCACAGATTTGAAACTCCACCCCGAAAACACAACTTACTACCACCCAACCACAATCATAGCCATATTCAGCCATTGGCACATAAATTTGAACCGGCCTAGATCCAACGGCGGGAAACCCACCACATGGCCCCAATCTATCCACTCATAGGAGTTTTGAGAATTTAAACCAAGTGAAAAAATACACGCAATCTAGCGTGAATATTGCCAACGCAGGGTGAATTTGGTACTTTGTGTTTTCGAAAATTGTAGAATTGTAAGATGTTAGCAGGATTGTGCAGTTTGTAGATCAGTTAAGGGAAAAAAATTAGCAGAGCATAAATTCTTCAGTTTTTGGCCAATTTGAGCCCAACAAGAGGTCGAATAGGGGTTTTTTATAGTTCTGGAGCCAATGGAGACATTATCTTTGCATTCTGAGCACTAAAAATAAATGTCAACAAATATTTGAGCACATAATTTTAAAGGCCTAACATTGGAAGTTCGATGAGGAGATGCAACCCACGAGCAGTGAACTCCTTCATCATTTTGTTGTCTTTTCTTACTCTTAGGGTATTATTGTCTCTATTTTTATGCTCCAAAAATGAGTTTAAAACACTTAATTTATATGATTTTACAACTTTACTGATTTCATAAAAGATATAAAATTTAACTTGCAAATTCCATCAAACCTTCAGGTTTTCAAATATAGATCACATGACCTCCTTCGAGAGTTTTCCATCCTCTTAATCCACTGCCTCCCTCATAGTAATTGGATCATCATCAGTGATAGATAAATAAAAAATTGAAGAAAAATCAGATGGACTATACCTTTATAATTGTCTTCTTTCTTGAACTGATCTTCTCAAAGATATATTTTGAGGTTGATCCTCTTTTGATTCCTGTTATACTATAGAGTGTTATTCTTCCTCCTTTAGCTCAAACTCTATCTTCTCAAGTTCCTTTGGTGGGACTTTATGTTTAAGAACATCTTTCACCTCTCTATAAAACACACATTTTATATACAAAACCTTCCTCGTTTCTAGTTTCCAAAGATTATAACCTCTTTAACCATCCTTATACCCAATAAACATGAGCCTTTAAAATTTACAATCCAGCTTGGTTCTTTTTTCATTTGGAACATGTACAAATGCATCGCGTCCAAATACCCTCAGATGTGAAAGAAATGCGTTCTTATGAGTCCATACCTCATGTGGAGCCTTATCCTCCAACTCTGATGAAGGTGATATGTTAACCATTTAACATGCAGTCTCCACTTTCTTTGTCCATAATTCATGCCCAAACTCGACACTGCTAAGCATGCTTATTTCCTTTTACATCAATGTCATGGTGATCCCTTTTGGAACTTTGTTTTTTTTTAGGTGTGTATGGAGTCGTATTATTTCATGCTATACCACACTTCTTACAGAAATCTTCAAATTCCTTCTGGCATATCCCTCCACCATTTTCTACCCTCAACTCCTTTATCTTCTTCTCTATTTGGTTTTCCGCCCGAGCCTTAAATTATTAAAATTTTTCAAATACTTAAGATTTATTCCTAAGGAAATATATCCATGTATTCCTTGAGAAATAATATATAAATGACACATAGTAAAAACAATTACGCATTGATGGAACCGACACGTGTCGAAACACATCAATATGCACAATCTCCAGTATCCCTTTCACCCTCTTAGAACCCGAGGGGAAACTCATGTGATTCTGATTCCCATATACACAATGATCACAGAAAATGAAATCTAGAGATAAATTATAAATACATTCTACCATATCAGTATTTTGCAGTATTTGAAGGTCCTTCTCTCTCATAGGACCAAACGTTTGATGCCATGAAATGGTATTTTGTCTAGAGAACACTAAGTTTTATGCTCCACTTTCAGGAACCACAAAACTATTTCACCCATCAATAACAGTGCTACCTAGAAGCTTTTACAAAATTCCAATTTGAGCTCCCTACATCAATACCAGTGCACCACGAACCATCTTCCAGGTATCCTTATCGAACACTGTTTTACACCTGCATCATTAATCTTGCTTATAGAGACCAAATTTCATCCCAGTCCAAGAATATGGAGAACACTAAGAAGTGTTATAATCCTTCCACATTGCAACTTTAGCTTGACATTTTCGTGTCTGATGATTCTGGCCTTGCTATCATCCCCTAGTAAGACATCACCACCATCATATTTCTCATATTCGCATAACTACTCCCTCTTGGTAGTGAAGTTAAAGGATGCACCTGAATCAATCCACCATGCCTCATTACCTACATGTCTACTTGAAGAAGAAGGTAAGTACACATCCCCACCTTCATCTGAGGTGGTTTTATCCTATGTAGAAGAAGAATAATCATATCCCTTTATGTTCTTAGGAGATTCATATCTACAGTAATTTTTCAAGTGCCCTTCCTTTCTGCACTTCCATCACACATTTATAAGTTTTCCTAGAGATTTATATCTCCCTCTATATTTATCTCTCACTTGAGGAATTATCGTTTTTATGTTATGGGACCATTCTTGTAAAAAAAAGGAATATCCATTCTCTACCCCCATATTTTTTGTCTCATCTCCTCTGACAGCAAGGATGAGACTATTTCATAAAACTTCAAGGTAGTTGTATCAGTACCTATTGCAACAACAAGAATATCCCACGAATCTGGTAGAAAATGAAATAAACCGATGCACTTATCTTCATATAAAATTTTAATATCAATAGATATGAATTGACTTACAACTCTATTAAAAGTATTTAGATGTTCATTCATTGAGTCTACATCCTTCATCTTCAAGTTATAAAAATTTTTCCATAAGAACAATTTGTTCATGAGAGGCTAAGATTGGTACAAAGTCCCTAAATTTTCCCACAAAGCCTTCGATGTAGCTTCCCTGATACATTCCAAAATATTGAATCTTAGATACACAACAATATTTTTATATTTTCTTTGTGATCCAACTTCACCCAATATTCATGTGGTATTACCATTGGTTTAGTCCACGGATATACCATGATGCACTAATATTTATCCACTAGCAGATCCTCCATCTTGAGCTTCCAAAACACAAAAATCTTAGCATTAAATTTCTTGATATTTATCTTTGCATTGTTTTCCATCTTCTTTCACTGAAATAATCTATCTTGTAGATCTCCCACTGAACAGGGTGTACCACAGGCCTGAGAAAAACCCATCAGTAGAAAAGGTGTCCCCTTGAAGCTAAAACAACTACCAAATGTAGTTTTTAAAACTATACATAAATTACCTACAAATGAATCCTTTAAACAGGAAAATACACAATAGAGAGAACATAAAACAAATATACATAGATTACCCCTCGATTCCAAAACATGTATTTTTCATTATGTTCCTTTCAATGTTACAATAAATATATATATACATGTCGAAGCATTCATAAACCCCAAACCATTAACCCTGGATTAGAACACAAGTGTAATTCCCTTGACTATATCTACAAAATACCATATACATAAACCCATCATGCCTAAAACCATGTGCAAAACCCATCCACGAAACCATAGGTAGGCCGGCCCAACTGTTTGTGCGATAAGTCGTGGAAAGAATATTACACACACCCAACAATTGCACCAATTTTTTACCTTATCTTGTTAAAAAATATTTTTATTAGGATATTACTAGTTAAAGTTCATTTTCTTACATTGTCCTTCCACCATCCCTTTTGGGTCATATCTTCGATGAATTAGGATCACAAAGTAGAATCCCTTCATCTCCTCGGACTATGGTTCTACGTCTGTAATGTTTCCAACAATATAAGCCCATATACTGAAAGGGAAGGCATTCCAAGGCTTTATCTTACCCTCACTCAGTGTATTTGAGAATCTTGTAATAATTTGATTACACAACTCCTGCAACAATAATTTATCGGTGGAAAACCTTGGGAGTGCTTGAGGTGGTTTGTATGAGATGAAGACCCTTTTGAAGGTACCCTCCTAGATGGGAAACCAATCTACCACGTTGGTGATCATATCCTTGGCCCTCTTAGACATGCAAGGGGGTCTCCTCTCTTAAACTAAATTGATAAAAAGGGGTGATTCATAGGCAAACTCGGGCACACTTTTGTAGCCCCCGTTCCAGAAGATTTTATAGTCTAGATGCATAGGTTTTGACACATCTTTTATCTATTATAAATACAACTCTCAAAATGACATATGGAACATACGTCATCTAATAGGTATGACGCCATGTAAAATTATGATGGTTGATCTGCCTTAGGATTCTTTGTTTCATGTATTTTGGTCTTTAACGCTAAAGCAATGATGCTTTCCCAATTGAAGATGGTTCCCATGGTGGTGACAATGTACATGATAAGGACCCATGTTTTGAGAAAGGTATCCATATCAAATCTACTGCATAACTGATTCATTGTCACAACCAATAATTGGTAGACGTTCCTTAGGAATTTTTTCATGTATACTTGGTTGGTATTCACCCACAACTTAGAATAATCTTGCCAGCATGACCTTAAAATGTCCTTAGTTGGTACTGGAAAATATGATAGATACTTGGCATTAAAGGTATCTTCTTTCTTTGGAAACCTATAATAAGCGGGAATGTCCATGGAAGAGATATTTGTGAAGGTCACACATCTGTCACTCCCTGTAACCCATCAAGTTGTGTTAGTGTTCTCCAGGATCCAATCAATAGTCTTTGAATAAGGGAATACTTGTGGATGTGAGGCCACTTTGTGGAGAGAAGACCTCTTGATATTAAGATACACATTGAAGTCTTTCTGGTCCTCAGGGATGTTCTTCTTACAAAACTCAGCATATAGGTTGAACCATGAAAAATTTATGGCTTTGTTGATATTTTAGGTAGTGTCTCTATAGATAGAAGGTGGTGGCCCTTGGTATATTTCCTGGGAACTACTTTATGTTCTTTTACATAAGTACTTGGATATTGGAGGTGCCATATCTTTGGAGAAAGAAGCGATCGAAATGCACTCAGGGTCATCCTCGCCTCGTAAGTCAAACAAACAGTCCCATAATGAGAGATATGACATGAATAATGTAGAAAAAAAACAAAACATGATAAAAAATCTATAATACTGGGCAAAGTATCAGGGTAAAGTCATATTCATAGGGATGTCATTGGGTAACACATGATAGGAGGTCAGAAGAAATGAGATGTTACATCAACAACGTGGCGACTTGGGCTAATTGTGTCACAGTACAGAGTAATTAGAAAGGTTGCAGGTTGCATAAGGCATGGGAAATGAGAAATCATGTTGTTTCATAGGATCGAGGTTCACACAAGTTGTGGGGTCACAATTTTAAGCCTATTGTGATTGTTGAGTTGTTGGACCTGCTCTTCAATTGGTCCAGCAGGGAAAAAAATATTGGAATGTGAATTTTCGACCTCCCTAGATGCTGAAACCTAGATAATTGAGGGACAAAAGTGAATGGACCATAGTTTGACCAAATTTTTGGGACAAAGGGGTAGCTTGATGGAAGAAAGTTAGGATGGAGGGTTTCAGGGGAAGAATAAGTTTAAATATTTAAATTTGGTCAAATAAAACCCTCCCCATCAGGGAAGACATAAGGTTCGATAGGTAGAGGAGGAGAGTTGTCATTTAAAAATGATTACAGGGAGAATAAGGGTCACCCACCTAGACGAAGTCATGCAACCTGCCTAGTCGCCCAACCTTCTCTGTTAGTCAATCATTCTAGTGCAATGAAATGTGAACGAAGCGGACCATCAATTTAATTAGAAAAGTTGCACGTGCATGGCAGTTATAGGTCGTTTAGTCATAGTGATCATGGGGTCATTGAGGTGTCTTGAAGTCTCATGTCACTTTGCGACCTAGAAACCTCTAAGGTTAATGTCGCAAGATAAGAAAATAAGACGGGTCACATTTTTTGGGTTGAAAATACAACTTCCTCGCGTCCTAGCGACCATGGTGTCAGAGGTAACCAAGCCTCAAGAAATTTAAGCTCACAACATTTCAAGCTATTTAGTCAACTAAGGTGTGAACTAGCGACTTTCATTGATATTTGGAAAAGCAAGTCACAGGTCGCTAATTTTAAACTAAATGAAAGTTGATTTTGTGCGACCTCCGAAAAAAAGGAATATGAACGTTAAGGCCTAAAAAATTTTATTTTTTGAGGGCTCAAAGGGACTTAGCTTACGACAAAGATTCCAAGGCAAGACTGAGAGATGAGTGAGATGTACAAACTGGATGTAGGGGTCTGAAAATATTGAAAAGGGTGAAAAAATTGGGAGGGTTGTTGCAACGGCTACAATAATTGGTGATTCACTAGTAGAACCTTAGTATCCATGTTCGCCCTTTATTTAGGATGTAGTGGACCCTTATGAGTGTCTCTTTTTAAAATAATAGGTCCCACTGACGTATCCATCCTACCCTTAGTATTAATCAAAAGTTCCCTTCTACTTTGACTTGAATTGTTAATCGTACCAACCAAATATGTTCCCATCGAATCGAAATAGGGGTCCAGATAATTATATGAACTATAAATATATTTGGTATTGTGGTTATAGCTCCCTCATTTTTCTCTGCTTCCAACAAGCCCAAATAGTATCGTTGCGGAGTCAGTCCCTATAAATCAGAAACATTGATCTACTACCAGCGATCCTAGATAGTACTTCGACAAAGTTATTGGATTACCTCTTTGCGCAAGAAGCCTTTCTAAATCCTTTACCCCTTATTTAAATTTGTTTATGTTCTCATTGGAACTTATTAATTAAGCATTTATTTCCCTCAGAGATTGAGGTATCCCTACTTTTTTTTATTTTGAAGAGAGGTTATTTCTATTTTTTTAGGGACTCTATTGTTTTCACGGAATATATGTAGCTAATTAAGTTTTTCCTTTCCCCTTTTCAAGTTAGAAGGATCAAATGATTCATTCAAACTATATAGCCAAGTCAAAAGTGGGTTCTGGCTATTGAAAGAGAGGGTTCCATAGGTAACAAGAGTTCCCCATAGAGATAAATCTTCATACTTCACCCTGGACACGACTTTAGAAATTATCAAGTGTAGCCATAGAAAAGAGTGCAACTCGACCTTTGGCATAGAAGCTACCACAACCCTAAGGTGTCTGACTGGGGATATGTTCCAGAATCATTGATTCAGGGTAGGAAATTTTTTTAGTGAACTGAAATACGATGATCAAGAAGAAAAAAGCACGGGGCTAGAGCTAAGAAAGAGTGCAGAAAACAAAGAAAAATAGAAAACTATAATACAAGCATGGGTAAGAAACTGCGAGAACTGTTAGGTGAAATAAAATTTAAGGGCATGGAAATTTATGGGGAGGGGCTCAATCCTCCCTTATAATTTCTACAATCTGTAAGTATGTTGGATGATTTTATCCTTCACCTGAAAGGGTCCAATCCACAAGGCATGATGTTTTGTGTGCTTTCCTTTCTCCTCATGGGATCTATCCCATTTGAGGACTAGGTCACACATGTTAAGCTCATTATTCCCTATGGATTTCATATCGAACCACCTCTTGGTATGAATTTTGTGCACAAGAAACTTTTCCCTATCCTTTTTTTTTCTTCCTTTGGTTTGAGAAGGGCGTCAATTCAAATTTGCATGGTTGGACAAGGTGCGCCCCACGAATCTTGTGACAATGAGAGAGAAGTTAGGTACAGGTTTAGAAGTAAAAAGACTTATTTCCTGTATAATAGAAAATAAGGGTAGCTTCCAAGAGATGGTTTTGGGGGGACACAGTCAGCCCACAAGTCATTGGTTAAGGCATTGTGTTGGTTTTTTTGGTATGAAAGCAAGGTTTTATTGATAATGGGGATTAAGCTTTTGTTGGTGGGCTCTGCTAAGCCATTTCCTTTGGGATAATACTTACCTTAATGTTTCAAAACAACACTATTTTCCAAAGAAAAATTATATAACCTCAAACATGAGAAATAAGTAGAATTATCAAAAAAGAGCAAGGTTGGAACACCGAACCTACTCATGCTGTGCTGTTTGAAAAAATATATTACCTCTTTATCTTTGATTTGTCATAAAAAAATGGCTTTGAACCACATCGTGAAATAGTTTGTATCTATGAGAATGTAAATCTGTTGTGCACAATCTCCTTAATGACATCTAACCCCCATTTTTTATGTGGTTCTTCTACTGCTATAGATTAGAGTGGCATGGTTGACCGAGATTCTCTTCCAACACACTTTTGGTAGATTAAGAATTTTTGAGCATATTCCTGAGCATCCATGAAAAGGGTGGGCCAGTAGAAACTAAATCTCATGATTATATGGGTTTGGGCATCATCGGTGTAATTTCCTCCTACCGACCCATCATGGATCTCCTTTAACAACCACTAGGATTCGTTGGATTCTTAGAATTTGAGTAATATACCATTGTGGTTTTTATGAAACAAATTTCCTTGTATCAAATAGTAAGATGAAGCTGAGTCTCACATCCCTATTTTTTTTTCGTGGACATTAAAGGAGGCAGGGTCCCTTAACCTAAATATTTTTTCTCGTCAACATACAAAGGTGAGGAGTCATGCACAGACGTGTGATAATTTTCGTACATCTCGATATCATGTTCCAAACCTTGTTATTCTTCATCTTGCTAGATTAAGGATTCAAAATTTACTTTACATAACATATGCCCCTTGATTTTGCATGTTGGCTTGAACTCCAAATGATATTCCTAGAAAGAAGTCATATCTTTAGCTCTTCATTCACCCAACTCTTGTTGGAAAAAAAAAATATAACAACAAGGTGAAAAACAAACACTCTCACATGATTCTTCAGGATGTGTAGTTAAAAATGTTTGACCAATTTGTAGAATGTGTATGCTTATCTATCCATGTCCAAGAAATTGAGCTCTAAATCTTGTAGGTTGACACTCATGAATGATATGGGCTGATCATCACCATTTACATCCCTCTAGGTTAGAATAGCAGTTAGGGATCGAAATTTGAAGCAAAAGTATACAAAAAAATATCTTTGTTGAATTCTAGGCTATAAAGAGAAGGGGCTTTAGATATGGATTTTCTAATATGGTAAAACAATTCCTCTTCTTCTTGATTCCATTTCGACCCCACTTTCTTCTTTCTCATTTTTTGTAAGGGCTTAGTAATCTAGAAAAAAATAGAAATAAAATTATGAAGGAAGTTGATTTTACCTAAGAATGACTGAAAACCTTTCTTGTTGCTCGGGGGCGAGATTTGTTCAATAGACTTCACGCATTCAGGATCAACATTTACACCACTTTTGTTACAATATGCCTGAGCATATTTTCCTAGTATACTACAAATTGGGTTTTAATGGCCTTTAGTGATATCACATACTTTCTGCAATGTTCAAATATTTATTTCAAATGGTGGATGTGATTTGATCGTTTCGTTAAGAATACCATGACATCATCCAAATACACTACTACACTTTGACCAATCAGCCCTCTTAAATCAATTTCCATTTCCCTATCGAACGTAGCTCTCAAATTAATAATGCCAAAGGGAATGTGTCGAAATGCATATGTTCCCGATTTCATTTTAAAAGTTGTCTTCAAACTACTCGACTTGGAAAGTAGAACCTAGTTGTACCTAGAAAAAATGTCAAGCAAGGATAGCATCTCAGATCTCGTTATTCTTTGAAGCATTTGTTCCATAGAGGGTACCAAATAGTTGCATTTATCTGAATCCCGATTTAAATTCCAGAAATCGATGAATAATTGGATCTCACCAAACTTCTTCCATACAAGGACAGAATTGGAGACCCAAGTAGAGTGTCTAAATTTTAAAATAATACACATATACAAGAGCTTCTTAAGTTCCTTTAGAATAAGGGGTCCTAGCATTGGGTGTGCTTTCCTTATTTTTTGTTGGAATGGCTTAAACCCATTCCTTATAGGTATCACCTGTTGGATGATTTCAGTATTGTACATCTTCAAGCCATCGTACATCCACAAAAATATGTCCTGGTATTTTATTAATAGACTGATGAATGCTTCTCTCTCCTCCAACAAAAATCCCACACCCAGATTGATAAACTGTGGGTAAAATTTTGTCCTGGGTTTGATTTTGTTGTGTGAAAGTGTGGAACTTTGAACCTTATTGGTTGGTGGGGGGGGGGGTGTTTGCGGGGGGGTGCGAAAATAGTTCTGCAAATTGAATACATTTTCCATCATAAAAACATCTTTGGGTATGGGGTTTCCCTTAGACTGGTCAACCTATTCTTGTAGGGATATGTAGTCCACTTCCACATCTATCTATGCATCCTTGCACATATCCATGTTAGATAAAAAATCAAGTATCTACTGATCATCATTGAAAACACAAAAATTAGTTACGTTGCCAAGAAAAACAGGTTTGTAAACAACCTCAGTAGAAAACATATCTGTCAAAGGAATAAACCTAACTATAACATTAGCTAAAGTATCAGCAAAAAATTGATTGATTCAAGGGATGGATTTAATATCAAAAGACTTGAAATAAGAAATTAGCAAATATACCTCTTGTTGGTAGTTCTTTGAATGCGGTGATAGATAATGGATAATATTTCATACCTACCTCATGATGACTTGAGAATCACTAATCACATTCAAACATTAAAATTTGAGATAAATTTATTTCTTTATCCCAAGTATCAATGCCTCTTGCTCCGTGGTTTTGTTAGTGCACTGAAATTCTAACCTACAAGAAATAAAAAAATGTTTTGTTCTAGGATCCATCAGAATAAAACCAACATCGACTCCATCCCGAGTCTTAGACACGTCATAATATAAGCTAAAAATTTTATTATTATTCAAATCTATGTTAATAGTGCTATATATATAATATATTACTCATTAGCACCAGGTGTGGGGCAAGGAATGAGATTCACTATGTATAAGGTGGGATAGGTGATGGCATGGATTTGTAGCAAGCAACTCCTATATCTAGAAAACACATTCCTAATTATTCCCAAGTGAAATTGATATGTTGGTTTAGAGCCTCCAGGTCAGTGACTATATGTTTCATATAGGGTTCATTGTTGACCCTAGTGTGGTTTTTCTTACCTTTTTAGGGAAGCCATAAGTGGGGCCAATTAGTTGCAAAGTATACCTATGTTAGGTCCCTATATTACTAGCATAGTCCCTTATTGTTGTTAGTGTAACCCCCTTATTGTTATTATTGTACCCTTGTAACCCCCATATGTTATTATTGTGCCCTTAAATTATTATTGTTAGGTCGGCTAGGATTACATTGTGGTCCCACTAGGATTACATTATGGCCACATGGACTCCTATATATAGAAAGGAGGTTTTGTAAATTGTATCATCCAAGAATTTTTCATTTATGTAATGTATTGGAGGTTGCCCCCTCGAAGTGGCTTATTTATAAGGCATTGATATCTCTTTTCTTCTATTTTTGGAGCTGGTTACACAACATTTGGTATCAAAGCTTTGGATTCTAGGGTTTCGCTGCTATAAACAGGTCATCGTGAAATTTTGGCTATAACTTCTTTTCTACGAAGGTTTAGAATCTGAAATTTTTAGGGTGCGAAGCTGAAATCCTGATGAAATTCGTCAAAACATTTCAGAGCTTGGTTCACAATATTTTTGGAGATATGACCTGTGGAAGGTAGTGATTTTTTAGGCTCCCAAATTTCATCTCAAAGAGGTGATCGTGGGAAAAGATTCATAACTCTCTCTCTGAGCATCGGATTGGAGTGCCGTAAAGAGTGGTCACAAGTACACATACTATGGTTTCTTGGCTATCAATTTCAGGGCCGAAGGATGAAATAGTGACATGTCGCAAGTCGTACAAATTCGCTCTACTGAACCAGTCCATAATTAGGTCATTGTCGAAGATTGGACACAACTTTGTCGTGGAGAATCCAAATCAGGTTAGACTTGTGGCATTCAAAAAAGAATTAAGAGGGATATGTCAGTACCGACATTAAAATATTGAAGTGCTGCAATCATAGAGATAATCCAATTTCAATATCGAGCTCCTAAAAAGTATTTTTTTTTCTGAATTGCATAAGTCTTGTTTGAAGAATCAATTTGAATTGATTCCAAGGGCATATTGTAGAATAGATATCAGTATTGGGTTCTACAAGATGCCCCATAAAAATAATTCAACACCCATTAAGCCTTCAGAAGGCTCTACTATGACTCATGAAGATGAGAAATTGCAACATGATCATCAATTACAGAGCAAGTGCACCAAATTTCGCTCTCGCAAAGAGCAACAAAAAATGAAATGGAAGTTTTGAAGAAAGGTGTGGAAGCTAAGATGGATGGCATGGAAGCTGGCATGGAAGCTAAGATGGATGACATGAAAGACAACATGGAAAACATGAAGAATTATTAAAAGAAGACATGGAAGGTTTGACAAAGTTGATACAAGAAATGTTTCATAATGGTGAAAAGATAGTAGAAGAAACTCATGATGAGAAAAAAATAAATGTTAATCGTGATTTCATAAACTCTAATGTTGGTGGGAAGAAGCACCATATTCCAAAAATGGAGATGATGAAGTTTGATGGAAAGGATCCTGTAACATGGATACTACAGATGGAGCAATATTTTGATCTCCATAATGTGAAAAACACACAAAAGGTATGCATTGCAACTTTACATTTAGAACAAAATACATTTGTATGGTATCGATGGCTTTGCTCCCGTAAAAAATTTTTCACTTGGTCAATTTTTATGGAGGAAATTATAACACATTATGAGGATACAAAGAGCAACACCTTCTCTAGCCAATTGATAAATCTCAAACAAAAGGGCTTAGTGGGGGAGCACATTGAGGACTTCCAAAAATTGAATATAAAGGTAACTGATATTCCAGAGGAACACAGGATTGATCTCTTCATAGGCACTTTAAAGGATAACATCCAACATGAATTTCATGTTTTGGAACCTAATTCATTGGAGAAGGCATTCAGGTTGGCAAGAAAAATTGAATGTAAAATTATGGCGACAAGGAAGCCTACCACTCACTTCTATAAAGAAGGAAGTGTTTCTACACCTAGATTTCCACAACCTACAAGGTTGGAACCACAAAAATTGGAAGAAAAAAGAGAAAAAGGGCTTTTCTACAGTTGTGATAGCAAATACACTAAAGGTCATAAGTGTGCTGAGAAGAAATTATTTTACATAGATTGTGAAGAGGAAGAAGAAAATGAACAAGAAGAGGATATACACCAGGAACCAACCCCAGAAGAGGGAGAAATGAATCCAACCATATCGTGTAATGCACTGGCAGGAATTACCACTCCTCAAACTCTCAAGATAAAAGGACAAATCAAGAAGAGAAAGGTAATAGTGTTGATTGATTAAGGTAGCACCCATAATTTTATTCATTGTAAGGTAGCCAAGGAATTAAATTGTTTCCTATACCCAGCACCAGAATGTCAAGTGATGGTTGCAAATGGAGGAACTATAAATTGCTATGGAAAATGCCATAATATCAAGCTAACCATGGGGGAATATGTATTGACTAGTCCAATGCTTTCCATTCCTATGGGAGGTGTTGATGTTGTACTAGGAGTACAATGGTTACAATCTTTGGGGACGGTAGCTTTTAATTTTCAAGAACTTTTCTTCAATTTTTTTTTAGAAGGAAAGTAAGTCGAATTAAGGGGTATTTATGGGAAGCTGGGAAAGATAATAAGCTCTAATGTTATGACAAAGCTTCTAAAGAAAGAACAACGAGGCGTAATTGCACAATTATGCTCACTAGAAGTTCCAACATCAAAATCATCTATTTCTGCAAATCTCCAACAAATCTTGGACAATCATTCCAAGATGTTTGAAACTCCCAAAGGACTCCCACCTATTCATGATCATGATCATGCTATTCATTTGATTCCAGGAAGTGTTCCTCCGAACATCAGGGCTTATAGATATCCTTATGTCCAAAAGAGTGAAATTGACCGTATGATTGCAGAAATGTTAGAGGCGGGAATAATTCAACCTAGTCAAAGTTCTTTCTCTGCTCCTTAGTATTGGTACACAAGAAGGATGGATCATGGAAAATGTGTCTAGATTATAGGGAGCTCAATAAGCTCACCATTAAAGATAAATTTCCCATTCCTGTGATTGATGAATTATTGGATGAATTACATGGAGCAATTCATTTTACCAAGTTGGATCTTCGTTCAGGATATCATCAAATTAGAATGAAGACTGAAGATATTCCAAAAACAACATTTCGAACTCATGAGGGTCATTATGAATTTTTGGTCATGCCTTTTGGCCTTACCAATGCACCTTCTATGTTTCAAGGGTTGATGAATTCCATTTTCAAACCCTTCCTTAGAAAATTTGTGCTAGTATTTTTTGATGATATACTAATCTACAGCAGGTCTTGGAAGGATCATGTTGAACATGTTGACAGGGTGCTCAAACTATTGCAGGAGAAACAATTATATGCAAAAACATCCAAATGTTTCTTTGGAGTACGAGAGGTGGAATATCTGGGTCATATTGTATCTCACGAGGGTGTTAAAGTAGACCCTAACAAAATTAAAGCCATTAAGGAATGGAAAGTCCCCACAACCATAAAGAAGTTGCGAGGATTTCTAGGGTTAACAGGGTATTATCGCAAGTTTGTTAAGAATTATGGGAGAATAGCAGCACCTCTAACAACATTATTGAAGAAAGATGCATTTTCATGGACTCCCGAAGCAACTAAGGCCTTTGAACGTCTTAAAGAGGCAATGTGCCTAGCACCGGTCTTAGCTACACCAGACTTCACAAAAACCTTTATTGTGGAATGTGATGCCTCAGGAAATGGAATTGGTGCAGTTTTAATGCGGGAAGGAAGACCCATTGCTTTTGAAAGTCGTCCAATCAAAGGAAAGTATTTACAAAAACCTATTTATGAGAAGGAAATGTTAGCAATACTGCATGCACTAAAGAAATGGCGAACTTACCTAATGGGAAGACACTTCAAGGTAAAAACTGATCATGATAGTCTTAAACACTTTTTGGAACAAAGACTATCTTCAGAAGAGCAGCAAAAATGAGTCACAAAGATGTTGGGTTATGACTTTGAAATAATCTACAAAAAAGGAAAGCTTAATGTTGTTGCAGATGCACTCTCAAGAAAGAATGAAGAGGTGGAAGCAATTCTTTGTGCCATTTCTATTATCCAACCAGATTGGATAACCGAAGCAAGAGATGAATGGAAGAAGGACAAAGATGTATGGACACTCATTCAAAAGTTGCAGCAAGATCCTAGTACATCTGATACATTTAGTTGGAAGAATGATTCCTTATGGTACAAAGATCGCTTATATCTTTGTAAGAATTCCCAACTAAAACAAAAGATTCTTCTGGAATTGCACACTTCTCCTTTAGGAGGACACTCAGGATTTTTAAAAACTTACCACAGGGTGAAGAAAGAATTTTTTTGAGATGGCCTTAAATCTGATATTCGAAAGTTTGTGGCGGAATGTTTGGTTTGCCAGCAGAATAAAGTGGAAACAATTAAGACCCCAGGACTTCTACAACCTTTATACATTCCAAGTCAACGTTGGGAGGAGATTTCAATGGATTTTATCACAGGTTTACCTAAGTCCGAAGGAAAGAGTGTCATCATGGTGGTAGTTGATAGACTTAACAAGTATGCACACTTTTGTGCATTATCTCATCCATTTAATGCAAGTACATTTGCTACTACATTTATGGACAGAATTCAAAAGCTACATGGAAGCCCAAGCATTATTGTGAGCGACACAGATCCCATTTTTACTGGAAATTTTTGGACGGAGTTATTTTCTTGTTTGGGTAATTAATTAGCTCATAGCTCATCTTATCATCCTCAATCTGATGGTCAAACTGAGATAGTAAATAAATGTTTGGAAGGATATCTTCGTTGTTTTATATCTGATAAACAAACACAATGGGTCAAGTGGTTACCTCTTGCTGAATGGTGGTATAACACTTCCTTCCATACTGCAGCAAAAATGACCCCATTTATGGCACTTTATGGATATCATCCACCATCGATCACATCATCTTTAAGGGAAAATTTGAAGGTTCAAACAGTGGAAGATCACATCGAGCATCAGCAAGAAGTTCTCCAACTCTTAAAGGATAACCTGAATTTGGCACAAAACCGAATGAAACAACAGACATATCAACATCGCAGCGAGAGAAGTTTTGATGTAGGAGATTGGGTCTTTTTATGGCTACAACCATACAAACAAATGTCCCTCAAGCAAGCTAAGAAGGATAATAAATTATGGCCAAAGTACTATGGTCCTTACAAGGTGTTGCAAAAGATTGGTACTATGGCATACAAATTGGAGCTTCCTGCTTCTTCGCGAGTACATCCAGTTTTCCATGTTTCATGCTTAAAGAAGGTTATAGGTGAAAATCTTCGAGTTCAAACAGTATTGCCAAAACTTGATGGGGAAGGGAAAATCATATTGGAACCTGAAGCAGTCATGGAAAAAAGAACTCGACAACTACGGAATCGATCAATTTCGGAGTATCTCATCAAGTGGAAGAACTTACCCACTGAAGATTCTACATGGGAGGATGAGAATTTTATACAGAAGCACCCAGAGCTACTCAAGCGTTGAGGACAACACTTTTTTGAAGGAGAGGGGCATGTTAGGTCCCTATATTACTAGTATAGTGCCTTATTGTTGTTAGTGTAACCCCCTTATTGTTATTATTGTACCTTGTAACCCCCATATGTTATTATTGTGCCCTTAAATTATTATTGTTAGGTCGGCTAGGGTTACATTCTGGTCCCACTAGGATTACATTATGGCCCCATGGACTCCTATATATAGAAAGGAGGTTTTGTAAATTATATCATCCAAGAATTGTTCATTTATATAATGTATTGGAGGTTTCCCCCTCGAAGTGGCTTATTTCTAATGCGTTGATATCTCTTTTCTTCTATTTTTGGAGCTGGTTACACAACAAACTATAGCTTGCTTGACTAGTATCTACTAAGAAATAGCCCATACGATTCTAGAATGTGAACGACCACAATGTTAATTCACTGATTCACTCTAGAATTAAATGAGAACCTAATCATCATATAGTTTATCTCCCCCACTGCAGTTACTTGAGACCTATATAATTGAATGATTTTATCGCTGGTCTTCTCAAGTTGGATATCCATTTTTTAACCAACTGATAAATTCACGAAATTACTTATTGTGCCTGAATCAACAAGACAATTGTGCACATTATAATTTAATATTTGAAATGTTAGAAGAAACAGGGGGATTGAGCCTCTTTAATTTACATTTGCAACATTGACAATCGATTGAAGGTTGATTGAATTTTTGGACTAGTCGAGTGAGCCACCCTTCGGGGATGAGGTGGAATTGTTTATTAAGGATGAGGAAGAAAATAATTTAATAATTCATTCCCACTGGGTAGCTATCTTGGCAAGTTCAAAAGGAGAAATGTTGTATAATATCTTCTCCATATCCTATTTTATGTTATATCCCAGATCTGACATTATTATTTCTTTTGTAGAAACTTGAGGAGTAGAAGGGGATTCCATGGAATAAACTGAGGCTTTTGAAATCGAGGAATTACATTTACTACTCACTGTAGTACATTTTGGAGTGTTTTTTGACATGCTCCTAGGAGTAGAGGCCAATTTTTGGTTTGAATTGTTTAGGGGGAGTATGCTTCTTAACAATTCCTTACTCTTTTCATCGAGTGTGAAATCTACTACCAGTCCCTTACTCATGTTGTAGGTCTTCATATGGTTAGAGGGAGGCATTTTCTATATGTTTGATTCTTGGGTGGATTGGAATTCTCCTCTTGCAATGACTTCAGAAGCTACCACAGTGGAGCCAATATTATCATTCGGGGAGGGGGGGAGGTTTATTTTTCAGCATCCTTAGCCTTCTCCTCCCCATCCCCATTTGCTTGATCCTCGATCATGCTGGTAACCATCGAATTAATTTTATGTATCCATTGCAGAGAATTTTTTTTGAGTGAACGACTTGGTGGAAGGTGTTGTAATTTGCCATGCCTACATCCTCTACATTGAAATTTGAATTAGATCTCTAAGTTGAATTTGTAGGGGGGTTGTTGTTCCTTCTCAAGAAAGGTTTAACCTATTAACTGCTTGATGATGCTTCTCTATTTTTCCTCTTCAACTTAGCAACCTCATTGGTTAATTCTTCAAATATTTGGTTAAAACATCGAAATAGAAATATTGCTTATATTTTTCACCACACTTGTTAATTGAGGCTTATGATTTCTTACCTTATGACTCGGACTCTTCCTGGGTGTCATGTTCAAAATACCCTATGAGAAGTAAGTCCTTTTCTATGGAAAGATATTCCACAAAGTTTTCAACTAAAGTAGCCTTAGATTCTCTCTTGACAAACACAACTATATTGCATAGTATTGACTTTGTATAATGATCAACGATGATACAATCATCAATATCCATGTCTACTAGGAACTTATTTAAAATAGTAGTGAACTGCTGGTTAAAGTCTTTAACCTTCTCCTTCTTATGGAACTTCAACGCACTTCTTGGTGAGGAGCATGGATTGTCTCTTATCTTCAAACAAATTCTCAAGGAATTTCCTTGTGAACTCATCCCAATTCTATATAGAAGCTACCAACAAAGAGTGATACCACATGGTTTCTTTGTTTTCTAGGGTGTAAGGTAAAATTCAGAAATAAACATAATCATATTGTAGCCTCATTATTTGCAAGGCTAGGTAAAAATTGTCGATATGGTATTCGGTTGTGGTTCCATTTTTAGGATCAAGATTTGGAATATGTTTCTCGGGCTGTCAAGGCATGTCATGAAGAGGACCTCGAATACCCAAAGTGGACTGAGCCATCTAGGATAGAGGCTGATGGTGGATAGATCTTGGTTGTAGTGGACGAATAATGTGATTTGAATTGTCTTTTGCATCACTTTCAGTTCCCTACATATATAATTCACTAGTGTGATTGGGTTACCCGCCATTACCTAGAGGGACTCTCAGATGCCCCAAATCCTTGAAGTTTCTGACATTTCTGAGGTTTCCCCAATTCCTTGGGAATTTTGAGTTTTCTTTCATTATGAGGGGGATCTACATTATATAGGTTAACTATATCCCTAATATTATCTTCACCCGTTGGCCTTTGAAACTCCTCAAGATTCCTCCTAGGCAGTTTCTCATCAACCCTAACATTCTCTGGCCGGGGTTGGTTGACACCTCGTGCATTATCCTAGCATGGTTGGTTGTCACCCCACGTAATCATACTTCTAGGGCCTTCTCTCTCAAATGCAAGGGGACTCTCCAAACCCTCTATTGAAAGTCTTTCGATAGAATATGCATAGTCATCCTAAATATTATTAATCATATGCAGAACTAAGTTTACTAAAACTACTCTATGTGTATGGTGAGGCTTGGGAGTGCAAAGGTTAGGAAATTTTATTGTAGTGGTGATGCACTTAAGGCCCTCGATAAATTGTCAGGTAATAAGGCGTAAGGCTCTTATATATTCATATGTGACTTCATATAGAGGAAATTCTTCTTCAACTTGAGTCTCCTCGAGCGGAGGCAGTTGAGAGTCACCTAAATTAGGATCACTGAAAGGAGTATCAAAGGCGGTGTGAAGGGGTTTCTCAATAGAAGTAGTACTAGGTTGATTTCTAGCTTGTTTGGAAGTTTTAGAGCGAGTACAGGTGTTAGTGTTAGCCATCCTGTGGCCCTCCTTCTAGTGCCAATTTTTTTTTGACCAGATGGAATGTGCCACAAGCATCTAGGGGAGCTCCCCGGTGCAAAATTCCAATCAAACTCTACACCAATTCGTCTAGGGGTCCCATCTAGTATGTAGGCCCTGTTTCGACATTATTGGGTTGAAATTTTCTTTTGACATAGGAAATGGTATCATGTGAAGAAGAATGAATGAAACCTTCAATAAATGCTACTCAATAATTGATGAACATCCAATAGATAGGTGCAATGAGTAACAATAATGAAATAACAAAGCATAAGCCTCAATTAAAGTGTTTTTATCAAAGCCTTAAAAGAGATTCATACACGCATAAGAATCAATTACCAATCAAAAATAAGTTCAGAATCAGTAATAAAATTAACCATAAGTAAACCACATTATATAAAGATAAAATGATGACATGAATAAAGTAGCTTACTGACATGGCCATAGTAAACAAATAACATGCATCATCAATGTGTTGCAATATCAATCGCATAGTGCAATAAGATACATGAAAATAAAACAAGCCAAAGCTCATAGGAAACTTCATTTTATTAAGTTGATAATACTCATGGCACTATTATACAACTTATGCATCAAATCCAATAGTGGTGAACCATTACTCCTTTCATTTACTAGATGTTCTCAAGTTCTCCAAAACATATACCAAAATTTAGTCCCAAGAGAAAAGTTCCATTACAATGTGTCATGAGGGTGTATTTGTAGAAAATAAGGTGACTCTTGGTCTACCCATAACTCTTCGATTTCCTCATGACCTTTCAAATTCCTACTTGATTCGACTCTATCCTATATTACTATGGATAAAACAGTTGATCCTAATCAAACACCTTGGTAATAGACAATTCCAAAAAATCAGTGTGTACTATGCCAAAATTTGTACTCAACATCTATTGTGGTCACCTTATGTTGTTCTTCATCATTTCTATTGAGGCATTTAAGGGAATTTGGTATGAGAGTGATTTTATTGAGCCTAATATGACTTAATAGAGTTACCAACTTGTTATACATCCTTAATAGTTATGCCACATACCTGGTAATGTTATCCTTTGTGAATTGTAAATATTCCATAGTGGACGTCATCCTGAAAGGGTCAAGGAATGCATGAATCTCATGCAATATTTCTTCTTCCTTGTTTTTTAATCCAACAATGTCAATAGAAGTAACTTTGTGAACGTATATTAAAGACTCTAAACCACTCAGAAAATTATTATAAGAGGTCAAAAACTTGTCCATATTTGTAGCCATATTCTCCCAAGATTGAATTTTGACACGAATCTGGACTTTTTCATTTTGGGCATTTAACCAAACCTTCGTGGGAAGAGACATCGGTACCTCTTAGTATTTTTTGGTCCACTCATGAATGTTGTTAACGGGTATGGTAGCTTATTTTAGCATGGTTGTACTTTGTTTTGTGTCGGTCTGTATGGCCATGAAGGGTGACAAAGTTTGATGAAACTTTAACATCTCCTCAAAAACCAAATCCATGGCCTCTCCTAGAGTTTCAACTTCCTCTCTGATTAAGGCTTGTAACCCTATCTTGCTTGCTTGGGCTAGGCGTAGGACCTCATTTTCTTCCTCAAGCCTCTTGTTGTATTCCTATGCCCTGGCCTCTCTTTGTTCAAATGTGTAGAGCTTTCGTTAAAGTTATGAAATATGGTTACTCAATGGTCCCACATTCAACTCACTTGCGGTTACAAAAGCAGTCGCGACTGAACAAATAATCTTAAGATTTATTGTTGTATCCAGAAGCATCTACTTATTTGTGGTTATAGACATAGGTTCTGCAACTTTCCTGAAATAGTACATCCTTTTCTCTTACGTAATCCTTCAATTGAATTGATACAAATTAAGTCTTTTAAGGTCAAATACTACTTTCTCATCCTGATTAGGAATTCCCGATAATTTAAGGGGAAGGTGTCCTCTAGTGATGGGAGTCGATGGAGGAACATATAATGGGGGTATCTCAGGCTTCACACTGAACAACTGGTGTTGTTGTTGTTGTTGGAGACCTTGGTCAACCTTCCTGTAGGTCTCTTCTTGTTTCTTCATATTCTCTTCTTCATGTCTTTTCTTTTCGTAATTTTCCTTCCCCCGCTTCCTCTTTAGTTTATCCTCATGCCTGAATTTATTCTCTAGTTATTCCTACTCTCGCCTCCTCTTCTATTCTTCCTCTTGGGCTCTTCGTTCATATTATTCTTTCTTCATCCATTCATCTTCATGTTTCTTCTTCCTCATTTCCTCTTCCTACTTCCGCTATTGTAGGATATCGGGATGCTAACCCCCATAATTTCGGTGATATCCTTAGTTATTCTTCTTCTTTCCTCTTCAATTCCTTCTTTTTCCTAGCCACAGTTGCATTCCTTTCTTCTATTATTTCATTGCCCTCGTCTTCCTCTTTCTCACTTGGAGGGTCTTCTGATTCTTTGCCTTTGTGCTTCTTTAGTTTTCCTTCTATATTTTGTTTCTCTTTCTTTCTTTATAGTCAGGTTGTCATATCCTGTAGCATTATTTTATGCTCTGATTTCTTGGCCTGGTCATCCTAATTTTCTTGTTGTTCACTAGGACATAGTTCTTTGGCTACATTGTACCCATTTTTTACCTTATCTTCATGACACTGGTTTTTATGAGGATATGACCAGTTCAAGTTTGCTTTTTTACAGTATGTTTCAGCCATCCCTTTTGGGTGATATCTTCGGTGACTTAGGGTCACAAAGTAGAATCCCTTCATCTCCTTGACCCTGCTTCTCCCTCCTTAAATTTGTCAATAGTATAAGCCCATATAGTTAGAGAGAAGGAGGGACAAGGATTTTTCTTACCTGTATTCAATGCCTTTCAGAATCCTCTAGTCATTTGATAACACTCCTCTTGCAGCAATAATTTATCTATGGTGAACCTCGGGAGTGTGTGAGGAAGTTTGTACGAGATGAAGACCCTAATGCAAGTACCCTCCTGGATGGGAAACCGGTCTGCCACTTTGGTGAATGTCACCATGGCCCTCTTATACTTACAAGTGGTTTCCTCTCCAAAAATAAATTGATACAAATGGGAAATGAATGATTCAAAAGTGGACTCATGCACACTTTTTATCTAGGATCACAGAATATTTTATAGTGTAGATGCACAAATTCTAATGCATTTGTCATGCAATTATAACACCAATTGTCAAAATGAAATTTGGCACATACTGAATCTAATAATCATGACGCCATATAAAATTGTGATGGTTGATATGCCTCGGGATTATTTTTTGCATGTATTTTTAGCTTTAATGATGAAGCAAGGATGCTTTCAAGGTTGAAGATGGTACCCTAGCGGCGACAATTTACATGAAAGGGGCCGACGCTCAAAGAAATGCATCAATATGAGATCTTCAGTATAATAAATTCATCATCGCAAAAAAGAATTGGTAGACATTCCCTAGGCCTTATGTCCTAAATATTTGGTTAGTCTTCACCCAAAACATAGAAGGGCCTTGCCACTGAAACCTTAAAATGGCCTTAGATGGTATTGGAAAATATGTAGGAACTTTGTGTTAAAGGTCTCTTATTTCTCTAGAAACTTGTAATAAGTTACAATGTCTACAAAATAGATAGCTGCGAAGGCCTCGCCCATCTGACTCCTTATCTCTCATCTAGTTGTGTCAATTTTCTGCAATAAAACTGATGGATGTGAGTTCACTTTGTGGAGCCAAGACCTCCTGATATTAAGTTATAAATTGAAGTCTTCTTGGTTCTTAGGGATTTTCTTCTTATAAAAGTTTGCATACATATTGAACCTTGAAATATTAGCAGCTTTGTTGATATTGGAGAAAATTTCTCACTAGATAGGAGGAGTTGGTCCTTGGTAGCTTTCCTGACCACTGTTCCCTCTACTTTTATGTAAGGCCTTGGCTACTTGAGGTGCCATATCTCCGGAGAAAGAAGAGGTCAAAATTCACTTGAGGTCATCATCTTGTGGCATGTAAAACAAGAAATCGCATGCTGAAAGAGACAACATCAATAATGTAGAACATAAATTTAAATAGAAGAAAAACTATAGAATATTGGGCAAAGTCTCGGGCTGAAGTCTTTTTCACAGGGAGGTCACTGGGTTGCACAGGATAATAGGTCAGAAGAAAGGGAAGTTACATAAAATACTTGGTGACTTGGGATGGCTGGGTCATAGTGTAGATTAAGTTACAAGGTCAAAGGTCATGAAGGTTGCAGGGAAGGAGAATTCATGCATTCACACAAATCACAAATTCACCATATGAAGCCTATTGCGATTCCTGGGTTATGTGACTTGTTCTTCGGTCAGTACGATGAGGAAAAAAATCTTGGTAAGTCACTTTTGGGGCTCCTTCAATCCAAAAATCTACATAACTCACGGACAAAAGTGAATGGACCAGAAGTGGACAAGATTTTTGGGACAAAGATTGAGCTTGATTGAAGAAAGTGAGGCTGGAGAGTTTCAGGGGAAGAATAAGTTCAAAGAAGTAAATGAAGCCAAACAAAACCATCCCCATCAGGCAAGGAATAAGGTCACATAGGAAGAGGAGTACAAATGGCACAAAAAAATGATTATAGGGAGAGGAAGGGTCACCCACCTAGAGGAAGTCATGTTCCATTCCGAGCCGCACTCCTTTCCAAATCACCTAGCCTTCTTTCTAGTTCAAGTATTGCAATGGAAAATGAACTAGGTGGGAGGGTAGTTGAAATAGAAAAGTCGCACGTGAAGGGCCATTATAGATCATTGGATCACACTGGTCACTAGTGTCGTGGAAGGTGTCTTGAAGTCTCGTGCAACTTTGTGACCTAGTGACCTCTAAGGTCAAGGTCGTAGGATCATAATATAAGAGGGGTTACATTTTTGGGTTGAAAAGAGGACTTCCTTGTTACCTAGGGACCTTAGTGTGAGAGGTCGCCAAGTTTCCAGATAGTGAATGTCATAACATCTTAGGCTAGTAAGTCAACTAAGGTGTGACCTAGTGACTACAGTTGTTATTTGGAAAAGGAGGTCGTAGGTCGTTATTTTTAAACTGAATGAAAGTGTATTTTGTGTAACCTGTGACTTAAGAAAAATATGCATCTTACGCCATGGAGATTGGATTTTTGTGGGTCTCAAATGGAATTGGCTTACGACCAGGATGCTAGGGTGAGGTTGATATACGAGTGAGAGGCACAAACTAGGTGCAGGGGTCCCAAAATTTTGAAATAGGCAGAAATTTTGGGAGCGTTGTTGGAGTGGCTACAACACTATGATAAGGCTTGTTATTCATAAATGTAAATATCATGAAATAAAAACATTCAAAATTATTAGAGGGATGAGACACATAAAACTATTTATATTAAATAGTTAATAAGTTAAAGTAAATATAGGCAGAGCCAAACACGCGATTGACGTCGATGATATGCACAAGAGACACACTAGAGAATTTTTTGGAGGAACACCAGTTGAAAAATTCTCTTAAATTCTATCGAATGAAAAATTGCCAAGATTAGGTTCTAAATAAACATCAACTTTCAGATTAAGACTAGGTTCTAAATAAACATCAAGTGCCTATAATAAGTTCTAAATAAAAAATAACTTTCTATGCTTATATCAGAAAAAGAATATTTGAGGTATTCTTATATATATTGTATATTTTTAGAATATTCTTGAATCCGAGAAATATAGATGAGGTCAACTAATAGACTTCACCCATGCTTATCAGATACCAGACTATTTCAAAAATCAATAGTAAACTTAATCTCATTGGTTTGAATCATATTTATGACATCCCACAATATTTCAAAAATCAACCATAAACTTAATCTCATAGAAATATTCAATTATTACAAAATTCCAGCCCTCCACATAATTTTTCTAATAACAAAATAAAAAAATCTACACACCTATCTGTGTAAATATGACTTCCGTAAAACTATTTATGACGATTCCACCTGTGCGTGAACCTCAACGTGCTTATTAAAACGTGTGTTCTATTTGATGTCAAGCTATATGGAGATATTTTGTATGTACTCTTTATAGAGGTAATTCAATGTATTGCTTTATCACTATCTATTTCGAAATTCTCTTTAAAATGTCATGGTAAATATTCTTTATATTTTAAAAATAAGTTAATACGAATCTTAAAATTCTCTGAATTATCCAATTTTATGATGTCCTTTTACACTAGATCATAGGATAATTTTATTTCTATTAATTTCTCACATTTTCTGCAAGTATGGGAATATGTTAAAAACATGTCTATTAGGAGATCTCGTCATAATTTCCACTGATCCGCATGTCAAAAAATTTATTATTGAGAGCAATGGTTGGATTTTTGTTCCTAAATTTCCCACCTTTGTCGAAATGTTAGATGGAAATGTTAGTTTGAAATTTGACTATAATGGAATTCACAAGAGATGGAGTTGATCACAAGAAATTGTGAGGAGCTTTCATACGTGCCTTCAATATCCTGGTTTTCACAAGCATTATTTTTGAAAGGAGATAGGTTTTCTCTTTAAAATTCTTCAAAAAGTGGATTTGGTTCTCGACACTAGAACATCCATCAAATGAAAAGCAGCATATTTTTAGATTTTTTCTATCACAGAAGCTCTAGAATTTGTTGAATAATTCCATCATATCTTGTTCATTTATTATCCAATCTTGGCCCATCATGTACTAGGAATTAGGTCCCTAGATTAACTCAACCTCAAAATCTTCATAATTTGTCCAATATTCTCACAATATTGTACAAATATAAATAAGATTAGGAACATAATATGCACTTATCTCTAAGAATTCCTAATGATAATATTAAAGGTAAAAATATGTGATATAATGAAAAAAAATAAGTTTAATGTGTTAAGAATGTTCGTATGGGTCTTAAATTATATATAATTTGGACGTCCATCACCCTTCTCGCTCATATGACTGAAGCGAATCACTTGCATATTTAGATTCTATTGTTGCATGATTTTTTTGTCCTTTATTCAAACTTATAAAGATTCCCAAACCTTTTAGCCTTCATGACTACCAAGATTCCTTTCGTCACCTTCATAACTCCACCTTGAGCTGTACATTTATACCCAACAGTATATAACACTCCGTGATATATTAAGTTATTTATAACCTCAGGCACATGAATCACCTTTGTTAACATTCTAACAATACCAACATAGATTCTAATCCTGAAACTATCAATCCCAATATTTTTTCACGTAACACCATTACCTATGAAAACCACACCATCATTAATAGATTGGTATGAAGAGAAGACATTCAATGGAGACACATATTATGAGAAGCACCAAAATCTAACAACCAATTATGATGATGTTATGAAATAGTAGAAGTTAACAATACCTCATCAACAATTCCTGCAATTATTTTTGTTGAATTAGCTTTCTTTATAAATTCCTTTTCAGTAGCTCCTTCCTTTCATTTAAAGCAGTCCTTCCTAAGATGACCTAATGTGTAGCAATATTAGCACTTTAACTTACTCATCTTTCATCTTGACTTTGATCTTGATATGTCTTTAAAATTCTGATCTTTTTCTTTTTATCAACCTCTATCCACCATTTCTTTAGATGTTGAGGGTTCAAGACTATATTCTTGTTGAGTTTCTCAGAAAAAAGCTCCCACAATAACATAAAAATCATTGGTATTGATATAACTAAAATTGATAGAGGTTACAAAATGATCCCAAAACTTAGGTAGAGAACACAACAATGTAAATACCTTTTATTGCCCTTTCAAGATTTACATCTATACTAGAAAACTGACATAAAAGAGTATTGAACGAATTCAAATGATTAGAGATCTTTGTACATTAACTGCTACTTCAAGTAGATTATGTTTTTCAAGGAATTTTTCATATAAAAGATTTCTAACTTAGTCCATAAGCATGTTTTTGTCTTCTCTCCAATGATGTTAAACAACAAGTTATCTACCAAGTACAAATGACTAGCACTAACGCATCTTGCATCCATGTCCATGAGTTTCTTTTCCAAACCAAGCAATAACTTCGCAACTCCTTATTGTATGGGCATATCCCACATCTTAACCTTCCATAGCTCAAAGTTATTACTCCCATTAAAATTTTAGATTTTAAGTTTAGCACTTTATAAATTTACTGTTAACACAAACGTTTCCTAAAAGCTTTGATACCACTTGTTGAGTTGAGTAATGAAATCATAAACTACAAAGAAATTTTGATTGCATAAAATAATGGTAAATAAACAAGATAGTAGAATAATCACACACAAATATTGGCACATTGTTTTATGTGGTAAAAACCTCCCTTAAGGGAAAGGTCCATGGGGAAATGATAATCATAATTCTTATTATTCAAGGGAGATTTACAACATCCAATTCATAGAGATTCGTTGTTTTTGTGTTTTGATTACCTCTACGGATTTACATATACAAATAGAAACATGTCAGATTTTTTCTAAATCCAATCACAACTTTTAAGTGAGTTACACAACAAACTTTTATATAAAACGATAATTTTTTTTTATATATTTTTTACAAAAATAAAATAGGAAAAGAAACCCAAACTAAAAAAACTAATTTTACCTATTATCCCAAGAATATGGTGAAATAGTTCGCAAGTTCTAACAGATATGGTGGTGTTACTATCTATGAGAGCCTCACTATTTAGTTATAGAGAATCTGGAAGACACCTAGATACCTCATCACGTAAGATACCTATGATAAGATACCTACAATATTAGGCAGTGCGGTAGACATGCCAATGAGAGTTCTCATGACGGAACGGTAACTCAATTTTTTTTTCGCTTTTTTTTTTAATTATTGTTCAAGCACTTACAAATATAGAAAATAAAACACCCTCTTCGATGGAAATTATGTATCATTAGAATTTGTTAACACTTGACTAAAAATTAGAAATGATATTTGTATAAAATTAGAAAAATATTTTTCAATTTGGTAAAAATAGAAATATGTAATATTTTTATGAAACTTTGGTTAAAAATAAAAAAAAATGCAAATACGATGACGCAGACAAATGCTATTCTATAGTGCCTAGAAAAACAAACACTAATAAAACAAAAATTTGGCATCCTCAAAATATTCGTCTATGAAAATGTAACTTTATAATGTAATTCTTACGATAAAATAATGTAAACAATAAAAACAATTCAATATCTTATTTGAACTGAATATATTATTAATTGCTAGTGAATATAATTACATATTTCAATTAGAATCTTTTTAATTACATCAAACATTTTGAGTTCACAGTCCATCCTTCCTGTAAGAAGAAATAAAATAATACTAAATTTCACATCCTCAAAATATTTCATTATATGAAATATTTAAATACACTACTTTATTCATTATATAAAATATTTAAATAGAGTACTGTAAATAAAATTTTTAAATTTATTTCATTTTCAAAAAAAGATACCAACTATGAAAACCATTAGGTGTTTTATTTAAAACCAATATACCGTGCAATTAGAAATTGTAATTAGAAGCTCTTTAATAAAATACCTTTCTAGTCATGTTCATGGCCACTCAATAGATATCTCTATAATAATGTTAACACTCATGAGCTGAATTAAAAAATTTGAAACCACTATGTAATATATTTCAATAGAACTACATGAACTTGAAAATATGATTGTGTGAACATAGACAGTTAAGCATTGAAATATTTCAGTATATATAATTATCAAATATTTCGGTATATATAATTATCTATATTTAAGAATATTTTATTTTTGTTGAGTTTTTATAGAAGGCTAGAGTAGTATAGATTCGTAATTCAAATGGCTGAGTCAAACAGATGGACGGGGATAATGTTTTGGACCAACATAAGTTGAATTCACAGTTTTTTTTTTTGTGTTGTCTCTTAATTTTTTATTTTTTTATGTTGCCAAGACTGATCGAAATAAAGTTTAACCTTTGATTTTTATAGCAGACGAAGAATCGATGGGCAAGGTCAAACTTCGGCTTCACCCTTGTCAATGAAATCTCATAATATTCAGAAAATAGGAATAAATACGAAATTAATTGAGCTTAAGGGATTATTATTATTATTATTATTATTATTATTATTATTATTATTATTATTATTATTATTATTATTATTATGATCTTAATTTAAGGTCAGGACCAAGTCACACACAAAAGTGATGTATGAAACCCCTTGTTTGTGGGACAAGATACCCACACCAAATTGGTGTATAAGAGTCTCTTGTTTTTGGGAAAATGAACCCACCTTCTCGCAGACATTTGACTACTAATTTTACTAATGCATCTGGCAGCGATTTACCTACTAAATCTACGAATGCATACATAGTCTACCCCTCTCGTTTTGAACTTGTATTATGTTAGGAAGAAACACATGCTCTTAACCATTAAACCCACTCAAACCATATACCCTCCACATAAATTTTTTAATAAAAAAATCAAAATATTATACGGGGTTATTCGAAATAGATACACCTTTCCTCGTAAATGTGATGTCTTTGCAAGTATTTAGGACCATTCCACCTTCGGCTGAACCTCAAAGTTCTTATCAAAAAGTGGGTTGTGTTTAAATGATGTGTAGCTATAAACAAATATTTTGTCTTTAATATTCAATGTCTCAATTTCGAAAACATTCTTAAAAATGTCATTCGGAAATATCCTTTATATTTTACAAATAGGACTATAGGAATATTAAATTTTCTCCTAATTTTCGGGTAATAAGGAGTAAGGCTCTTATGTATTCATATGTGACTTCATATAGAGAAAATTCTTCTTCGACGGGAGTGTCCTTGAGTGGAGGGGGTTGAGAGTCACATAAATTAGGATCACTGAAAGGCGTTTCAAAGGCAGGGTGAAGGGGTGTCTCAATAGAAGTAGTACTAGGTTTATTTATAGCTTGTTTGGAAGTTTCTGAGCGAGAACGGGTGTTAATGTCAGTCATCATGTTTCCCTCCTTGTAGCACCAAAAATTTGTTGCCTAGATGGAATGTCACGTCAACAGCTAGGGGAGCTCCCCTATGTAGAATTCCAATAAGAATCTACACCACTTTGTCTTGGAGTCCCATCTGGTATGTAGGCCCTGTTCTGATATTATTGGGTTGAACTTTTCTTTTGACATAGGAAGTGGTATCAGTTCAAGATTAGTAAATTAAACCTTCAATAAATTCCAGTGAATAATTGATGAACATCCAATCGAAATATGCCATAAGTAACAATAATGAAATAACAAAGCATAAGCCCCAATTAAAGTGTTGTTAGCAAAACCTTAAAAGATATTCATACACGCATAAGAAATAAATTACCAAACATAAATAAGTTCAGAATCAGTAATCCCATTAACCATAAGTAAACCACAGTCTATAAAGATAAAATGATGACATTAATAAAGTATCTTACAGACATGAACATAGTAAATACATAAAATGCATCATCCATGTGTTTCAATATCAGTCCCATAGCACAAGAAGATACATGAAAATACAAGAAGCCAAAGCTCATAGGAAACTTCATTTTATTAAGTTGATAATACTCATGACACTAGTATACAAGCTCTCCATCAGATCCAATAGTGGAAATGAACCATTACGCCTTGCATTTACTAGGCATTCTCAAGTTCTCCAAAAAATATACCAAAATTTAGTCCCGAGATAAGATTTCCATTACAATGTGTCATGAGGGTGTATTTACAGAAAAGAGGATGGTGTACCCATGACCCCTGTAAATCCCCACGACCTTTAAAATTTGTACTTGATTCGACTCAATCGTATATTACTCTGCATAAAAAAAATTGATCCTAATCAAACACCTTGGTAATAGACAATTCTAGAACATCTATGTGTAACTACACCATGAGGTAAGTGCACCAACACTTTTACTCAACAACTATTGTGGTCACCTGATGTTGTTCTTCATCATTTCTATTGAGGCATTCAAGGGAATTTGGTATGAGATTTCTTTTCTTGACCCCGATACCCATTTTATAGAGTTATCAGCTTGGTATACATCCTTCCTAGTTCTTCCACATATCGGATGATTCTCTCCTTTGAGAGTTGTAAATCTTCCATGGTGGAAGTCTGCGTGATAGGGTCGAGGAATGCTTGAATCTCCTGTAGGATTTATTATTCCTTCCATATTTAACCAACAACGTCGATAGAAGGAACTTCATGAACGTCTATTAAAGACTCTAAACCACTCAAGAAATTCTTATAAGAGGTGAGAAACTTGTCTACATATGTAGCCATCTTCTCTCGCAACTAAATTTTGATGTGAATTTAGACTTTTTCATTTTGGGCAGTTACCCAATCCTTCATGGGAAGAGTCAGCGGTGCCTCTCAATATTTTTTGGTCCACTCAAGAATGTTGTTAATGGTTGTGGTAGGTTATTTTAGCATGGTTGTAATTTCTTTTCTGTCAGTTTGTATGGCCACGAAGGGTGACACAGCTTGATGAAACATTAACATCTCCTTAAAAACCACAGCCATGGCTTCTCTTAGAGTATCAAATTTCTCTTTGATTGATGCTTAGAACTCTTTCTTGCTTGATTAGGCTAGGCATAGGACCTTATTTTCTTCCTCAAGCCTCTTCTTGTCTTCCTATGCCATGGACTCCCTTTGTTTATATGTGTAGATCTTTCGCTGAAGTTCTACAATATGTTTACTCATTGTTCCCACATTCAACTCATTTGTGGGTACAAATGCGGTCCCGACCGAAGTAATCATCTTAGTATTTATTGTAGTATCTAGAATGATCTCCTTATCTGTGGTTAAACACATAGGTTCTACAATTTTCCTCGAATAGTACTTCATTGTCTCTCACGTAATCTTTTGATTGAATTGGTAAAATGTAAGTCTTTTGAGGTCTGAGGCCAATTCCTCAGCCTCATTAGGAATTCCCAATAATTTAAGGGGAAGGTGTCTTCCACTGATGGAAGTCGATGGAGGAACATATAATGGGGGTATCTCAAATTTCACACTGAACAAATGGTGTTGTTGTTTTTGTTGGAGATCTTGGTTGGCCTTCCTGTTGGTCTCTTCTTGTTTCTTCATTTTCTCTTCTTCGTGACTTTTATTTTCGTAATTTTCCTTCCCCTAACTCCTGTTTAGCTCATCCTCGTTATTGAATTTATTCTCTAGTAATTCCTATGTTCACCTCCTCTTCTCTTCTTCCTCTCGATCTCTTCATTCTTCTTCTTTCTTCATCCATTCCTCTTCTTGCTTCTTATTTCTCATTTACTCTTCCTTCTGCCATTGTTGAAGGATATCCGGATGCTAACCCCCCTAATTTTGGTGACAGCCTTAGTTATTCTTCTCTTTTTCTATTCAATTCCTTCTTTTTCCTCACCATGGTTGCGTTCATTTCTTTTAGAGTTTCGTTACCCTCATATTCCTCTTTATGACTTGGAGGGTCTTCTGATTCTTTTCCTTTGTGCTTCTTTATTTTTCCTCCTGTATTGTGTTGCTCTTTCTTTCTTTATAGTGAGGTCATCCTATCTTGTAGGCTTACGTTATTCTCTGATTGCTCAACCTGCTCATTTTAATTTTCCTGTTGTTCACTAAGACATAGTTTTTTGGCCGCATTGTACCCATTTTTTACCTTATCTTCATTACACTGGTTGTTATGAGGATATGACTAGTTCAAGTTTTCTTTTTTACAGTATGTTGCAACCATCCCTTTTGGGCCATTTCTTTGGCCACTTATGGTCACAAAGTAGAATACCTTCATCTCCTCGACCCTACTTCTCCCTCCTTACATTTTTCAATAGTATAAGCCCCTATAGTAAGAGAGAAGGAGGGCCAAGGATTTTTATTACATGTATTCAATGTATTTGAGAATGCTCTAGTAATTTGATAACATTCCTCCATTAGCAATAATTTCTATGTGGCAAACCCAGGGAGTGTGTGAGGAAGTTTGTACAAGTTGAAGACCCTAATGCAAGTACCCTCCTCGATGGAAAACCTGTCTACCACTTTGGGCATCATCTCCATGGGCCTCTTAGACTTATAAGGGGTTTCCTTTGCAAAAATAAATTCATACAAAGGGGCGATGAATGATTCAAAGGTGGAATAATGTACAACATTTTATCATGGGTCCCAGAATATTTTATAGTGTATATGCACAAATTATAATTCATTTTTTATGCAGTTATAACTCCAACCATCTAAATGAAATGTGGCACATAATGAATCTAATACACGTGACACCATATAAGATTATTAATTTTGATATGCCTCAGGGTTCTTTTTTTCATGTATGTTCAGCTTCAATGCTGAAGCAAGGATGCTTGCCTAGTTGAAGATGGTACCCTGATGGCGACAATGTACATGACAGGGACCAATGCTCCAAGAAAGGTATCAATATCATATCTCTTGTATAATCAATTCATCATCTCAACCAATAATTGGTAGAAATTATCTAGGTCTTATTTCTTGTATATTTTGTCAGCCTTCACCTAGAACGTAGAAGGCCCTTGCCACCGCAAACTTAAAATTTCCTTAGTTGGTACTAGAAAATATGATAGGAAATTAGTGTTAAAGGTATCTTATTTCTCTATAAACCTATAATAAGTTACAATGTCTACAAAAGAAATAGTTGCGAAGGCCTTTCTCATCTGACTCCTTATCTCCCATATAGTTATATCTATGTTCTTGAGGAAAACCGATGGATGTGAGTTCATTTTGTGGAGACAAAACCTCCTGATATTAAGGTATACAATGAAGTATTCCTAGTCCTTAGGGATTTTATTATTATAAAATTTGAATACAGACTAAACCATGAAAGCTTAGTGTTTTTGTTGATATTGGATATAGTTTCTCAGTAGATAGGAGGAGGTAGTCCTTGGTAGCTTTCCTGATCACTACTCCATTTGCTTTTACATAAATCCTTCACTACTTGATGAACCATATCTCTGGAGAAGGAAGAGATCGAAATTCACTTGAGGTCATCGTATCATGACATGTTAAACAAGAAATCCCATGCGAAGAGAGAAAACATGAATAATTCGGAACAAAAATTAAAACACGAGAAAAACTCGAGAATATTGGGAAAATTCTAGGTTGAAGTGTTGTTCACAAGGAGGTTATGGGGTTGCACAGGATAAGAGGTTGGAAGAAAAAGGAAGTTACATAAAATAATTTGTGACTTGGGATGATTGGGTCTTAGGAAAGATTAGCTTAGAGGTCATGAAGGTTGCGGGAAAGGAGGAGTCGTGCATGTTCACAAGTCGAGGAGTCAGAATTTGAAGCCTATTTCGATTCTTGGGTTATGCGACTTGTTCTTCGGTCGGTACGGTGAGGAAACAAAGCATGGTATGTCACTTTTGGGGCTTCTTGGATCCTAAAACATAGATAAATGAGGGACAAAAGTCAATGGACCATAGGTGGACCATATTGTTGAGACAAAGATGGAGCTTGAATTAAGAAAGTGAGGTTGGAGGGTTTCAGGGGAAGAATAAGTTTAAAGAAGTAAATGAAGCAAAATAAAACCCTGCACATCAGGGATTGCATAGGATCATACAGGAAGAGGAGGAAAAATGGCACAGAAAAATGATTATAGTGATAGGAAGGGTCACCCACCTAGAGGAATTCATGTTCCCAGCCGAGTCGCATGCATTTCCCAATCACCTGGCCTTCTTTGTATCTCAAGGGTTGCAATGGAAAATGAACTAGGCGGGAGACAAATTTAAATAGAAAAGTCGCATGTGCATGACCGTTATAGATCACTCGATCAGACTGGTAACTAGTGTCACAAAAGGTGTCTTCAAGTCTCGTGCGACTTTGTGACCTAGTGACCTCTAAGGTCAAGGTTCTAGGGTCACAAAGTAAGAGGGGTTGCCTTTCTTGGGTTGAAAAGAAAACTTCCTTGTGACCTAGGGACCTCAGTGTGAGAGGTTGCCATGTTTCAAGGTAGTGAAGGTCGTAAAGTTTCAGGCTAGTCAATCAACTAAGGGGTGACCTAGTGACTACAATTGTTATTTGGAAAAGGAGGTTGCATGTCGTTATTTTTAAACTGAATGAAAGTTGATTTTGTGGGACCGGAGACTTAATTAAAATATGAATCTTACACCCTAGAGATTTCATTTTTTGGGGCCTCAAAGGGACTTGGCTGACAGCCAGAATGCTAGGGTGATATTGAGATATGAGTGAGAGGTACAAGTTGGGTGCAGGTGTCCCAAAATTTTGAAAAGGGTGAAAATTTTTGGGGAGTTGTTGCGATGGCTACAACACTATGATAAGTTTTATAATTTGTAAATGTAAATATCATGAAATACAAACTTTCAAAACTTTTACAGGGATGAGACATGTAAAACTATTTACTCTAAATAATTAATATATTATAGTAAATATTAAGAGAGCCAAACGAGCGATTGAGGTCGATGCTATGCATAAGAGATGCACTAGAGAATGTTGTGGAGAAACACCAATTGAGAAATTGTCTCATAAATTTTACAGAATGAAAAACTGCCAATATTAGGTTCTAAATAAACATCAAATTTTAGACTAATACTACATTCTAAATAAATGTGAATTGAAAAGAATAGGTTCTAAATAAACATCAACTTTCTATGTTTGTATGAGAAGAAGAATATTTGAGGTATTCTTAATTTGGGTGAAAATGTGAAGTTGGGTTACACTTTTTTCCCTTTTTTGAGAAAAAAAGATCATTGTTAGAAGTTCTCCATCACTCTGCAAGCCAAAACAATTTTTTTGTTTAGAATTTCATTTTACGATAAAAATAAAACTTGTCAAAAAAATTATTAGCTTTCTATTACTTATTTTTTGGATTTTTTTATTCACATTTGATATGTCAACTTAACAATTATTTGAGTGTGTGTTCTTTAACAAGTTATTTATAAAAAATCATGTTGAGAAGCATTAGTGTATTCTTTGAAAACTTGGTGTTTTTGAGGAAAAAAATGTGTTACAACAATCTAGACAGATTCTAGGAAACCATCTGATGCATATAATAATTACTAGAATTTTTTGAACTGAACCAATACGAAAAAACTACATATTTTGAATATTTTTCGGTCCGCTTCCAGTTTCTCAACATATTATTTATAAACTAAAAATCTAAAACTACACATTACACACAACGGACCAATGTAATGCACCATAAATTTTTCAATTCTTTTTACATTGTATTTTGGGAGATAGACAATTTTGATGTCACTGAGTCATAATGAACTTTCTAAATTTTTTGCACCCATTTTTTTACAAAATTAATTAAAATTAGTAAATATCTATGGAAATCCATAAAATTTATATCTCCTGAAAGGAGATTGAATTCTACAAATGCTAGTCTTGGTACAGAAAGTTAATTCATAAAATTTGTTGGAGTTTAACAATTCAAAAGTTGAAGAAACATGTTCAGAGCCGAGTTGCAACGTAGTTTCACAGGTTTTAGTTCGGCTGAACTTTTGTAGCAGTTCGGTTGAACAATTTTAGACGCTCCATCCCATTAGTTTTAACAAAAAAAAAGTTTTGTCGAACTTTTGATAAATGTTTGGATGAAATTTCTCTCACAAATTTTGTCAGATGGAAAAAATTTAATAAAGCCCCTCCAAAAAAATAAATTTCACAACTCTATAAATAGATAAAAACAGAAACATTATTTTTACACATTTCTTCTATATTGTATATTTTTCGAATATTCTTGAATCTGAGAAATGTGGATGAGGTCAAATAATAGACCTCACCAATGTTTATGAGATAGCAGACTATTTCAAAAATCAACAATAAACTTAATCTCATACAAATATTCAATTATTACAAAATCTCAGCCCTCCACAAAATTATTTAATAACAAAATTAAAAACTCTACACACCTATCTGTGTAAATATGACTTGCGCCCAACTATTCATGATGCTTCCACCGGTGATTGAACCTCAAAGTGCTTATTAAAACCTGTGTTTTGTTTGATGTCAAGCTATATGGAGATATTTTGTCTCAACTCTTTATCAAGTTAATACAATGTATTGCTTTACCCCTATCTATTTCGAATTTTTCTTTAAAATTTCATTGGAAATATTCTTTATATTTTAAAAATAAGTTGATACAAATCTTAAAATTCTCCGAATTGTCCAGTTATATGATTCTATTTTACACTAAATCACATGATAATTAGATTTCTATTCATTCCTCACATTTTATGCAAGTATGTAAATTTGTTAAAAACATGTCTATTGGGAGATCTCGTCATAATTTCCATGGGTCCTCATGTCAAAAATTTGATTATGGATAGCGATGGTCGGATTTTTGTTCCTAAATTTCCCACCTCCCCGGAACCGTTAGTTGTAAATTCGACTATAATTGCATTCAAAACATATGGAGTTTATCACAAGAAGTTGTGAGGATTTTTCACGAGTTCCTTCGGTATCCTGGTTGTCACGAACATTCTCCTTGAAAGTAGATAGCTTTCTCCTTCAAAATCCTTTGTTGAAAATGGCAACAAGAAACAGTGAAGGAGGCCTCCTGAAACATCTTTCCTGATCCTAGTTGGAGAGTGATCACCTAAACTAGGTGGGGACCACACATGTGATTTTTGTCGAAAAGTCTATTTTTAGACTATGTCTATTTTTAGATATATGGAGCATGGTCTAGGAGTTGCGGGATGCTATTCTTGGATGATTGGTCAAGTTGGTAAAAATAGATGGACAATTATTTTTATACATACAGGTCGAAGTCTATTTTTAGACTGCCTGTCTAAAAATAGAACAGTCAAATATTATTAACCCTTAATAATATTTAGACTATAAATGTTATCTTATCCTCTTGGAGCACTTCAGTTCGAGCTACAGATGTGGCAAATGCAACTGGAAGAAGGAAATTTGAATTTCCGAAGGGTTAGTTGAGCTATTGCATGGTTGATATCAGTTAGGACTCAAGTGGCAGAGTTTGGTGGAGTTGATGAGACAGTTGGTGGAGTTGTGTTCTATTTAACTTAGTTGAACTAGTTGTATTTAGTATAATTGAAAAATACACTAGTGATGAGTGGTGTGAATTAAATATTATTTAATTCACTAATTATTAACTCATTATTAAACTAAAGAACACATTAGTTAACATCAGTGCATGGACAGTTCAGTGGAGACCAGTGTTAGAGGTAGGAGAAAGGGTGGAGTCTACTATCAGTTGTGACTATAGTGTGCATGATATTTGCACAATCATTGGAGGAGATTTCCAATGAGGATTGCTCAGTTAAAGCCAAGGGAATTTGAATTCATTCCATCCATTCTCTCATCTTGGATTGCGCAGTAGAGGCAGGAAAACAGTGGAGGAGTTTTGAACCCGTGACTTGTTCAAAACTGAGCTAGTTTGTGTGTAACTTTCGGAGACAGTACTGAGTACTTGTGAGGTGTATTGTACTGTGATTTTTACATGATTCTACTTCATTATAATATACATATAGTAGGGGGTTTTCATCTGTAATCTTTCCCCGTTATACATACTGTGTTATATGTGTTGAATTTCTATGTGCGCATGTGAATGTTTTCAATACCGCTTGTTGTTTTTATTTCCGCATGTGATGATTAATGCATAGAAGAGATTATGTGTTATGTATGAAGCTCAAATATTATGTGACCAGGATAATCTCGGTGAATAAATCTTCATTATTCAGCAAATTTCTACATGGTATCGGAGCGATATTGATCATTAGATCTATTACTCAGAAAGTGATTGCATTTTATTTCTTCAGGCAGAGTCTGCAATCGGGCCAGGTAGCCTCCGGATTCATCCTTCTTTGAAGGTGAAAGGTCTGGTAAATTCCCATGCAGTTGATCTCTGATTTGGAAATAATTTGTTCTCACGAATTTTAGATCGGAAGCGGTGGAGTTTGGAGCTGTTGGAATTCGAATTGCAAAATTGTTTTTCTTGGTGTCAAAAGCAAAGATGTCTTTCGTCGGATTGCGATTGGAGTATGCCTTGGAGGGCAGATCGAATTATATTTCATGGAAAGACAGGATGGAGGCAGTGTTAGATGACAATGTGCTGTTGGAATTCATAGAGAAATAAATTCCAAAGCCTACTTCTACGGATGCTGCTGTGATTGAAGCCTGGCAAAAGAAGACAGCAAGGTGTCGAAGGATTCTGTTGGAGGGCGTGAAGGATCAAATAGTATCCAGCCTGCATGGTAAAGCTTCTCCATTCTTGATGTGGAAAGCTTTGACAGAATTTTTACAGAGCAAGAGTGACCAAAGGAAGTTGGCGCTCAAGGATAAACTCAGGAAAATAAAGATGGAGAAGAATGACACTATTCCGGTATACTTGACAAAGTTTGTCCACTGCAGGGATGAACTTGGGAGTGTAGGAGTTAGTGTGGAGGATGAGGAACTCGTGAGCTTGGCTCTCCTCGGGCTTTCGAAAAGTTGGCATGCATATCAGGACAGTGTCAATGGTCGGGAGAAATTTCCAGGATGGGAAAGACTGTGGTCTGATCTTGTGCAAGAGGAGATAAGGCAGAGTACCAGGGACGGATCTTCATCAAAGGCATTTGATGAAGAATACTGCGCTTTGGTTGCCAAAGCAAGGAAAGGGAAGGGCAAGGAGAAGGCTTCTCAATCTGGTGCGGATGGTAAAGAGTGTGACATGTCCAAAGTGAAGTGTTTTCACTGTCACGATCATGGACATTACGCCACGAATTGTCCACAAAAGAAGAAGAACAAGCAGGGTGCCGGAGCTGCAGCTGGTGAGGCTCTTGCCTCGCAATTTGAGCTGGACTTCTCATTGATCGCATGCATGGTGTCTAGTGCATTGGGATGAGGGTGGTGGAGAAAGATCTTTTCAGCGACTTGGTGGAGAAAGATCTCCAGCTGCATGTTGAGTTGGGCGACAATGGACGATACAATGCGACCGACATTGGTACCATAACCTTTCAGAGGGAGTCAGGTAAACTCATTCTTTCACAAGATGTATTACATGTACCAGGTCTAACAAAGAATTTAATCTCATTTGCAATGTTCTAGGATAAAGGTTATGAAGTTGTCTTCAGAGAAGGAAAATTTTTCCTTCGGCACAAGGCAATGGGACAAGTCAAGAAGGTTGGGATTCGGGCAAAGAATCTCTACAGACTTGAAGTAGATGGGATGTCTACAGAGTTTCCTACTATTGGGAAGCAGGAGAAAGACATGCAACTGATGCTTGAGAGGGAGCAAGTTTTGCATGCAGGTGAAAGTGAACCTAGGGGTGTGGAGCAGCCACAAGAGGATCATGGAGTGGGAGAAACCACTCATGCAGAGACATTTCGTGCCAAATGGGAAGAGGGAGTGCATGCGTCTGCCTGGTGGAAAATGATGACATGTGAGCCCAATGAGAGAACCAGGGCGTTGCAAGATGGGTGTGAATCTCCATGAGTTTGAACCTGGCTCTTTGAGGCTCAGCGTCATGATGCGATCAGTTAGTTAGCCAAACTGCTCTTGTTATGTGGCACCAGCTGAAGTCTGACTCAGAGATTGGCAATAATCCTGATGCATGGGTACAAAGGCAGTTCTTGTGTGATGGTTATCCCCAGCAACATATGCAATTGGTTACCAGTGAAGTAAATAACTTTGATATTAGATGCATATAATTGATTGGGCTTTATGGCCTATTTAGTTTAGAGATTTTTGCATGCAAAAGGTGCATGTGCATGCATGGAGTTTGCATATGCCATGAATTTTGATGGCAGAAAGGGTGCATGGCAGAATGCAGATTTGCATGTCGCATGCATGGAGTTGCATGGTGCTTGTGAAGGTTGCAGGGCGAATGCATGGAGTTTCATGTCGCATGCAAAGACAGTCCTTTCTTGTTGAGAGGGAGTGTTGAAAATGGCAACAAGAAACAGTGAAGGAGGCCTCCTGAAACATCTTTCCTGATCCTAGTTGGAAAGTGATCACCTAAACTAGGTGGGGACCACACATGTGATTTTTGTCGAAAAGTCTATTTTTATACATATGGAGCATGGTCTAGGAGTTGTGGGATGCTATTCTTGGATGATTGGTAAAGTTGGTAAAAATAGATGGACAACTATTTTTAGACATACAGGTCGAAGTCTATTTTTAGACTGCCTGTCTAAAAATAGAACAGTCAAATATTATTAACCCTTAATAATATTTGGACTATAAACATTATCTTATCCTCTTGGAGCACTTCAGTTTGAGCTACAGATGTGGCACATGCAGCTGGAAGAAGGAAATTCGAATTTCCTAAGGGTTATTTGAGCTATTGCATGGTTGACTTCAGTTAGAACTCATGTGGTAGAGTTTGGTGTAGTTGATGAGACAGTTGGTGGAGTTGTGTTCTGTTTAACTTAGTTGAACTAGTTGTATTTAGTCTAACTGAAAAATACACTAGTGATGAGTGGTGAGAATTAATTATTAATTAATTCACTAATTATTAACTCATTATTCAACTAAAGAACACATCAGTTAACAGCAGTGCATGGACAGTTCAGTGGAGACCAGTGTTAGAGGTAGGAGAAAGGGTGGAGTCTACTATCAGTTGTGACTATAGTGTGCATGAGATTTGCACAATCATGGGAGGAGATTTCCAATGAGGATTGCACAGTTAAAGCCAAGGGAATTCAAATTCATTCCATCCATTCTCTCATCTTGGATTGCGCAGTAGAGGCAGGCAAACAGTGGAGGAGTTTTGAACCCGTGACTTGTTCAAAACTCAGCTAGTTTGTGTGTAACTTTCAGAGACAGTACTGAGTACTTGTGAGGTGTATTGTACTGATATTGTTACATGATTCTACTTCATTATAATATACAGACAGTAGGGGGTTTTCAGCTGTAATCTTTCCCCGGTATACATACTGTGTTATATGTGTTGAATTTCTATGTTCGCATGTGAATGTTTTCAATACCGCTTGTTGTTTTTATATCTGCATGTGATGATTAATGCGTAGAAGAGATTATGTGTTATGTATGAAGCTCAAATAGTATGTGACCAGGATAATCTCGGTGAATAAATCTTCATTATTCAGCAAATTTCTACATCCTTCAAAAAGTGGATTTGGCTCGCAACATCAGGAATATCCATAAAATGAAAAGGACCGCATTTCTATATTTTTTCAATCATAGGAACAATTGCATCATATCTTGTTCATTTATTATCAAATCTTGTCCCATCCTGTAGTGGGAAGTATGTCCCTAGATTAACTCAACCTCAAAATCTCCATAATTTTTCCAATATTCTCACAATATTTTACAAATATAAATAACATCAGGCACGAAATATGCAGTTATCTCTAAACCTTCATAATGATCATATTAAAGGTAAAAAGATGTCATATAATGAGAAAAAATAATTTTAATGTGTTGAAGGATATATGGGCCTTAAATTATATATAATTTGGATGTCCATCACCTTTCTCGCTCATATGACCGAAGTGCTAATGCCATAAACGAGTCGAGTCACTTGCATCTTTAGATTCTACTGTTTCATGATTTTTTTTTGTTCTTCCTTCAAACTTATAAATATTCCCAAACCTTTGAGCCTTCATGACTACCAATATTCCTTTCGTCACCTTAATAACTCCACCTTGAACTATAAATTTATACCCAAAAATATCTAACGCTTCCAAAGATATTAAGTTCTTTATAACCTCAAGCACATGACTCACCTCTCTTAACATTCTAACAATGCCATCATAGATTCTAATCCTGACACTACCAATCCCAATAGTTTTTCATGTAAGACCATTACCGATGAAAACCAGACCGTCATTAATAGATTGGTATGAAGAGAATCAATTCATATGAAGAAACATATGATGGGATGCACCAAAATATAACAACCAATTATGATGATTTTATGGCATAGTAGAAGTGGAAAATACCTCATGAACAATACCAACAATTATTTTTGTTGAATTACCTTCCTTTATAAATTCCTTTTTAGTAGCGCATTCCTTTCATTTCCAACAGTCCTTCTTAAGATGCCCTAATTTGTAACAATGTGAGCACTTTAACTTACTCATCTTTCATATTGACTTTAATATTGATGTGTCTTTCAAATTTTGATCTTTTTCTTTTGATCAACCTCTAGCCACCATTGCTTCGGATGTTGAGGTTTCAAGACTAGATTCTCGCCGAGTTTTCTCAGAAAACAAATATCCCACAATAACATCAAAATCCTTGGTATTGGTATAAGTAAAATTGATATAGGTTACAAAATGATCCCAAAAATTATGTAAAGAATATAAAAATGTAAATTCCTTTTCTTTCCCTTTGATATTTACATCTATACTAGACAACTGACATATTTAAAGAGTATTTCACGAATTCAAATGATTGGAGATATTTGTACCTTCCTTCATCCACAAACTGTATAAGTGCTATCTCAAATAGATTATGTTTGTCAAGGAATTTTTCATATAAAGGTTTTCTAACTTATTCCATAAGCATGCTTTTGTCTTCTCTCCAATGATGTTAAACAACATGTCATCTACCAAGTACAGACGAATAACACTAAGGGATATTGCATCCATGTCCTCCTAGTCTTTGCCATCTATTTCCATGGGTTTCTTTTCCAAACCCAACAATGCCTTTGCAACTCCTTGTTGTATGAGCACATACCACATCTTAACCTTCCACGGCTCAAAGTTATTACTCTCATTAAACTTTTAGATTTTGAACTTTGCACTTTAAAAATTCACCATTAACACAAATGTTTCCTAAAAGCTTTGATACCACTTGTTGAGTTGAGTAATGAAGTCATAAACTACAAATACATTTTATTTACCTAAAATAATGGTAAATAAACAAGATAGTAGAGTAATCACACACAAAGATTGACACATTGTTTTATGTGGTAAAAATCTCCCTTGAAGGAAATATACATGGGGAAATGATAATCATAATTCTTATTACTCAAGGGAGAGTTACAACATCCAATTCACAGGCATACATTATTCAACCATTCAACCCACCCTCCATTAATTTTTTTTTGTGTTTTAATTGCATCTACAGATTTACATATACAAATAGCAATATGTCAATTTTTTTTTAAATCCATCCACAACTTTTAAATGAGTTACACAAGAAAATTTTATATAAGACGATAAAGTTTGTTTTATATGTTTTTTACAAAAATAGAATAGGAAAAAAAACCCAAACTGAAGGAACCGATTTTACCTATTATCCCAATAATATAGCGAAATAATTTGCAACTTCTAATAGGTATGGTGGTCTCACTGTCTGTGATAGCCTCACAATTTTGTTAAGAGAATGCAGAAGACACAAAATTCTCAAGGGAGGACCTAGAGCCACCTACAACACACAGGGTGGTTGGCGTTGTTGTGTGGCCAACAATGTTCATATACATTGAAAAGTTGGATGAAAGTTGATTACGTGAACACGTAGCATGAATTTTCTATGTCTCGAATTGAAAATTGAGTATGTTGGAATGCAATGATTGGGTTCATAATACAAATTTCTAACATAACGAAATGAACTAACCTATTATATTGATAGGAATTTTGACCATATCAACCTTAACAATATCCAACATGGTTAAACATAGTATTAAGCAACTCAATCAAGAGTGTAAGCACTGAACGATGAATGAAAATGATTGTAAAGCAGATAAGGAAGGAGTAGTTGCACGAGTAGTTAAAGCACCACTAGCACGTTGTCGAGTACCATGTTGTGCAGGGCGTGCTTGGAGTTGAATTTGACATTATATCTACATTGGTTTTTGTTGAATATAATCTTGTTAAAAAATTACTTTGATAACGATATTTTTTACCGCAATACATTTAATATTTTATAAATATTTTTTTAATGTCTCTTAAGTTGTTGACCTATATATATTGAAGGCATTTTTATTAATAACATTAAAAAATATTGAAATGTGGACTATAATATGATAATATCTATTGCAATAATAGTGTATGAACTAACATTTTTATTATTTACACGATCTAAAAGAAATTTTGAGAAGTGTGATCTCATTGTTTGGCAGTGGAAAGATCGACAAAACCTCTTGCGGAGTGTCGAGTAGCCCCAATATTAGGGTTCTTATACACCTACGCATTTTATGTGTGAATTTTATATCCATTTCCACCATTGCTCACGTAAGAGAACTAAAATATTGGGCAGTGCAGTAGACATCACAATGATAGTGTGAGAGCAGTCATGATGGAATGCTCCTTCAATTTTTTTTTCTTTGTTTTTCTTCTCTTCTTCTTCTTCTTTTTTTAATTATTGGTCACACACTCACAAATTTCGAAAATAAAATACGGTGCTAAATGGAAATTATGTCTCATTAGAATTTTTTAACACAACTAAAAATTAGAAATGAGATTTGCATAAAATTAGAAAAATATTTTTCAATTTGGAAAAAATAAAAATATCTAACATTTTCATGAAATTTTGGTTAAAATTACAAAATTAAAGAAAAATAATGCAAATACAATAACCTCAAGACTAATGCAAAATCAAACACTAATAAAACAAAAACTTTTCATCCTCAAAGTATTTCTATATGAAAATGTGACTTTATAACATAAGAATTACAATAAAATAATGTAAACAATAAAAACAATTCAATATCTGATTTTAACTAAATATATTATTAATTGCTAGTGAATATAGCTAGCACAACCACATTTACCAATGTGGTTGATATACACCGATAGGCCTATATCCACCACCCACTACATGCAGTTTACCAAAATAAATATTATATATTTATGAATATAATTACCAATATATTTTATATATTTACTTTTAATATATTAGTAATATTAACTATATGCATATTATATATTAACCTAACATATGTTTATATATATAATATTATATTATATAATAATAACATATTATTAAATTATTTCAATATATTAGTAGTTTTAACTCAAACTATAATACAATTCAAAATTAACATAATATTATATTTTATTTTTATTTATAATAAGTATATATCTCTTATCAATATTTCATGGGATTATTAATATTTTAAACCAAAAGAACTACTAAACCCAAGGGTTTCATATTATAAACCCAAGTAATTGGTGAAGCAATAGATAAATATTAATATTATAAACCAAGAAATTAAAAAACGCTGAGAATAAATATTTTAAACTCAAGAGATAAAAAAACCCTAAGAATTAATATTTTAAACTAAAGATTTTAGTAAACCATATGAAATAATATTTAAAACGCAAGAACCTAAGAAATTAATTAACCATAAGAATTAATATTTTAAACTCAAGAGATCAATAAACAAAAGAGATTATTAATAATACAAACAAAAATAACTAATAAACCCAAGGTTTAAATATTATGAACCGAAGAAATTGGTGAACCGAAGAAATTGGTGAACCGAAGGGATAAATATTAAAATCATAAGGATCAAAAAAGGCCAAGGGGCCAATATTAAAAACACAAGAGATTAATAAACCATAAGAATTAATTTTTTCAACTCAAAATCCTAATAAATTAATAAACCATAAGAATTGATATTTTAAACTTAAGATATTAATAAACCCAAGGGATTATTAAGATTATAAAACAAAAGAACTAATACACCCAAGGGTTTAATATAATAAACCAATCGATATTAAAAACCTAAGGGATCAATAAGGCCAAAAGATAAATATTAAAAAATAGAGATTAATAAACCCTAAGAATTAATATTTTAAACTCAAAAACCTAAGAAATTAATAAAGCCTAAGAAATAATATTTTAAGCTCAAGAGCTTAATAAACCCAACGGGTTATTAATATTATAAACCAAAAGAACTAGTAAACCCAATGGTTTAATATTATAAACCAAAGGAATTTGTGAACCCAAGGATAAACATTAAAAACCTAAGTGATCAATAAGGCCAATGGATCAATATTAAAAACACAAGAGATTAATAAACACTAAGAATTAATATTTTAAACCAAAAAACCTAAGAAATTAATAAACCCTAAGAATTAATTTTTTTAACTCAAGATATTAATAAACACAAGGGATTATTAATGTTGTAAACCAAAATAAGTAATAAGCCCAATTGTTTAATATTTTTTTTTGGGTAAGTTGTGCTAATATATTAATTTCAAGAACATAAAAATACATATGTTACAGGAAGAATTGGTAATTTGCGCTTAATCAATCTCTGCCTTAAAACCGTTGTTTTTGGGTTGTCGTGGGGGAGGAGGCTAGCCCAGAAAAAACTTGAAAACGAGCATTACATTGTGCACAGTGGCGCTGATGCATCTGAGAGCTAGAGAGTAGAAAATAACAAAAAAGCCCTGCGGGCACAGATGAGAAAAAACAGAGTAAAACTGAACAACTATGCAGACATTATTCATCATCATCATCTCTCCATTGGGGATTCTCCTCATTGATGGGACAAGCTGGAGCTTGTGCAACAACCTCTTCCATAGAAGCTTCCACTTCGGCAGCAGTTCGCTTGGGGAGATTTGCAGGAACGCAGGGGATGGGGGAGTCCAGGTCTACTCCTTCAGGAACCTTCGTCTAAGTGTCGTCGGAGTCCATAATCCATATATGTGTATCATCATCAACCTACACAGGACTCTTCGGGGGAGCCGACGTGCAATGCGGAGAGGGAGCTCTAGGAGAGCAGGTGGACCTCCTCGCGCCTCGACTTCCCCTTTGCTTTGGTTTCCTAGAGGATTATGCACGCTTATCGAGAGTAGATTGATGGCTAGCAGGGGTGCTGGATGGGGAGCCTTCACTCCATTCAAGGCAGTTATACTTGCCGTGATGGTAACGACCTGGGAGGGCCCCTCTCTAACCACCGCGAATAACATGTTGGCGTATTGTGGGGGCCATTTCTCACCTGGGAGAGGAGGCAGGAGTGACACTAGGGCTGGAGATGCTGCAAAGGCTGGGGGGTAGGTGCACAAGATGCAGAGAAACAAGCAGAGGGAGTATGTACAACTCCACTATGGGACTGAGACTTCGTAACTGATTGGAATCAGTGAGCATCCAGATCAGAAGGAGGAGAGATAAATGCAACAGAGAACAGATGAGGGTGGAAAGGGGAAGAGGTATAGACAATAAATAGGTGTGAGGATGAAGTTTTTTAGAGTGGCAATGAATGATCTTCACACGGTACTACGTGTGGAGGTCAAGAAAATGAGCAGGCACAGAGGGGTAGGCATGGTTGCAATGTTGATTATAAATCATCGACATTAATGGTGGTATGGGCAAGGTGATGATCAGGATCAAGTGACACAGTGCCTGTCTGATCTGCATTATCTCTGATTCTGCGAGGACTTAACAGTAATTAGATCCGCTGCAGGTGGGGAATTGCGTTGGAGATTTCTGCAGTCCATATGAGTTGAGATTTGGTGTTCACTCGTGTCAGGAATGTAACCCGAAGCCTGGGGGAGATGGTCTTTCTGAATGAAGGTGAGACAGTTATGTTTAAGTGCCTCATCTTCATTCTGCTCAAGGGTGGTGTGATGCAGTACACAGTTCCTTTCCACCCCTTTATTAGCAAGTGGGTCTACAACCGCATTGGTGTTCCTGCGTACATGACCGAAAGTGATGGTTCAGTGATTGTGAAGCACAAGTTCCAGCATCTTGAGCTTCTAGGCAAGTCTCCAATTGTTGGAAAATTTCAAGGATGTTATGCCTTGAAGGATACAGGTGGCTTCCATAGTTATTATTTGTGAGTCCCCTTCAACTTCCAGGGGGAAGTAATGGAATTCTATGGCAATTTGAATACCCTGTATGATTCCTTCTAGCTCAGCAGAGTTATTTTTGTCCCAACCGATGTTCCCATAATATATTCTCAGAGAATCTCCACTAGTGTTCCTGATGACACCTATGAAACCTGTTATTCTTCGGTTACCTTTATATGCCACGTCAAAATTTCATTTGAAGAAGCTCATGAGGGGAGGCGACCAGGATTCTAGGGTAGGACATCTATGCACACTTCTGGGAATGATTTCCATGGGACTATTGAGACTCATTTGCCAGTTGTTCCAAATGTGACATTCAGTTGCCACGATGGGTAAGTCCTCCTCGCTCCACACATTTAAAGCCAAAGTTTCAGTGAGGTTGCTGTGAATCCTATCCCGAAGCTGATCAGGTGTAGAAGCCTTATCCTTTAGTATGCAACTGTTTCACTCCTTCCAGATATTTCAAATGAGGATGTTTGGAGTGATTTTCCATAATCTATTCAACAAGTTACTAGTATAAGCATTGTCCTACCAATTGCTGATGGTTTGAATGATGTTTCCTCTAGCACAGTTGGACCGACGGTATAAGACAACAATTATGTCCCATAGAGAGCTGGCATGAGGACTTTGGTCCAACAGATGGTTGATAGTTTTCAAGTTGACCTAACACTGAGGACATCTAGAGGGCCCTGCAAACCTGCATTTCAAGAGGTTCTCCCATGTGAGGATGCGTCGTTTACTAAGCAGCCACAAGAAAGAAGCTATTTTGGGCCATAAATTGGCCTTCTAGGTATTTTTCCAAATTTTTTCGACTCATCTTGGATCATGCTGATGGAGGATGTTGTAGGATTCTCTAGTAGAGTAATTATCGCTGGGCATGTGCCGCCAGCGAAGGATATCAGGCCTTTTTTTGATCTGGATTTTTATTTTCATGCAGAGCTCCTCCCATATATCATTTGGGCTTTCATTGTTCCAATTTGCTTGCCATCTCCTTGTGTGCATACATTGCCCGTAGCCTTATGAGGTGTCTTCCATCCAGAAGTCTTGAACCTTTTGTCATTGCCTACTTTGGAGCATAACATTCCAAAGACGTCTGCAGAAGATGGAGGAGAGGCTTGGCATCTGTTGCCAGGAATCCTCCCAAAATCTGGTTTGATTTCCATCTCGCAGCTCCCAGAAGCTGTGATTTTGGATAATAGCTTTTTGATGACTAGCTACTTTCCAGATTTGGGAACCCGGTAGATATAAGTTGTATCTAATGAGATCTTCCTTTGGCCAATACTCTGCATACTTGGCCGCTCATAGGTTTTCCCAGGGGATATTGGGATTTGAGACCCATTTCCACCAGAAGCTGGCTGCCATTATCTTGTTGTTGTGTTTAAGATCCCGAAGACCTGGACCTCCCTGATTTTTTGGGGTGCAAACATCCTTCCAACTGAATAAGGCCCGATTGTTCTTACCTTTTGTACCTCCCCAAAGGAACCTCCATTGCAGGTTGCACATAGCTTTAAGAACCCATTTGGGAGCAACAATAATGGACAAGAGGTAAATGGGGAGTGATTGCAAGACATAATTGATGAGGACCAGATGACTGGAAATGTTTAGGGTGTAATGAGTCTAGTTGGAGAGTCAAGTTTCCATTTTGTCAAGCAGAGCTCTCCAGGAGGATTGATTGATGGCAGAGTTAATTAATAGAGCTCCCAGGTATTTGGAGGGAAGAGTGGCAATGGAGAAGCCTAGGATGCAAGCAATATTTCATTGGGTTTTACGGGGGTGTGGAAGAAATAAAATCTGAGATTTGTCCTGGTTGATCTCTGTACTAGAGGCTTCATAGAAGGAGTCAATTAGTAATCCTGGTTGCCTGTGAGTAATTTTTTACCTGTGCCTTTTAGCTCTCCATGTAGTTTCTGTATACATCATCTCCATTTTCTATGTAACTTTGAAACAAATCCATCCATTTCCACGTTTCTTTGAATTTTGGTTCATGAGTATGCAAGAATGTTTGAAACTAGGTTTGGAAATCAATGTGCTTAGTCAACAAACATTGATATTTGTGATTTACTTTTTCTTTCACAACATAGAGTTTTAAGGAAAATCATTTTATTTGAGAATAGTCCTACATAGCTAATATTTATAGTAACAATAATCATCTAATTTTAAGGTCACGGCCAAGCCAAACACTAAATTGGTGTATAGGACCCCTTATTTGTGAGACAAGGGATCCACCTCCACCTAGAGATTTGACCGCTAAAGTCTATAGGAATGTACATTCTCTACCCCTAGATTTGAACTTGGGAGCTCTTGGGAGGAAACACAAAATCTTAACCTTTAGGCCTGTCACACACCATTTTGTGGGTGATATCCCTAGGAGAAAATATTTCTCCAAGATGGTCCTCAGTCGGCAGCCAGCAGCCCCTTGCAGCCACCAACTAGCTTGTTGTGCCACTTCTCCGCCACTTGAGCCAACCATGTGGTCCCTCATGTTGAGAAATTAGGGCTTTTATTACAATTTCTCTTCTTGATAATTACTTGTGATGTTCTTTAAGCTTCTTGAATACATCCTACCCATGTAGTCTGGGGCTCATGGGAAGTACCTCCAATATGGCCAATAAGTTGGGAAATGAGGATAGAGACCATAGAATTACCGCTGGACGCATCGTGTATTGTCGTACTCTCTATGTCTAGGATGGGTTGTGTCCAACAACTTGATCTGGGATCAAGTATGTTTGAGGTTTTTACCTCTAAACTGACTTCGGGTTAGTGGAGACTAGCAAGGTCTTGTGACTCAATCTCGATCAAATCTTCTTCATTATTTCTTCATGGTTCAGCAAAGCAAAGCCAAGCAGAGTATAGGGACAGCAAGATGACACAGGATTCCTCCTAGGTAGTTTCTCATCAACCCTAACATTCTCTCGGTCGGGGTTGGTTGACACCTCATGCATTATCCTAGCATGGTTGGTTGTCACCCCACGTAATCATACTTCTAGGGCCTTCTCTCTCAAATGCAAGGGGAACTCTCCAAACCCTCTATTGAAAGTCTTTCGATAGAATACGCATATTCATCCTAAATATTACTAATCATATGCGGAACCGAGTTTACTAAAACTACTCTATGTGTATGGTGAGGCTTGGGAGTGCACAAAGGTTAGGAAATTTTATTGTAGTGGCGATGAACTTAAGGCCCTCGATAAATTGTCAGGTAATAAGGCGTAAGGCTCTTATATATTCATATGTGACTTCATATAGAGGAAATTCTTCTTCAACGTGAGTCTCCTCGAGCGGAGGCAGTTGAGAGTCACCTAAATTAGGATCACTGAAATGAGTATCAAAGGCGGTGTGAAGGGGTTTCTCAATAGAAGTAGGACTAGGTTGATTTCTAGCTTGTTTAGAAGTTTTAGAGCGAGTACGAGTGTTAGTGTCAGCCATCCTGTGGCCCTCCTTCTAGTGCCAAATTTTTTTTGACCAGATGGAATGTGCCACCGGCATCTAGGGGAGCTCCCCAGTGCATAATTCCAATCAAACTCTACACCAATTGGTCTAGGGGTCCCATCTAGTATGTAGGCCCCTGTTTCGACATTATTGGGTTGAAATTTTCTTTTGACATAGGAAATGGTATCATGTGAAGAAGAATGAATGAAACCTTCAATAAATGCTACTCAATAATTGATGAACATCCAATAGATAGGTGCAATGAGTAACAATAATGAAATAACAAAGCATAAGCCTCAATTAAAGTGTTTTTATCAAAGCCTTAAAAGAGATTCATACACGCATAAGAATCAATTACCGATCAAAAAATAAGTTCGAATCAGTAATAAAATTAACCATAAGTAAACCACATTATGTAAAGATAAAATGATGACATGAATAAAGTAGCTTACTGACATGACCATAGTAAACACATAACATGCATCATCAATGTGTTGCAATATCAATCGCATAATGCAATAAGATACATGAAAATAAAACAAGCCAAAGCTCATAGGAAACTTCATTTTATTAAGTTGATAATACTCATGGCACCATTATACAAGTTATGCATCAAATCCAATAGTGGAAATGAACTATTACTCGTTTCATTTACTAGATGTTCTCAAGTTCTCCAAAACATATACCAAAATTTAGTCCCAAGAGAAAAGTTCCATTACAATGTGTCATGAGGGTGTATTTATAGAAAATAAGGTGACTCTTGGTCTACCCATAACTCTTGGATTACCTCATGACCTTTCAAATTCCTACTTGGTTCGACTCTATCCTATATTACTATGCATAAAACAATTGATCCTAATCAAACACATTAGTAATAGACAATTCCAAAAAATCAATGTGTACTATGCCAAAACTTGTACTCAACATCTATTGTGGTAACCTTATGTTGTTCTTCATCATGTATATTGAGCCATTTAAGGGAATTTGGTCTGAGAGTGATTTTCGTGAGCCTGATGTGACTTGATAGATTTACCAACTTGTTATACATCCTTACTAGTTATGCCACATACCTGGTAATGTTATCCTTTGCGAATTGTAAATATTCCATGGTGGACTTCATCCTCAAAGGGTCAAGGAATGCATGAATCTCATGCAATATTTCTTCTTCCTTGTTTTTTAATCCAACAATGTTGATAGAAGTAACTTTGTGAACGTATATTAAAGCCTGTAAACCACTCATAAAATTATTATAAGAGGCCAGAAACTTGTCGATATTTGTAGCCATATTCTCCCATGATTGAATTTTGATGCGAATATGGACTTTTTCATTTTGGGCATTTAACCAAACCTTCATGGGAAGAGACGTCAATGCCTCTCAGTATTTTTTGGTCCACTCATGAATGTTGTTAATGGGCATGGTAGCTTATTTTAGCATAGTTGTACTTTGTTTTGTGTTGGTTTGTATGGCCATGAAGGGTGACACAGTTTGATGAAACTTCGACATCTCCTCAAAAACCAAATCCATGGCCTCTCCTAGAGTTTCAACTTCCTCTCTAATTAAGGCTTGTAACCCTCTCTTGCTTAATTGGGCTAGGCATAGGACCTTATTTTCTTCCTCAAGCCTCTTGTTGTATTCCTATGCCCTGGCCTCTCTTTGTTCAAATGCGTAGAGCTTTCATTAAATTTATGAAATATGGTCACTCATTGGTCCCACATTCAACTCATTTCTTTGTTACAAAAGCAGGTGGCGGCATCGAACAAATCATCTCGGGATTTATTGTAGTATCCAGAATGCATCTACTTATTTGTGGTTATAGACATAGGTTCCGCAACTTTCTCGAAATAGTACTTCCTTTTCTCTTACATAATCCTTCGATTGAATTGATAAAAATTAAGTCTTTTAAGGTCTAATACTACTTCCTCATCCCGATTAGGAATTCCCGATAATTTAAGGGGAAGGTGTCCTCCAGTGATGGGAGTCGATGGAGGAACATATAATGGGGGGTAGCTCAAGCTTCACATTGAACAACTAGTGTTGTTGTTGTTGTTGGAGACCTTGGTTAGCCTTCCTTTAGGTCTCTTCTTGTTTCTTCATCTTCTCTTCTTCGTGTCTTTTCTTTTCGTAATTTTCCTTTCCCCCGCTTCCTCTTTAGTTTATCCTCATGCCCGAATTTATTATCTAGTTCTTCCTACTCTCACCTCCTCTTCTATTCTTCCTCTTGGGCTCTTCGTTCATATTCTTCTTTCTTCATCCATTCCTCTTCATGCTTTGCTTCTTTCTCATTTCATCTTCCTACTGCCGCTATTGTAGGATATCGGGATGCTAACCCCCATAATTTTGGTGATATCCTTAGTTATTATTCTTCTTTCCTCTTCAATTCCTTCTTTTTCCTTGCCACAGCTTGCATTCCTTTCTTCTATTATTTCGTTGCCCTTGTCTTCCTATTTCTCACTTGGAGGGTCTTCTGATTCTTTGGCTTTGTGCTTCTTTAGTTTTCCTTCTATATTTTGTTTCTCTTTCCTTATTTATAGTCGAGTTGTCATATCCTGTAGCATTATTTTATGCTCTGATTTCTTGGCTTGGTCATCCTACTTTTCTTGTTGTTCATTGGGACATAGTTCTTTGGCTACATTGCACCCATTTTTTTACCTTATCTTCATGACACTAGTTTTTATGAGGATATGACCGATTCAAGTTTTCTTTTTTTACATTATGTTTCAGCCATCCCTTTTTGGGTGATATCTTCGGTGACTTAGGGTCACAAAGTAGAATCCCTTCATCTCCTTGACCCTACTTCTCCCTCCTTAAATTTTGTCAATAGTATAAGCCCATATAGTTAGAGAGAAGGAGGGACAAGGATTTTTTCTTACCTGTATTCAATGCCTTTCGAATCCTCTAGTCATTTGATAACACTCCTCTTGCAGCAATAATTTATCTATGGTGAACCTCGGGAGTGTGTGAGGAAGTTTGTACGAGATAAAGACCCTAATGCAAGTACCCTCCCAAATGGGAAACCAGTTTTCCACTTTGGTGACCATCACCATGGCCCTCTTATACTTACAAGGGGTTTCCTTTCCAAAAATAAATTGATACAAAGGGGAAATGAATGATTCAAAAATGGACTCATGCACACTTTTTTATCCAGGGTCACAGGATATTTTATAGTGTAGATGCACAAATTCTAATGCATTTGTCATGCGATTATAACACCAATTGTCAAAATGAAATTTGGCACATACCGAATCTAATAATCATGACGCCATATAAAATTGTGATGGTTGATATGCCTCGAGATTTTTTTTGCATGTATTTTCTAGCTTTAATGATGAAGCAAGGATGCTTTCAAGGTTGAAGATGGTACCCTAGTGGCGACAGTTTACATGAAAGGGGTCGACGCTCAAAGAAATGCATCAATATGAGATCTTTAGTATAATAAAGTCATCATCGCAAAAAATAATTGGTAGACATTCCCTAGGCCTTATGTCCTAAATATTTGGTCAGTCTTCACCCAGAAACATAGAAGGGCCTTGCCACTGCAACCTTAAAATGGCCTTAGATGGTATTGGAAAATATGATAGGAACTCGTGTTAAAGGTCTCTTATTTCTCTAGAAACTTGTAATAAGTTACAATGTCTACAAAATAGATAGGCTGCGAAGGCCTCACCCATCCGACTCCTTATCTCCCATCTAGTTGTGTCAATGTTCTGCAATAAAAGCCGATGGATGTGAGTTCACTTTGTGGAGCCAAGACCTCCCGATATTAAGTTATAAATTGAAGTCTTCTTGGTCCTTAGGGATTTTCTTCTTATAAAAAATTTTGCATACATATTGAACCTTGAAATATTAGCGTCTTTGTTGATATTGGAGACAATTTCTCACTAGATAGGAGGAGTTGGTCCTTGGTAGCTTTCTCGACCAATGTTCCCTCTACTTTTATGTAAGGCCTTGGCTACTTGAGGTGCCATATCTCCAGAAGAAAGAAGAGGTGAAAATTCACTTGAGGTCATCATCTCGTGGCATGTAAAACAAGAAATCCCATGTTGAAAGAGACAACATGAATAATGTAGAACACAAATTTAAACATAAGCAAAACTCTAGAATATTGGGCAAAGTCTCGGGTCGAAGTCTTGTTCACGGGGAGGTCACTGGGTTGCACAGGGATAATAGGTCGGAAGAAAGGGAAGTTACATAAAATACTTGGTGTCTTGGGATGAGTCGGGTCATAGTGTAGATAAAGTTACAAGGTCGAAAGGTCGTGAAGGTTGCGGGGAAGGAGAATTCATGCATTCACACAAGTTTCAGAGTCACCATATGAAGCCTATTGCGATTCCTGGGTTTATGTGACTTGTTCTTTCGGTCGGTACGACGAGGAAAAACAAGCTTGGTAAGTCACTTTTGGGGCTCTTTCAATCCAAAAACCTACATAACTCATGGAAAAAAGTTAATGGACTAGAAGTCAACCAGATTTTTGGGACAAAGATTGAGCTTGATTGAAGAAAGTGAGGCTTTGGAGAGTTTCGAGGGAAGACTAAGTTCAAAGAAGTAAATGAAGCCAAATAAAAACCATCCCCATCGCAAGGAATAAGGTCACACAGGAAGAGGAGTACAAATGGCACAAAAAAAATGATTATAGGGAGAGGAAGGGTCACCCACCTAGAGGAAGTCATGTTCCATTCGAGCTGCGTTCCTTGCCAAATCACCTAGCCTTCTTTCTAGTTCAAGTGTTGCAATGGAAAATGAACTAGGTGGGAGGGTAGTTTAAATAGAAAAGTCGCATGTGTAGGGTCGTTATAGATCATTGGATCACACTAGTCAGTAGTGTCGTGGAAGGTGCCTTGAAGTCTCGTGCGACTTTGTGACCTAGTGACCTCTAAGGTCAAGGTCGTAGGGATCAGAATATAAGAGAGGGTCACATTTTTTGGGTTGAAAAGAGGACTTCCTTGTTACCTAGGGACCTTGGTGTGAGAGGTCGCCAAGTTTCCGTGATAGTGAAGGTCATAACATCTTAGGCTAGTAAGTCAACTAAGGTGTGACCTAGTGACTACAATTGTTATTTGGAAAAGGAGGTCGCAGGTCGTTATTTTTAAATTGAATGAAAGTTTATTTTGTGCGACCTGCGACTTAAGAAAAATGTGAATCTTACACCATGGAGATTAGATTTTTTGGGGTCTCAAATGGAATTGGCTTATGACTAGGATGCTAGGGTGAGGTTGATATACGAGTGAGAGGCACAAACTAGGTGCAAGGGTCCCAAAATTTTGAAATGGGCAGAAATTTTGGGAGCGTTGTTGCAGTGGCTACAACACTATGATAAGGCTTGTTATTCATAAATGTAAATATCATGAAATACAAACTTTCAAAATTGTTCGAGGGATGAGACACATAAAACTATTTATTTTAAATAATTAATAAGTTAAAGTAAATATAGGCAGATCCAAACAAGCGATTGACTTCGATGATATGTACAAGAGACGCACTAGAGAATGTTTTGGAGGAACACCAGTTGAAAAATTGTCTCTTAAATTCTACTGAATGAAAAACTGCCAAGATTAGGTTCTAAATAAACATCAACTTTCAGACTAAGACTAGGTTCTAGATAAACATCAAGTGCCTATAATAGGTTCTAAATAAACAATAACTTTCTATGTTTATATCAAAAGAAGAATATTTAAAGTATTCTTATATATATTGTATATTTTTAGAATATTCTTGAATCAGAGAAATATAGATGAAGTCAACTAATAGACTTCACCCATGCTTATCAGATCCCAGACTATTTCAAAAATCAACAATAAACTTAATCTCATTGGTTTGAATCATATTTATGACATCCCACAATATTTCAAAAATCAACCATAAACTTAATCTCATAGAAATATTCAATTATTACAAAATTCCAACCCTCCACATAATTTTTCTAATAACAAAATTAAAAAATCTACACACCTATCTGTGTAAATATGACTTCCATAAAACTATTTATGACGATTCCACCTGTGCGTGAACCTCAACGTGCTTATTAAAACTTGTGTTCTATTTGATGTCAAGCTATATGGAGATATTTTGTATGTACTCTTTCTAGAGGTAATTCAATGTATGGCTTTATCACTATCTATTTCGAAATTTTCTTTAAAAATGTCATGGTAAATATTCTTTATATTTTAAAAAATAAGTTAATATGAATCTTTAAAATTCTCTGAATTATCCAATTATATGATGTCCCTTTTACACTAGATCATAGGATAATTTTATTTCTATTAATTTCTCACATTTTCTGCAAGTATGGGAAATATGTTAAAAACATGTCTATTAGGAGATCTCGTCATAATTTCCACTGATCCGCATGTCAAAAAATTTATTATTGAGAGCGATGGTTGGCTTTTTGTTCCTAAATTTCCCACCTTTGTGGAAATGTTAGTTGGAAATGTTAGTTTGAAATTTGACTATAATGGCATTCACAAGAGACGGAGTTGATCACAAGAAATTGTGAGGAGCTTTCACACGTGCCTTCAGTATCCTGGTTTTCACAAGCATTATTTTTGAAAGGAGATAGGTTTTCTCTTTAAAATTCTTTAAAAAGTGGATTTGGTTCTCAACACTAGGAACATTCATCAAATGACAAGGAGCATATTTTTAGATTTTTTTCTATCACGGGAGCTCTAGAATTTGTTGAATAATTCCATCATATCTTGTTCATTTATTATCCAATCTTGGCCCATCATGTAGTAGTAATTAGGTCCCTAGATTAACTCAACCTCAAAATCTTCATAATTTGTCCAATATTCTCACAATATTGTACAAATATAAATAAGATTAGGCACGTAATATGCACTTATCTCTAAGAATTCCTAATGATCATATTAAAGGTAAAAAATATGTGATATAATGAAAAAAAATAAGTTTAATGTGTTAAGAATGTTCGTATGGGTCTTAAATTATATATAATTTGGACGTCCATCACCCTTCTCGCTCATATGACTGAAGCGAATCACTTGCATATTTAGATTATGCTGTTGCATGATTTTTTTGTCCTTTATTCAAACTTATAAATATTCCCAAACCTTTTAGCCTTCATGACTACCAAGATTCCTTTCGTCACCTTCATAACTCCACCTTGAGCTGTACATTTATACCCAACAGTATATAACACTTCTAGATATATTAAGTTATTTGTAACCTCGGGCACATGAATCACCTCTTGTTAACATTCTAACAATACCAACATAGATTCTAATCCTGAAACTATCAATCCCAATATTTTTTCACGTAACACCATTACCTATGAAAACCACACCATCATTAATAGATTGGTATGAAGAGAAGACATTCCTATGGAGACACATATTATGAGAAGCACCAAAATCTAACAACCAATTATGATGATGTTATGAAATAGTAGAAGTTAACAATACCTCATCAACAATACCTGCAATTATTTTTGTTGAATTAGCTTTCTTTATAAATTCCTTTTTCAGTAGCTCCTTCCTTTCATTTAAAGAAGTCCTTCCTAAGATGACCTAATGTGTAGCAATATTAGCACTTTAACTTAATCATCTTTCATCTTGACTTTGATCATGATATGTCTTTAAAATTCTGATCTTTTTTCTTTTTATCAACCTCTATCCACCATTTCTTTAGATGTTGAGGGTTTCAAGACTATATTCTCATTGAGTTTCTCAAAAAAAATCTCCCACAATAACATAAAAAATCATTGGTATTGATATAACTAAAATTGATAGAGGTTATAAAACGATCCCAAAACTTAGGTAGAGAACACAACAATGTAAATACCTTTTCTTGCCCTTTTAAGATTTACATCTATACTAGAAAACTGACATAAAAGAGTATTGAATGAATTCAAATGATTAGAGATCTTTGTACATTAAGCGCTACTTCAAGTAGATTATGTTTTTTCAAGGAATTTTTTCATATAAAAGATTTCTAACTTAGTCCATAAGCATGTTTTTATCTTCTCTCCAATGATGTTAAACAACATGTTATCTACCAAGTACATATGACTAGCACTAACGCATCTTGCATCCATGTCCTCTCATTCCTTGTCATCCATGTCCATGAGTTTCTTTTCCAAACCAAGCAATAACTTCGCAACTCCTTATTGTATGGGCATATCCCACATCTTAACCTTCCATAGCTCAAAGTTATTACTCCCATTAAAATTTTAGATTTTAAGTTTAGCACTTTATAAATTTACCGTTAACACAAACGTTTCCTAAAAAGCTTTGATACCACTTGTTGAGTTGAGTAATGAAATCATAAACTACAAATAAATTTTAATTTGCATAAATAATGGTAAATAAACAAGATAGTAGAATAATCACACACAAATATTGGCACATTGTTTTATGTGGTAAAAACCTCCCTTAAGGGAAAGGTCCATGGGGAAATGATAATCATAATTCTTATTATTCAAGGGAGATTTACAACATCCAATTCATAGAGATTCGTTGTTTTTGTGTTTTGATTACCTCTACGGATTTACATATACAAATAGAAACATGTCAGATTTTTTTCTAAATCCAATCACAACTTTTAAGTGAGTTACACAACAAACTTTTATATAAAACGATAATTTTTTTTTATATATATTTTTACAAAAAATAAAATAGGAAAAGAAACCCAAACTAAAAAAAACTAATTTTACCTATTATCCCAAGAATATGGCGAAATAGTTCGCAAGTTCTAACAGTATATGGTGGTGTCACTATCTATGAGAGCCTCACTATTTAGTTATAGAGAATCTAGAAGACACCTAGATACCTCATCACGTAAGATACCTATATAGTACCTACAATATTAGGCAGTGCGGTAGACATCCCAATGAGAGTTCTCATGACGGAATGGTCACTCAATTTTTTTTTCGCTTTTTTTTAAATTATTGTTCAAAGCACTTACAAATATAGAAAATAAAACACCCTCTTCGATAGAAATTATGTATCATTAGAATTTGTTAACACTTGACTAAAAAATTAGAAATTATATTTGTATAAAATTAGAAAAATATTTTTCAATTTGATAAAAATAGAAATATCTAACATTTTTATGAAACTTTGGTTAAAATTTAAAAAAAAATGCAAATACAATGACGCAGGCAAATGCTATTCTATAGTGCCTAGAAAAACAAACACTAATAAAACAAAAAATTGGCATCCTCAAAATATTCGTCTATAAAAATGTAACTTTATAATGTAATTCTTACGATAAAATAATGTAAACAATAAAAAACAATTCAATATCTTATTTGAACTGAATATCTTATTAATTGCTAGTGAATATAATTACGTATTTCAATTAGAGTCTTTTTTAATTACATCAAACATTTTGAGTTCACAGTCCATCCTTCCTGTAAGAAGAAATAAAATAATACTAATTTTCACATCCTCAAAGTATTTCAATACCCTACTTTATTCATTATATAAAATATTTAAATAGAGTACTGTAAATAAAATTTTTTAAATTTATTTCATTTTGAAAAAAAAGATACCAACCATGAAAACCATTAGGTGTTTTATTTAAAACCAATATACCGTGCAATTAGAAATTGTAATTAGAAGCTCTTTAATAAAATACCTTTCTAGTCATGTTCATGGCCACTCAATAGATATCTCTATAATAATGTTAACACTCATGAGCTGAATTAAAAAATTTGAAACCACTATGTAATATATTTCAATAGAACTACATGAACTTGAAAATATGATTGTGTGAATAGAAACAGTTAAGCATTGAAATTTTCTTTTAATGAATTCATCTTTTATCAAATATTTCAGTATATATAATTATCAAATATTTTGGTATATATAATTATCTATATTTAAGAATATTTTATTTTGTTGAGTTTTTATAGAAGGCTAGAGTAGTATAGATTCGTAATTCAAATGGCTGAGTCAAACAGATGGACGGGGATAATGTTTTGGACCAACATAAGTTGAATTCACAGTTAATTTTTTTTGTGTTGTCTCTTAATTTTTTTATTTTTTTTATGTTGCCAAGACTGATCGAAATAAATTTCAACCTTCGATTTTTGATAGCAGACGAAGAATCGATGGGCAAGGTCAAACCTCGGCTTCACCCTTGTCAATGAAATCTCATAATATTCAGAAAAATAGGAAAAAATACGAAATTAATTGAGCTTAAAAGTTATTAGTATTATTATTATTATTATTATTATTATTTAAGGTCAGGGACCAAGTCACACACAAAATTGATGTATGAAACTCCTTGTTTGTGGGAAAATGAACCCACCTTCATGAGACATTTGACTACTAATTCTACTAATACATGCGGCAACGATTTACCTACTAAATCTACGAATGCATACATAGTCTACCCCTACGGTTTTGAACTTGTATTATGTTAGGAAGAAACACATGCTCTTAACCATTAAACCCACTCAAACCATATACCCTCCACATAAATTTTTTTAATAAAAAAAATCAAAAAATTATACGGGGTTATTCGAAATAGATACGCCTTTCCTCGTAAATATGATGTCTTTGCAAGTATGTAGGACCATTCCACCTTCGGCTGAACCTCAAAGTTCTTATCAAAAAGTGGGTTGTGTTTAAATGATGTGTAGCTATAAACAAATATTTTGTCTTTAATATTCAACGTCTCAATTTCGAAAATATTCTTAAAAATGTCATTCGGAAATATCCTTTATATTTTACAAATAGGACTATAGGAATATTAAATTTTCTCTAATTTTCGGGTAATAAGGAGTAAGGCTCTTATGTATTCATATGTGATTTCATATAGAGAAAATTCTTCTTCGACGGGAGTGTCCTTGAGCGCAGGGGGGTTGAGAGTCACATAAATTAGGATCAACGAAAGGCGTCTCAAAGGTGGGGTGAACGGGGTGTCTCAATAGAAGTAGTACTAGGTTTATTTATAGCTTGTTTGGAAGTTTCTGAGCGAGTACGGGTGTTAGTGTCAGTCATCATGTTTCCCTCCTTGTAGCACCAAAAATTTGTTGCCTAGATGGAATGTGACGTCAACGACTAGGGGAGCTCCCCCTGTGTAGAATTCCAATAAGAATCTACACCACTTTGTCTTGGAGTCCCATCTCGGTATGTAGGCCCTGTTCCGATATTATTGGGTTGAACTTTTCTTTCGACATAGGAAGTGGTATCAGTTGAAGATTAGTAAATAAAACCTTCAATAAATTCCAGTGAATAATTGATGAACATCCAATCGAAATGTGCCATGAGTAACAATAATGAAATAACAAAGCATAAGCCCCAATTAAAGTGTTGTTAGCAAAACCTTAAAAGATATTCATACACGCATAAGAAATAAATTACCAATCAAAAAATAAGTTCAGAATCAGTAATCCCATTAACCATAAGTAAACCATAGTCTATAAAGATAAAATGATGACATTAATAAAGTATCTTACTGAGACATGAACATAGTAAATACATAAAATGCATCATCCATGTGTTTCAATATCAGTCCCATAGCGCAAGAAGATACATGAAAATACAAGAAGCCAAAGCTCATAGGAAACTTCATTTTATTAAGTTGATAATACTCATGACACTAGTATACAAGCTCTCCATCGGATCTAATAGTGGAAATGAACCATTACTCCTTGCATTTACTAGGCATTCTCAAGTTCTCCAAAAAATATACCAAAATTTAGTCTCGAGATAAAATTTCCATTACAATGTGTCATGAGGGTGTATTTATAGAAAAGAGGGTGGTCTACCCATGACCCCTATAAATCCCCACGACCTTTCAAATTCATACTTGATTCGACTCAATCGTATATTACTCGCATAAAAAAAATTGATCCTAATCAAACACCTTGGTAATAGACAATTCTAGAACATCTATGTGTAACTACACCATGAGGTAAGTGCACCAACACTTTTTACTCAATAGACTATTGTGGTCACCTTATGTTGTTCTTCATCATGTCTATTGATGGCATTCAAGGGAAATTTGGTATGAGATTGCTTTTTCTTGACCCCGATACCATTTTATAGAGTTATCGACTTGGTATACATCCTTCCTAGTTCTTCCACATATCGGATGATTCTCTCCTTTGAGAGTTGTAAATCTTCCATGGTGGAAGTCGCGTGATAGGGTCGAGGAATGCTTGAATCTCTTGTAGGATTTATTATTCCTTCCTTATTTAACCAACAATGTCGATAGAAGGAACTTCATGAACGTCTATTAAAGACTCTAAACCACTCAAGAAATGCTTATAAGAGGTGAGAAACTTGTCCACATATGTAGCCATCTTCTCCCGCAAACTAAATTTTGATGTGAATTTAGACTTTTTCATTTTGGGCGATTACCCAATCCTTCATGGGAAGAGTCGGCGGTGCCTCTCAATATTTTTTTGGTCCACTCAGGGAATGTTGTTAATGGTTGTGGTAGGTTATTTTAGCATGGTTGTAATTTCTTTTCTCGTCGGTTTGTATGGCCACGAAGGGTGACACAACTTGATGAAACATTAACATCTCCTTAAAAACCACGACCATGGCTTCTCTTAGAGTATCAAATTCCTCTTTGATTGAGGCTTAAAACTCTTTCTTGCTTGATTAGGCTAGGCATAGGACCTTATTTTCTTCCTCAAGCCTCTTCTTGTCTTCCTATGCCATGGCCTCCCTTTGTTTATATGTGTAGATCTTTCGTTGAAGTTACGCAATATGTTTACTCATTGTTCCCACATTCAAACTCATTTGTGGTTACAAATGCGGTCCCAACAGAAGTAATCATCTTTAGTATTTATTGTAGTATCTAGAATGATCTCCTTATCTGTGGTTAAACACATAGGTTCTACAAGTTTCCTGGAATAGTACTTCCTTTGTCTCTCACCTAATCTTTTGATTGAATTGGTAAAATGTAAGTCTTTTGAGGTCTAAGGCCACTTCCTCGACCTCATTAGGAATTCCCAATAATTTAAGGGGAAGGTGTCCTCCACTGATGGGAGTCCATTGGAGGAACATATAATGGGGGTATCTCAAATTGCACATTGAACAAATGGTGTTGTTGTTTTTGTTGGAGATCTTGGTTGGCCTTCCCTGTTGGTCTCTTCTTGTTTCTTCATTTTCTCTTCTTCGTGTCTTTTATTTTCGTAATTTTCCTTCCCCTAACTCCTGTTTAGCTCATCCTCGTTATTGAATTTATTCTCTAGTAATTCCTATTTTCACCTCCTCTTCTCTTCTTCCTCTCGGTCTCTTCATTCTTCTTCTTCTTTCTTCATCCATTCCTCTTCTTGCTTCTTATTTCTCATTTACTCTTCCTTCTGCCATTGTTGAAGGATATCGGGATGCTAACCCCCCTAATTTTGGTGACAACCACTAGTTATTCTTCTCTTTTTCTATTCAATTCCTTCTTTTTTCCTCACCATGGTTGCGTTCATTTCTTTTAGAGTTTCGTTACCCTCATATTCCTCTTTATGACTTGGAGGGTCTTCTGATTCTTTTCCTTTGTGCTTCTTTAGTTTTCCTCCTGTATTGTGTTGCTCTTTCTTTCTTTATAGTGAGGTCATCCTATCTTGTAGGCTTACGTTATTCTCTCGATTGCTCAACTCTGCTCATTTTAATTTTCTTGTTGTTCACTAAGACATAGTTCTTTTGGCCGCATTGTACCCATTTTTTTACCTTATCTTCATTACACTTTGGTTGTTATGAGGATATGACTAGTTCAAGTTTTCTTTTTTATGGTATGTTGCAACCATCCCTTTTGGGCCATATCTTTGGCGACTTAGGGTCACAAAGTAGAATACCTTCATCTCCTCGACCCTACTTCTCCCTCCTTACATTTGTCAATAGTATAAGCCCCTATAGTAAGAGAGAAGGAGGGCCAAGGATTTTTATTACCGTATTCAAATGTCTTTGAGAATGCTCTAGTAATTTGATAACATGCCCTCCATTAGCAATAATTTACGTAGTGGCGAAACCCAGGGGAGTGTGTGAGGAAGTTTGTACGAGTTGAAGACCCTAATGCAAGTACCCTCCTCGATGGGAAACTTGTCTGCCACTTTGGGCATCATCTCCATGGGCCTCTTAGACTTATAAGGGGGTTTCCTCTCCACAAATAAATTCATACAAAGGGGCGATGAATGATTCAAAGGTGGACTCATGTACAACCTTTTTATCCTAGGGTCCCAGAAATATTTTATAGTGTATATGCACAAATTATAATTCATTTTTTATGAAGTTATAACTCCAACCATCAAAATGAAATGTGGCACATAATGAATCTAATACGCATGACGCCATATAAGATTATTAATTTTGATATGCCTCGGAGTTCTTTGTTGCATGTATGTTCGACTTCAATGTTGAAGCAAGGATGCTTGCCTAGTTGAAGATGGTACCTCTGATGGCGACAATGTACATGACGAGGGACCAATGCTCCAAGAAAGGTATCAATATCATATCTCTTGTATAATCAATTCATCATCTCAACCAAGAATTGGTAGAAATTATCTAGGTCTTATGTCCTGTATATTTTGTCGGCCTTCACCCGGAACGTAGAAGGGCCCTTGCCACCGCAAACTTAAAATGTCCTTAGTTGGTACTAGAAAATATGATAGGAAATTAGATGTTAAAGTTCTCTTATTTCTCTATAAACCTATAATAAGTTACAATGTCTACAAAAGAAATAGTTGCGAAGGCCTCACAGTATGACTCCTTATCTCCCATATAGTTGTGTCTATGTTCTTGAGGAAAAACCGGTGGATGTGAGTTCATTTTGTGGAGACAAAACCTACCCGATATTAAGGTATACATTGAAGTCTTCCTAGTCCTTAGGGATTTTATTATTATAAAATTTGAATACATACTTGAACCATGAAAGCTTAGTGTCTTTGTTGATATTGGATATAGTTTCTTAGTAGATAGGAGGAGGTGGTCCTTGGTAGCTTTCACGATCACTACTCCATTTGCTTTTACATAAATCCTTCACTACTTGATGAACCATATCTCTGGAGAAGGAAGAGATCGAAAATTCATTTGAGGTCATCGTATCATGACATGTTAAACAAGAAATCCCATGTTGAGAGAGAAAACACGAATAATTTAGAACAAAAAATTAAAACACGAGAAAAACTCGAGAATATTGGGAAAAATCTAGGGTTGAAGTCTTGTTCATAGGGAGGTTGTCGGGTTGCACGGGATAAGAGGTTGGAAGAAAAAAGGAAGTTACATAAAATAATTTGTGACTTGGGATGATTGGGTCATAGGAAAGATTAGCTCGAGAGGTCATGAAGGTTGCGGGAAAGGAGAAGTCGTGCATGTTCACAAGTTGAGGAGTCGGAATTTGAAGCCTATTTCGATTCTTGGGTTATGCGACTTGTTCTTCGGTCGGTACAGTGAGGAAACAAAGCATGGGTATGTCACTTTTGGGGCTCCTTGGATCCTAAAACATAGATAAATGAGGGACAAAAAGTCAATGGACCATAGGTGGACCATATTGTTGAGACAAAGATGGAGCTTGATTGAAGAAAGTGAGGTTGGAGGGTTTCAGGGGGAAGAATAAGTTTTAAAGAAGTAAATGAAGCCAAATAAAACCACCGCACATCGGGGATTTGCATAGGATCACACGAGAAGAGGAGGAAAAATGGCACGGAAAAATGGTCATAGGGATAGGAAGGGTCACCCACCTAGAGGAAAGTCATGTTCCCAGTGAGTCGCATGCATTTCCCAATCACCTAGCCTTCTTTGTATCTCAACGGGTTGCAAATGGAAAATGAACTAGGCGGGAGACAAATTTAAATAGAAAATTCGCATGTGCACTGACCGTTATAGATCACTCGATCGGACTAGTAACTAGTGTCACAAAAGGTGTCTTCAAGTCTCGTGCGACTTTGTGACCTAGTGACCTCTAAGGTCAAAGGGTTATAGGGTCACAAAATAAGAGGGGTTGCATTTTTTTTGGGTTGAAAAGAAAACTTCCTTGTGACCTAGGGACCTCGGTGTGAGAGGTTGCCATGTTGCAAGGTAGTGAAGGTCGTAACATTTCGGGCTAGTCAATCAACTAAGGGGTGACCTAGTGACTACAATTGTTATTTGGAAAAGGAGGTTGCATGTCGTTATTTTTTAAAACTGAATGAAAGTTTGATTTTGTGGGACCGAGCGACTTAATTAAAATATGAATCTTACGCCCTAGAGATTTGATTTTTTGGGGCCTCAAAGGGACTTGGGCTGACGGCCGGGATGCTAGGAGTGAGATTGAGATATGAGTGAGAGGTACAAGTTGGGTGCGAGGTGTCCCAAAAATTTTGAAAAGGGCGAAAAATTTTTAGGGGGAGTTGTTGCGATGGCTACAACACTATGATAAGTTTTATAATTTGTAAATGTAAATATCATGAAATACAAAACTTTCAAAAAACTTTTACGAGGGATGAGACATGTAAAAACTATTTATTTCTAAATAATTAATGTATTATAGTAAATATTAAGAGAGCCAAACGAGCGATTGAGGTCGATGCTATGCACAAAGAGATGCACTAGAGAATGTTGTGGAGAAACACCAATTGAGAAATTGTCTCATAAATTTTACAGAATGAAAAACCGCCAATATTAGGTTCTAAATAAACATCAAATTTTAGACTAATACTACATTCTAAATAAACGTGAAGTGACAAGAATAGGTTCTAAATAAACATCAACTTTCTATGTTTGTATGAGAAGACAAATATTTGAGGTATTCTTAATTTGGGTGAAAATGTGAAGTTGGGTTACACTTTTTTCCCTTTTTTGAGAAAAAAGGATCATTGTTAGAAGTTCTCCATCACTCTCCAAGCCAAAACAATTTTTTTTGTTTAGAATTTCATTTTACGATAAAAAATAAAACTTGTCAAAAAAATTATTAGCTTTCTATTACTTATTTTTTTGGATTTTTTTTATTCACATTTGATATGTCAACTTAACAATTATTTGAGTGTGTGTTCTTTTACAATCAAGTTATTTATAAAAAAATCATGTTGAGAAGCATTGGTGTATTCTTTGAAAACTTGGTGTTTTTTGAGAAAAAAAATGTGTTACAACAATCTAGACAGATTCTAGGAAACCATCAAAGTGCATATAATAATTACTAGAATTTTTTGAGCGAACCAATACGAAAAAACTTGCATATTTTGAATATGTTTCGGTCCGCTTCAGGTTTCTCAACATATTAGTTATAAACTAAAAATATAAAACTACACATTACACACAACGGACCAATGTAATGCACCATAAAATTTTTCAATTCTTTTTACATTGTATTTTGGGAGATAGACAATTTTGATTTCATTTGAGTCATAATGAACTTTCTAAATTTTTTGCACCCATTTCTTTTACAAAATTAATTAAAATTAGTAAATATCTATGGAAATCCATAAAATTTATATCTCCCGAAAGTAGATTGAATTCTACAAATGCTAGTCTTGGTACATAAAGTTAATTCATAAAAATTTGATGGAGTTTTAACAATTCAAAAGTTGAAGAAACATGTTCGAGAGCCAGAGTTGCAACGTAGTTGCACAGGGTTTTAGTTCGATTTGAACTTTTGTAGCGAGGTTCGGTCGGAACAATTTTAGATGCTCCATCCCATTAGTTTTAACGAAAAAAAAAGGTTTTTTGTCGAAACTTTTGATAAATGTTTGGATGAAATTTCTCTCACAAATTTTGTCGGATGGAAAAAAATTTAATAAAACCCCTCCAAAAAAACAAATTTCACAACTCTATAAATGAGACGAAAACGGAAACATTATTTTTTACACATTTCTTCTATATTGTATATTTTTTCGAATATTCTTGAATCAGAAATGTGGATGAGGTCAAATAATAGACCTCACCAATGTTTATGAGATAGCGAGACTATTTCAAAAAATCAACAATAAACTTAATCTCATATAAATATTCAATTATTACAAAATCTCGGCCCTCCACAAAAATTCTTTAATAACAAAAATTAAAAACTCTACACACCTATCACGTGTAAATATGACTTTCGATCCAACTATTCATGATGATTCCACCGGTGATTGAACCTCAAAGTGCTTATTAAAAACCTGTGTTTTGTTTGATGTCAAGCTATATGGGAGATATTTTGTCTCAACTCTTTATCGAGTTAATACAATGTATTGCTTTACCCCTATCTATTTCAAATTTTTTTCTTTAAAATTTCATTGGAAATATTCTTTATATTTTAAAAATAAGTTGATACGAATCTTAAAATTCTACGAATTGTCCAATTATATGATTCAATTTTACACTAAATCACATGATAATTAGATTTCTATTCATTCCTCACGTTTTATGCAAGTATGTAAATTTGTTAAAAAACATGTCTATTGGGAGATCTCGTCATAATTTCCACGGGTCCTCATGTCAAAAAATTTGATTATGGAGAGCGATGGTCGGATTTTTGTTCCTAAATTTCCCACCTCACTGCAGAGCCGTTAGTTGTAAAGTCGACTATAATGGCATTCACAAGATATGGAGTTGATCACAAGAAATTGTGAGGATTTTTCACGAGTTCCTTCGGTATCCCGGTTGTCACGAAACATTCTCCTTGAAAGGAGATAGCTTTCTCCCTTCAAAATCCTTTGTTGAAAATGGCAACAAGAAACAGCGTTGAAGGAGGCCTCTCGCACATCTTTCCACGATCCTAGTTGGAGAGTGATCACCTAGAGCAAATAGGTGACCACACACATGTGATTTTTGGCACCGAAAGAGTCTCTTTCTGGAGCTATGTCTATTTTTAGACATATGGAGCATGGTCTAGGGAGTTGCGGGATGCTATTCTTGGATGATTGGGTCAGTTGGTAAAAATAGATGGACAATCTATTTTTAGACATACGAATTCGAAGTCTATTTTTAGGTACCGCCCGTGCATCGAAACAGTACCAAATGTTATTAACCCTTAATAATATTTAGACTATAAACGTTATCTTATCTCTCGAGCACAGCTCGAGCTACGAGTATGTGGCACATGCGGTCGGACGAAGGAAATTTCGAATTTCCGAAGGGTTAAAGCTGAGCTTGTTGCATGGTTGACTATCGCTAGGACTCAAGTGAGGGAGTTTGGTGGAGTTGACGAGACGAGCTGGTGGAGTTGTGTGTTCTGTCTATCCTAGTTGAACTAGTTGTATTTAGTCTAGTCGAAAAATACACTAGTGATGAGTGGTGTGAATTAAATATTATTTAATTCAGTAATTATTAACTCATTATTCAAACTAAAGAACACATCGAGTTAACGATCAAAGTGCATGGACATCTCGGTGGAGTACCGTGTTAGAGGTAGGAGTAGGGTGGAGTCTACTATCGCTGTGACTATAGCAGTGCATGAGATTTGCACAATCATTGGAGGAGATTTGCCAATGAGGATTGCCTGGGCTAAAGCCAAAGGGAATTTGAATTCATTCCATCCATTCTCTCATCTTGGATTGCGCGATGAGATGGGAGCAAAAGCAGGTGGAGGAGTTTTGAAACCGTGACTTGGTCAAAGCTCGAGCTCAGTTTGTGTGTAACTTTCGAGACAAATGACCGAGTACTTGTGAGGTGTATTGTGCTGTGATTTGTTTACATGATTCTACTTTCATTATAATATACAGATAGTAGGGGGGTTTTCAGTCCGTAAGCTTTCCGGGACGTGTACCTTGTGTTACATGTGTTGAATTTCTATGTGCGCTATGTGAATGTTTTTCAGACCGCTTGTTGTTTTTATTTCCGCATGTGATGATTAATGCGCAGTAGCGACTATGTGTTGCTTTATGAAGCTCGACTAGTAATGTGACCCGGATAATCTCGGTGAATAAATCTTCATTATTCAGACAAATTTGTCACATGGTACTCGTGAAGCGATATCGATCATTAGATCTATTACTCGTAAAGCGATTGCATGTTTCTTCAGCGAGGTACGCGTATCGGGCCAGGGAGTTTCCTCGCTGGATTCATCCTTCTTTGAAGGTGAAAGGTGCGGTAAATTCCCATGCGCTGATCTTTCGATTTGGAAATAATTTGTTCTCACGAATTTGGATCGGAAGCGGTGGAGTTTGGAGGCTACATGGAAATTGCCGAATTGCAAAATTGTTTTTCTTGGTGTCGAAAGCAAAGATGCCTTCGTCTGATTGCGACTGGAGTATGCCTTGAGTGAGGCCCGAATTATATTTGCATGGAAAGACGGGATGGAGGCGGTGTTAGATGACACGGCTGTTGGAATTCATAGAGAAAGAAATTCCAAAAGCCTACTTCTACGGATGCCGCCGTGATTGAAGCTCCGGCAAAAGAAGACATCGAAGGTGTCGAAGGGTCCAGTTGGAGGGCGTGACGATCAAATAGTACTCGTGCGCATGGTAAAGCTTCTCCATTCTTGATGGTGGAGAAGCTTTCGACAGAGCGTGCTGCAGCAAGAGTGACCAAAGGAAGTTGTAGCGCTCAAGGATAAACTCAGAAAATAAAGATGGAGAAGAATGACACTGATTCGGTACTATGACCCAGTTTGTCCTCTGTCTGAGATGAACCTGGGAGTGTGTGAGTTAGTGTGGAGGATGAGGAACTTCGTGAGCTTGGATCTCCTCGGGCTTCCAAAAAGTTGGCATGCATATCGCATGTTGTCGATGGTCGGGAGAAATTTGCCGGGATGGGAGAAAGACTCCGTGGTCCGATTGCTTGTGCGAGAGGAGATGGCGAGTAGTACTGGGGACGGATCTTTCACCGCATGCGATGAAGAGTAGCGCGCTTTGGCTGCCAAAGCAAGGAAAGGGAAGGGCAAGGGAGAAGGCTTCCTCAATTCGGTGCGTGATGGTAAAGAGCGTGACATGTCCAAAGTGAAGTGTTTTCACCGAAGTCGCGATCATGGACATTACGTCACGAATTGTCCACAAAAGAAGAAGAGACAAGCGGTGAGTGCCGAGGCCGGCACCGGGTGAGGCTCTTGCCTCGCAATTTGAGACTGGACTTTCTCATTGATCGCATGCATGGTGTCTAGTTCATTGGGATCGTGTGTTTGATAGTGGTAACTTCCTTTCACATGACGGGAGATGTAGATCTTTTGACGACTTGGTGGAGAAAGATCTCCAGCGCATGTTGAGTTGGGCGACAATGGACGATACAATGCGACCGACGTGGTACCATAACCTTTCGCAGGAGAGTCGTAAACTCATTCTTTTCACATGATGTATTACATGTACGGGTCTAACGAAAGAATTTAATCTCATTTCGCATTGGCCTAGAGGACAAAGGCGTATGAAGTTGTCTTCGTAGAAGGAAAAATTTTTCCTTCGGCACAAGGCAATGGGACAAGTCAAGAAGGTTGGGATTCGGGCAAAGGAATCTCCTGCAGACCTGAAGCAGATGATGTCTACGGAGCTTTCCTGCTGTGGGAAGCGAGGAGGAAAGACATGCAAACCGATGCTTGGAGAGGGAGCAAGTTTTGCATGCAGTGAAAGTGAACCTCGTGTGGAGCGCACTCACGAGAGGATCATGGAGTGGGAGAAAACCACTCCATGCAGAGACATTTCGTGCCGGATGGTCGAGGAGGGAGTGCATGCGACTCATACCACCGGGTGAGAGGTGGGGCGACATGCATGATTAATCCCAAGAGGAGACTGCGGGCGGATTCATGAGATGGTGTGGATCTCATGAGTTGAACCTGGCTACGACAGGTGCCCGCGCGTGAGCGTAGCGCGGTCAGGTTGGATTGATGCGGGCGGATCAAAAGTGATAGTTGTCGGATGCGGGAGCGCAGATCGCAGTTGACAAAGCAGTGCAGAGTGCATGGGTGCAAGAGTTCAACGACGTCAGTGGTTCCACGATTGACACGTGCAATTGGTACCGGTATGAGAAGTCGGGATACTTTGATGATAGATGCACGTCAGTTGATTGAGTTGTTTGGAGCCTATTTAGCTCTTCGAAGATGTTGCATGCAAAGGGTGCATGGTGCATGCATGGAGTTGCATGGTGCATGCATGAGTTTTCATGGCGCATGAAAAGGGTGCATGCGGCGGCACGGAGTTGCATGTCGCATGCATGAGGTTGCATGGTGCTCGTGAAGGCTGGTGGTGAATGCATGGAGTTTGCATGTCGCATGCAAAAGACATTCCTTTACTGTTAAGAGAGAGTGTTGAAAATGGCAACATGAAACGGTAGGCTGAGGCCTCCCGAAAACATCTTTCCCCGATCCCAGTTGGAGAGGGATCACCCTATAAACTAGGTGGGGACCACACATGTGATTTTTGTCGAAGAAGTACTTTATTTTTAGACTATGTCTATTTTTAGACATATGGAGTGCTCGATGCAGGAGTTGGCGGGATGCTATTCTTGGATGATTGGTCGAAGTTGGTAAAAATAGATGGACAAGCTTATTTTTAGACATACGGAGTCGAAGTCTATTTTTAGTACCGCCCGTCTAAAAATAGAGCAAAGTCAAATATTATTAACCCTTAATAATATTTAGACTATAAACATTATCTTATCCTCTTTGGAGCACTTTCGCTCGAGCTACGGATGTGGCACATGAGCACTGCGAGCATGAAAAATTCGAATTTCCTAAGGGTTAGTCGAGCTATTTGCATGGTTGACTTTCGTGCTTAGGACTCCGTTGTGGCGAGTTTGGTGGAGTCGATGAGGGCAGCTGGTGGAGTTGTGTCTGCGTTTAGCTTAGTTGAACTAGCTGTATTTATTTAGTGTAGCCGACAAAAATACACTTTAGTGATGTGAGTGGTGTGAATTAAATATTATTTAATTCATTAATTATTAACTCATTATTCAGAACCAAAAGAACACACTTCGCCATTAAACGATGGTGCATGGACGTGGCGGTGGAGACCGGTGTTAGAGGTAGGAGCAAAGTGGTGGAGTCTTACCGTAGGGTGGTAGACTATAGTGTGCATGAGATTTGCACAATCATGGGAGGAGATTTGCCAATGAGGATTGCGTGTGCTTAAAGCCAAGGGAATTTCAAATTCATTCCATCCATTCTCCTCTCATCTTGGATTTTAACGCAACGATGAGGCGGTCAGAACAATGGGAGGAGTTTTGTTCCCGTGACTTGTTCAAAAGCGCGCTAGTTTGTGTGTAACTTTCGGAGACAGACCTTGAGTACTTGTGAGGTGTATTGTACTGAGATTGTTACACGGTTCTACTTCATTATAATACATGCACGTAGTTTTCGAGCGCTTACGCTTTCCCCCGTATACATACCCAGTGTTATATGTGTTGAATTTCTATGTTCGCATGTGAATGTTTTCAATACCGCTTGTTGTTTTTATATCCGCATGTGATGATTAATGCGTAGAAGAGATTATGTGTTATGTATGAAGCTCAAATAGTATGTGTGACTGATAATCGCGGTGAATAAATCTTCATTATTCGGGAAATTTCTACATCGTTCAAAAAGTGATTTGGCTCGCAACATTAGGAATATCCATAAAATGAAAAGGACCCATTTCTATCTTTTTTTCAATCATAGGAACAATTGCATCATATCTTGTTCATTTACTATCCAATCTTGTCCCATCTGTAGTGGGAAGTATGTCCCTATATTAACTCAACCTACAACTCTACATAATTTGCCTAATATTCTCAAAATATTCTACAAATATAAATAACATCGAGCACGAAATATTCAATTATCTCTAAACCTTCATAATGATCATATTAAAGGTAAAAAAGATGTCATATAATGAGAAAAAAAATAATTTTAATGTGTTGAAGGATATATGGGCCTTAAATTATATATAATTTGGATGTCCATCACCTTTCTCACTCATATGACCGAAGTGCTAATGCCATAAATGAGTCGAGTCACTTGCATCTTTAGATTCTACTATTTCATGATTTGTTTTTTGTTCTTCCTTCAAACTTATAAATATTCCCAAACCTTTGAGCCTTCGTGACTACCAATATTCCTTTCGTCACCTTAATAACTCCACCTTGAACTATAAATTTATACCCAACAATATCTAATGCTTCCAAAGATATCAAGTTCTTTATAACCTCGGGCACATGACTCACCTCTCTTAACATTCTAACAATGCCATCATAGATTCTAATCCCCGACACTACCAATCCCAATAGTTTTTCATGTAACACCATTACCGATGAAAACCAAACTGTCATTAATAGATTGGTATGAAGAGAATCAATTCATATGAAGAAACATATGATGGGAAGCACCAAAATATAGCAACCAATTATGATGATGTTATGGCATAGTAGAAGTGGAAAATACCTCATGAACAATACCAACAATTATTTTTGTTGAATTAGCTTCCTTTATAAATTCCTTTTTAGTAGCGCATTCCTTTCATTTCCAATAGTCCTTCTTAAGATGCCCTAATTTGTAACAATATGAGCACTTTAACTTACTCATCTTTCATATTGACTTTAATATTGATGTGTCTTTCGAATTTTTGATCTTTTTTCTTTTTGATCAACCTCTAGCCACCATTGCTTCGGATGTTGAGGTTTCAAGACTAGATTCTCGCCGAGTTTTCTCGGAAAACAAATATCCCACAATAACATCAAAATCCTTGGTATTGGTATAAGTAAAATTGATATAGGTTACAAAATGATCCCAAAAAATTATGTAAAGAACAAAAAAAATGTAAATTCCTTTTTCTTTCCCTTCGATATTTACATCTATACTAGACAATTGACATATTTAAAGAGTATTTCACGAATTCAAATGATCGGAGATATTTGTACCTTCCTTCATCCACAAACTGTATAAGTGCTATCTCAAATAGATTATGTTTTTCAAGGGCTTTTTCATATAAAGGCTTTCTAACTTACTCCATAAGCATGCTTTTGTCTTCTTTCCAATGATGTTAAACAACATCTCATCTACCAAGTACAAACGAATAACACTAAGGGATATTGCATCCATGTCCTCCTAGTCTTTGCCATCTATGTCCATGGGTTTCTTTTCCAAACCCAACAATGCGTTTGCAACTCCTTGTTGTATGAGCATATACCACATCTTAACCTTCCACGACTCAAAGTTTATTACTCCCATTAAACTTTTAGATTTTGAACTTTTCACTTTAAAAATTCACCATTAACACAAATGTTTCCTAAAAGCTTTGATACCACTTGTTGAGTTGAGTAATAAAGTCATAAACTACAAATAAATTTTATTTGCATAAAATAATGGTAAATAAACAAGATAGTAGAATAATCACACACAAAGATTGACACATTATTTTATATGGTAAAAATCTCCCTTGAAGGAAATATACATGGGGAAATGATAATCATAATACCATTCAACCCACCCTCCATTAATTTTTTTTGTGTTTTGATTGCATTTACGGATTTACATATACAAATAGCAATGTGTCAATTTTTTTTTAAATCCATCCACAACTTTTTAAATGAGTTACACAAGAAAATTTTATATAAAATGATAAAGTTTGTTTTATATGTTTTTTTACAAAAATAGAATAGGAAAAAAAAACCCAAACTGAAGGAACCGATTTTACCTATTATCCCAATAATGTAGCGAAATAATTTGCAACTTCTAACAGGTATGGTTGTCTTAGTGTCTGTGATAGCCTCACAATTTTCTTAAAGAGAATCCAGAGGACACAAAATTCTCAAGGGAGGACCTAGAGCCACCTACAACACATAGGGTGGTTGGCGTTGTTGTGTGGCCAACAATGTTCATATACATTGAAAAGTTGGATGAAAGTTGATTACGTGAACACGTATTATGAATTTTCTATGTCTCGAATTGAAAATTGAGTATGTTGGAATGCAATGATTGGGTTCATAATACAAAATTTCTAACATAACGAAATGAACTAACCTATTATATTGATAGGAATTTTTGACCATATCAACCTTAACAATATCCAACATGGTTAAACATAGTATTAAGCAACTCAATCAAGAGTGTAAGCACTGAACGATGAATGAAAATGATTGTAAAGCAGATAAGGAAGGAGTAGTTGCACGAGTAGTTAAAGCACCACTAGCACGTTGTCGAGTACCTTGTTGTGCAGGGCGTGCTTGGAGTTGAATTTGACATTATATCTACATTGGTTTTTGTTGAATATAATCTTGTTAAAAAAATTACTTTGATAACGATATTTTTTTTACCGCAATACATTTAATATTTTATAAATATTTTTTTAATGTCTCTTAAGTTGTTGACCTATATATATTGATGGCATTTTTTATTAATAACATTAAAAAAAATATTGAAATGTGGACTATAATATGATAATATCTATTGCACTAATAGTGTATGAACTAACATTTTTATTATTTACACGATCTAAAAGAAATTTTTGAGAAGTGTGATCTCATTGTTTGGCAGTGGAAAGATCGAGAAAACCTCTTGCGGAGTGTTGAGTAGCCCCAATATTAGGGTTCTTATACACCTACGCATTTTATGTGTGAATTTTATATCCATTTCCACCATTGCTCACGTAAGAGAACTAAAATATTGGGCAGTGTAGTAGACATCACAATGATAGTGTGAGAGCAGTCATGATGGAATGCTCTTTCAATTTTTTTTTCTTTGTTTTTCGTTTAATTATTGGTCACGCACTCACAAATTTAGAAAATAAAATACCGCGCTAAATGGAAATTATGTTTCATTAAAATTTTTTTTTACGAAAAATTAGAAATGAGATTTGCATAAAATTAGAAAAATATTTTTCAATCTGGAAAAAATAGAAATATCTAGCATTTTCATCAAACTTTGGTTAAAATTACAAAAATAAAGAAAAAATAATGCAAATACAATAACCTCAAGACTAATGCAAAAATCAAACATTAATAAAACAAAAAACTTTTCATCCTCAAAGTATTTCTATATGAAAATGTGATTTTATAACATAAGAATTACAATAAAATAACGTAAACAATAAAAACAATTCGATATCTGATTTTAACTAAATATATTATTAATTGCTAGTGAATATAACTAGCATCAATCACATTTACCAATGTGGTTGATATATGCGGATAGGCCTATATCCACCACCCACTACATGCAGTTTACGAAAATAAATATTATATATTTATGAATATAATTACCAATATATTTTATATATTTACTTTTAATATATTAGTAATATTAACTATATGCATATTATATATTAACCTAACATATGTTTATATATATAATATTATATTATTTAATAATAAAATATATAATAATAACATATTATTAAATTATTTCAATATATTAGCAGTTTTAACTCAAACTATAATACAATTCAAAATTAACATAATAATATATTTTATTTTTATTTATAATAAGTATATATCTCTTATCAATATTCCATGGGATTATTAATATTTTAAACCAAAAGAACTACTAAACCCAAGGGTTTCATATTATAAACCCAAGTAATTGGTGAAGCAATGGATAAATATTAATATTATAAACCAAGAAATTAAAAAACGCTAAGAATAAATATTTTAAACTCAAGAGATTGAAAAACCCTAAGAATTAATATTTAAAACCCAAAAGGCTAAGAAATTAATAAACCCTAAGAATTAATATTTTAAACTAAAGAGATTAGTAAACCATATGAAATAATATTTAAAACGCAAGAACCTAAGAAATTAATTAACCATAAGAATTAATATTTTAAACTCAAGAGATCAATAAACAAAAGAGATTATTAATAATACAAACCAAAATAACTAATAAACCCAAGGTTTAAATATTATAAACCGAAGAAATTGGTGAACCCAAGGGATAAATATTAAAAACATAAGGATCAAAAAAGGCCAAGGGGCCAATATTAAAAACACAAGAGATTAATAAACCATAAGAATTAATTTTTTCAACTCAAAATCCTAATAAATTAATAAACCATAAGAACTGATATTTTAAACTTAAGATATTAATAAACCCAAGGGATTATTAAGATTATAAAACAAAAGAACTAATACGCCCAAGGGTTTAATATAATAAACCAATCGATGAACCAGAGGGATAAATATTGAAAACCTAAGGGATCAATAAGGCCAAAGATAAATATTAAAAAATAGAGATTAATAAACTCTAAGAATTAATATTTTAAACTCAAAAACCCAAGAAATTAATAAAGCCTAAGAAATAATATTTTAAGCTCAAGAGCTTAATAAACCCAAGGGGTTATTAATATTATAAACCAAAAGAACTAGTAAACCCAAGGGTTTAATATTATAAACCAAAGGAATTTGTGAACCCAAGGATAAACATTAAAAACCTAAGTGATCAATAAGGCCAATGCATCAATATTAAAAACACAAGAGATTAATAAACACTAAGAATTAGTATTTTAAACCAAAAAACCTAAGAAATTAATAAACCCTAAGAATTGATTTTTTTAACTCAAGATATTAATAAACACAAGGGATTATTAATGTTGTAAACCAAAATAAGTAATAAGCCCAATTGTTTAATATTTTTTTTTGGGTAAGTTGTGCTAATATATTAATTTCAAGAACATAAAAATACATATGTTACAGGAAGGATTGGTAATTTGCGCTTAATCAATCCCTTCCTTCGTACCATTGTTTCTGGGTTGCCGTGGGGAAGGAGGCTAGGCCAGAAAAAACTTGAAAACGAGCATTACGTTGTGCACAGTGGCGCTGATGCATCTAAGAGCTAGAGAGTAGAAAATTAAAAAAAAGCCCTCGGGCACAGATGAGAAAAAACAGAGTAAAACTGAACAACTATGCAGACATTATTCATCATCATCATCACTCCATTGGGGATTCTCCTCATTGATGGGACAAGATGGAGCCTGTGCAACAACCTCTTCCATAGAAGCTTCCACTTCGACAGCAGTTCGCTTGGGGAGATTTGCAAGAACGCAGGGGATGGGGGAGTCCAGGACTACTCCTTCAGGAACCTTTGTCTAAGTGTCGTCGGAGTCCATAATCCATATATGTGTATCATCATCAACCTACACAGGACTCTTCGGGGGAGCCGACGTGCAATGCGGAGACCGAGCTCTGGGAGAGCAGGTGGACCTCCTCGCGTCTTGACTTCCCCTTTGCTTTGGTTTCCTAGAGGATTATGCACGCTTCTCGAGAGCAGATTGATGGCTAGCAGGGGTGCTGGATGAGGATCCTTCACTCCATTCAAGGCAGTTATACTCGCTGTGATGGTAACGACCTGGGAGGGCCCCTCTCTAACCACCGCGAATAGCATGTTGGCGTATTGTGGGGGCCATTTCTCACATGGGAGAGGAGGTAGGAGTGACACTGGGGCTGGAGATGCTGCAGAGGCTGGGGGGTAGGTGCGCAAGATGCAGAGAAACAAGCAGAGGGAGTATGCACAACTCCACTATGGGACTGAGACTTCGCAACTGATTGGAATCAGTGAGCATCCAGATTAGAAGGAGGAGAGATAAATGCAACAGAGAACAGATGAGGGTGGAAAGGGGCAGAGGTCTAGATGATAAATAGGTGTGAGGATGAAGTTTTTTAGACTGGCAATGAATGATCTTCACATGGTACTGCGTGTGGAGGTCAAGCAAATGAACAGGCACAAAGGGGTAGGCATGGTTGCAATGTTGATTATACATCATGGACATTAATGGTGGTATGGGCGAGGTGATGATCAGGATCAAGTGACACAGTGCTTGTCTGATCTGCATTATCTCTGATTCTGCGAGGACTTAACGGTAATTAGATCTGCTGCAGGTGGGGAACTGCGTTGGAGATTTCTGTAGTCCATATGAGTTGAGATTTGATGTTCACTCGTTTCAGGAATGTAACCCACAGCCTGGGGGAGATGGTCTTTCTGAATGAAGGTGAGACAATTATGTTTAAGTGCCTTATCTTCATTCTGCTCAAGGGTGGTGTGATGCAATACACAGTTCCTTTCCACCCCTTTATTAGCAAGTGGGTCTACAACCGCGTTGGTGTTCCTGCGTACATGACCGAAAGTGATGGTTCGGTGATTGTGAAGCACAAGTTCCAGCATCTTGAGCTTCTAGGCAAGTCTCCAATTGTTGGAAAATTTCAAGGATGTTATGCCTTGAAGGATACAGGTGGCTTCCATAGTTATTATTTGTGAGTCCCCTTCAACTTCCAGGGGGAAGTAATGGAATTCTATGGCAATTTGAATACCCTGTATGATTCCTTCCAGCTCAGCAGAGTTGTTGTTGTCCCAACCGATGTTCCCATAATATATTCTCAGAGAATCTCCACTAGTGTTCCTGATGACACCTATGAAACCTGTTATTCTTGGGTTACCTTTATATGCCACATCAAAATTTCATTTGAAGAAGCCCATGAGGGGAGGCGACCGGGATTCTAGGGTAGGACATCTACCAACACTTCTGGGAATGATTTCCATGGGACTATTGAGACTCATTTGCCAGTTGTTTCGAATGTGACATTCAGTTGCCACGATGGGTGAGTCCTCCTCGCTCCACACATTTAAAGCCAAACTTTCAGTGAGGTTGCTGTGAATCCTATCCAAAAGCAGATCAGGGGTAGAAGCCTTATCCTTTAGTATGCGACTGTTTCACTCCTTCCAGATATTTCAAATGAGGATGTTTGGAGTGATTTTCCATAATCTATTCAACAGGTTACTAGTATAAGCATTGTCCTGCCAATTGCTGATGGTTTGAATGATGTTGCCTCTAGCACAGTTGGACCGACGGTATAAGACAACAATTATGTCCCATAGAGAGCTGGCATGAGGACTTTGGTCCAACAGATGGTTGATAGTTTTCGAGTTGACCTAACAGAGAGGACATCTAGAGGGCCCTGCAAACCTGCATTTCAAGAGATTCTCCCATGTGAGGATGCGTCGTTTACTAAGCAGCCATAGGAAAGAAGCTATTTTGGGCCATAAATTGGCCTTCTAGATATTTTTCCAAATTTTTTCGACTCGTCTTGGATCATGCTGATGGAGGATGTTGTAGGCTTCCCTAGTAGAGTAATTATCGCTGGGCATGTGCCTCCAGTGAAGGATATCAGGCCTTGTTTTGATCTAGATTTTTATTTTCATGCAGAGCTCCTCCCATATATCATTTGGGCTTTCATTGTTCCAATTTGCTTTCCATCTCCTTGTGTGCATACATTGCCCATAGCCTTATGAGGTGTCTTCCGTCCAGAAGTCTTGAGCCTTTTGTCATTGCCTACTTTGGAGCATAACATTTCAAAGACGTCTGCAGAAGATGGAGGAGAGGCTTGGCATCTGTTGCCAGGAATCCTCCCAGAATCTGGTTTGATTTCCATCTCGTAGCTCCCAGAAGCTGTGATTTTGGATAATAGCTTTTTGATGACTAGCTACTTTCCAGATTTGGGAACCCGGTAGATATAAGTTGTATCTAATGAGATCTTCCTTTGGGCAATACTCTGCATACTTGGCCGCTCATAGGTTTTCCCAGGGGATATTGGGATTTGAGACCCATTTCCACCAGAAGATGGCTGCCATTATCGTGTTGTTGTGTTTAAGATCTCGAAGACCCGGACCTCCCTGATTTTTTGGGGTGCAAACATCCTTCCAACACAATAAGTCCTGGTTGTTCTTACCTTTTGTACCTCCCCAAAGGAACCTCCGTTGCAGGTTGCACATAGCTTTAAGAACCCATTTGGGAGCAACAAGAATGGAGAAGAGGTAAATGGGGAGTGATTGCAAGACATACTTGATGAGGACCAGACGATTGGAAATGTTTAGGGTGCAGTGAGTCTAGTTGGAGAGTCAGGTTTCCATTTTGTCAAGAAGAGCTCTCTAGGAGGATTGATTGATGGCAGAGTCAATTAACAGAGCTCCCAGGTATTTGGAGGGAAGAGTGGCAATTGAGAAGCCTAGGATGCGAGAAATATTGCATTGGGTTTTAGGGGAGTGTGGAAGAAAAAAAATCTGAGATTTGTCCTGGTTGATCTCTGTACTAGAGGCTTCATAGAGGGAGTCAAGAACGGATTTGAGGGTCTGGGCTTCCTGGACTGAGGGGTAGCCCATGATCAAGTTATCATCCACAAATTTTTGATAAGAAGATGGAGGAAGGTTATGGAGAGGAAAAACAAGCAAAGCCCCCTTCTTGATAGAGTTTTTAATCAAGCAAGCCAAGCCTTCAGCCATGATGATGGAGATGAAGGGAGAAAGAGGATCCCCTTCTCTTATTCCTCTAAAGGGTTTTAAGGTTCGATAGGGGATACCATTAACTAGGATGGAGTGAAAGGGAGAGGTAATGAGGCTCATAATCCATCTGATCCAGGTATGACTGAAGCCAAAAGCTGCGAGGATATTTTTGATGTAGTCCCAACTTAGTTTGTCAAAGGATTTGGAAAGGTAAATTTTGAGAAGCATACTAGGTTTTTTGGTGGTTTTGAGGGAGTGAATGACTTCATGAGTTAAGATGATTCCATCCATGATCTGTCTTCCTTCCACATACCTAGTTTTCTCCAGGGAGATGATGAGGGGTAGGAGCTTCTTCAGCCAGTTATCTATGAATTTGGAGATGGTTTTCTAAATGAAATTGCAAAGAGATATACGTATGTACTTAATAGGAGAGGCCGCACTATCTTCTTTAGGAACCAAAGTGACGAAGGTGGCATTTAGCGATGGTAACAGCTAGTGACTGGACCTAGATTCTTCCACAACTTCCCAGAATTTGTTTTGGATGATGTCCCAGAAGAAGTGGAAGAAGTTGGTGGTGAATCCATTAGGCCCTGGAGCTTTCCCTACTTTCAGTTGGAAGATTTCCTGTTCCACCTCCGCTAAGGTGGTCGCAGTGAGCAGCATCCTATTGTGATCTTCTGTTATCAGCTTGGGGATATGTTGGGTAATTTTCCCAATGGCTTCCATCCTCTTGTGGTTGGGTACCTAGAGAATATCCCTGAAGTGATTACGCAACTCCTTCGTAATGGCTTCTTGTGTTTCCATCCTTTCCCTTATTTGGTTCTTGATGACATTGATTCTATTGTTCATCCGGTGTTGTATGGTAGAGCGGTGGAAGAATTTGGTGTTTCTTTCTACCTCTTTGAGCCAGTTGATTCTAGATTTTTGTCTCCAAAAGGCTTCTTCTTGGTTCCACATTTCTTCCAGCTGAGTTTTCAGGCATTGCTCCTATTGATTTATCTCATTTGTGTGTCCATTTTGGATGATGTTCTATTACAAAGTCTTCATTTTTTCCTCCAGGTCCTTCTATTCTGTGAATATGTTGTCGAAGGTTGTTTTCTTCCAGACTTTCAGATGTCTTTTGAGAAGTTTCAGTGTTGTCTGGAATTGGAGCATTCTGGTGCCTGGAGGGGGTTCTATGGAATACCACGAGTTGGACACTAATTCCTTGAACCCCGGGTGCCTGAACCAACAATGTTCAAAGCATAAAGTTTTGGGAACATGCTTACCTAGTTGCAGCCATTAGAGTTGTATCAGCTAGTGATCAGATTCCACTGCTGGGATGATGGTAGTGTCCATATTTCTTCCTAGGTGTATGAGATCATCGGTGATGAGGAATCTATCCAGCCGAGAGGCTATCTGTTGACCACCTCCTCTTTTTTTGTTCCATGTAAACATTCCATTGGAGGTCTAAAGATCAATGAGGTTTTTTCTTTGGATGAATTCTTTGAATCCATTACTGACGGATTCCATATGCAACCTTCCTCCCTTCTTTTCTTGGAGGTTGGTTATAATGTTGAAATCTCCTCCCAGTAGCTAGAGGGGATGGGATCGCTGTAGATTGATGCTCCTAAGAAATCTAGAGGAGAAGTCCATGGATGTCCGTACCAATCAGGTGAAAATTTCCCTGAATGATGTTTCTGTTGGCATGAATATTCTCTAATGTGATGATTTGAGGGTTCCAGATGATGGCGAGTCCTCTATATGCCCCCATTGCATCAACCTCTATAGTATTGCTACCTTTCCATATCTTTTTGAAGATGGTTTCCATAGTTGAGCTAGTACATTTGGTTTCTTGCATGTAGAAGATTGTAGGATGTTCCTCCGAGATCATTTTTTAAGATCCTGTGCTTTGTGGGGCTATTGAGCCCTCTGATATTCCATGAGATGAGCTTCATGGGATATATTTGGAGGTGAGGGCATATAATCTCGTTAGCTTGAGGAAATGTTGAGAATCCACCATTTCTTTCCCCACTTCTATAGTTCGTTGCAGAGATGTTTTCCTTCCCCTTTTTCAAGACTCTTTCATGAAGAAGTGGGTGTTAATTAGTGTTCCTCCATGTATGCCCAAAGAGGGGAGCTACTGTGCCTTGGCTAATATTTCCTCCATTTTTTGGATTTGCTGCTCTGGGATTGAGGTGTAATCCTTGTTGCTGCAGGCTTCTTGTAGCCCTACAAGATACAGTCCTTCCAGATCTATGATTTCTAGTTCTTCCTCCATCTCCTCTGGGATCATTTCCATTATCAATTATTTTCCCTTTATCTAACTGTTGTCCTCTTCAATATTGGCATAGGGAGATTTTAAGAATGTTTCCAATGGAAGCTTCTGTTGCTGAGTCGTAGAGGATTGGACCTGCGTTGTGGAGGTGCTTCCTGCCTCATTGACTAGTACTGTTTCATTTTTGTTTAGTTGATTAAGGGCTGCGAATTTGTTGCTGGTTGTAGGTCCTTTTTTGTTCTACTGCAGGGTAGTTCTCTTGTTGTATCTCTTTTTACTTGCTACCTTCGTGAATCCTTCTGTTTCATGTTCGCTAGTATCCTTTTCAGCTGTTGCTTCCCTATTTAGGGGATAGTCACTGAAGAGATGCCCATCTTGATGGCATTTCATACATCTAAAAGGAATTTGTTCATAATCAACAGTTTGAGTCCATTCAAATTATTCATGCAAAAGACTTACCTTGCCTAGGAGTGGTTTGACTAGATTCATGTAGACACATATGCGAGCGTAGGCTACATACAGGTTGATTTTGGTTTCTTTTGCAATCTTGAAAAACTCCCCTAGGGCATTTCCTATGTCTCAGAGGGTGATTTTGTCCCAGTAGTCTTGGGGGGGGGAGAATAGAGCCTGATCCAGACCGGTGCCTACGTTAGATCCTGTTTATATGGCTTGAAGCGTTTAGTCCATGGTCTGAGGTATAGGCCTGCAGTGTTGAAGAAGTATGAACCTCCATCCATGATCCTATCCTTGTCTTCATAGCAGGTGAAAAGGATGTTGAAGAAGCCTTTTGTGCACAGTTGCAGTTCTACGTGTTCTTTTATTTTCCATTTCGAGGCTATCCATCCTATCAACGCTTTTTCCGTGGGCCAAAAGCCCATAAAATTGCCTATCAATGCATCATCTTTCATGAATTGAATTCTTCCATTGATGCAATACGTAGGGAGTTCAATCATTGTTTTCTTGGTTTCCTTTGGTATGCAAGTGGTAGATTTCGTGATCACGTCTACTGCGGCTTGTGTATTATTCTTCTACACTGTGGGTGTTTCCCTTGTATTTTCTTGAGATGGGCCAGAATTGTGCTCATTGGGGTTTTTAGCCCCTACTGCCGTCCCTGTTGGAGACTAGCATGTAGGGGGTGGAGTGGTAGCCCCCCGAGTAGAGTCGGTCATTGGAAAGCCTGTGGTTATATGGGTAGCAGGTTCTCATAGATCTGACTAGGGGAGAAGGAATGCCGAGGGCAGCCATCACCAGAACCAATAAACCCTAGGTCATGGAGGTTGGCCTGGTGTAGAGCTCTGCTAGGGTTTTCCCAATTGTTTAATATTATAAACCAAAGGAATTATTAAAATTATAAAGTTAAGGAACAAATAAACAGAAGAATTTAATATTATAAACCCAAGAATTAGTAAACCCAACAGAAAAATATTATAAACCTAATGGATAAATATTAGTATTATAAAGCAAGAAATTAATAAACCCTAAGAATTAATATTTTAAACTCAAGAGATTAGTATACCCTAAGAATTAATAGTTTAAATCCAAAAATCTAAGAGTTTAATAAATCATATGATTTAATATTTTAAACTCAAGAGATTAATAAACACAAAGAATTATTAATAAAATAAACCAAAATAAATAATAAACCGAAGGGTTTAATACTATAAATCAAAGGAATTAGTTAACCCATGGGAAAAATGTTAAAAACCTAAAGGATCAATAAGGCCAAGGGATTTGTAATTTCCCCAGTTTCTATGCTTTTATTAGACATTTGAACAAGTCGTAAAGGGTATAGTGGACCCCAAAGGAAAATAATTGTGTGGATTTATTTTGTTAATTTAATTTAATAAAGTAAATTGGAAATTAACTATGCAAAGACTAGATTATGATTAGATATTTGGAAACCAAATCCATGAGGATAGATAAGGTTCATAATACTTTCCCAGTTCTCCAAAAATCCTTGGAGGAAATTAATTAAAAATTATATTGGAGATAAAAATCTAAAAAGCTACCCCAGTAAAGAGGAATTTACTAGGAAGAAGTGGAATAAAGCTAGAAATAGGAAAAGCTAGTTTTAAAGTACTTTTGTGGAAGAAACAAAAGGAAAGCCTAGGCAAAAAGGAAAATAGCATCCTGATTTAATTGGATGTAGTTAAGGAAACAAGCTGATGGGAAAGAAGACTTAAATAAGAAGATTCAGGATAGACAAGAGGTTGTCTATTGCTAGAGGATTTGATCTCTGCTCAGGGGGAGTTGTGGAGAAATAGCTCAAAGGTTGGGTGGAACCTAGTCTACCTTAAGTGGTATGCACTAGTTAATTTCATTTTAACTTAGAAATTTAGTATTGTTATGATTATGCGGGTGAAGTAAGATAGTATATATAAATGAACTTGTTTAAATGTGGACATGAGTAGATATTGCATAATTAAGTCTAAGTAAGAATCACGTGGGAGGTCTCTACATTGAACAGAGTAGGCTATAACAAGTATAGTCTATCTCTGTATTGTTGCACATATATAAATCTGTAGAGTAACAACTCTCATAATATCTAAACATTAATGAAGGTTTAAAGCTAAGGTTAGATGACTCCCAGTAATTTAGTTCTGAATTATATTATTGTCTTAGCCTTAGCATGAAATTATATTACCCAATTAATGCATAAGTAAAGTAAATATTTATAATAGTGCATATTAAATTTCGCCATTCAAGTAAATCACAAACAGTAACAGAAATACTAGTAGAACTGAGAAATAAAGTACTAGCATTGAGATTATCACAATAATAAGTTGCAAGAAGGAACTTAGCAATTATTACTATTCTGAATTACAGTCATTAAGAAAACTAGTACTTTTGAACTATAAATATAAATCCATTAGAGATGAAATAAGTTCTTTAAAAGTTTACAGTGTTATGTAGGTTAAGGATATACATCACAATAATTACACAGTCCATAACCCAACTGGGTATCATTAAATTATACAAAGGGAGGACTCTGTCTCATATAATATATACTAGACCATATCTCTATAACTATACTGGGATAGTATATCTGAAAACTCCAAAGCAGATTATTGGACCAAGCTGAAGAGGAGAAATGCACCATTACGTTTGACTGTGAGAGACTGTCAACAATATGCAAATTAAGTAGGAGTCGAAAAATACCTACATCTAATAGAAGATATGAATTAGTTTCGAGTTCATGTTTTTAAAAACAATGATAGATGTTAAAAATAAAAAAAAGATAAGAATTTTACCTTGTGAATGTAGAAGGGGTGTCTAACCTGTAATAATAAGAGACAATTAATTATTACAGTAAAACGAGTACTTCTGTACAAGTTGCAAACGATTAAAGCTGACGATTAAATCGCCAAAACACAGCTAAATTATATAGGAATAATTTTTTCCCAATAGAGAATTAAATATTGAGAATTCAACATAAAGTTCTTAAGGATTATAACCTAATAATTTATTGAAAACAATATAGTTTAAGTGAATGACAGAAAGGAACTTAGTCTGAGGATATGTATAATATTCTATAACAAAGGAGAATACATTGAAATTGAAATTTAATTGAAATTGTTAAAAGAGAAACCATATCTCCCCGCAACGGGTGTATGAGACTTCACAAACTTAGACATAGAAAGAAATCTCCGAATTGTGCATTCGGAAATATGAAATCATCTTTCCCACAGATCATGGCGTAATGAAAAGATATGAATTGGTAACGAATATGAGATATGTGGGAAACCTACAAAGGTATCATACAAATCAAGCTAAGAAGAATACAACCAGAACACACATAGAAACGCTTAATAGAGATAGGGTAAACATAATATAACTACATACTTGCAAAACTTGATACCAATGAAATGCGAAGTGCAACTGAGCTGAGACAGGAATCATAAAGCCATTTAATTTCTCTAGTTAGTTGTAATGGAAGACATAATCGATGTTAGGATTTGTTTTAAGACTAAATTCACAAACAAAATCGTTGATAGTAAGCAACTAAACAAATCACATAAAGCAATTCGTAAAAATCAGAGGAAGAATAATTGCGTGCAGAAATTCCATGATAGTTCATCGATTTAACCGACTTACTAGTCAAACCATCATGGGGAGAATGGACATTGAGCTGAGACTACACGAAAAATATGCTATGCGTTAAGAGCTGCAAGCTTCTCTGCAAACGAAAGCTAAACTAGAAAAATAGCATTAATATCTAGCTGAAAATGCCGGTAGAGGTAAATAAATCAAATGGTAAAATTTGAAAGAAGCATAGTAAAAGGGAATGATAAATACATTAAACCTTCACAATAAATCCATAACTGCATCTAAAAACTCAGTGTAGAAGATATTACTGAATGGTGAAATGAATAAGCATTACCTGCGTTAGAGATATTGAGAATGGGAATTCCTCTCTGCGTAGAAAACGAAAATCAAATCTCTACTTACCATTAGAGAATCTCCCTTAGAAAAATATATCGTTAATTGAGAAGTCGAGATACCAGTGGCCACCAGAAACCAAAATGTGCAAACGAGATAGAGGGCGGCTGCTAACAGAGAACTCGGAAATGATTTCTCTCAAACGAAAATGAAACTTCTTATCGGATCTCAAACCCTAATATCAGTTCGAACCAAACCCTCCACATGTAATAGATTCGGCGTTTGGAAGAATTCCCACGGATTGACGGGTTAAATCAAGATGCATGTGAATCAGTACCTTTAATTAAATTTCAAGAATCCTGATGAATATCTCATGCGATGGTGGTTGGAATCGTATACGGAGAGTTAAAACATACCTATCCAGAGTAAATGAAATAGGACTAGTGAGTTTAACTAGGAGTGACATGGAGCCTCTAATAACTGAGTTAGCATATGTGATAAGACAGGTTAGGACAAACGCCAAATCTCAATAGCCATATGAGTGATGCCTCATGAAAACCATGTCGCTGTTAATATTGAAAATTGATCCATGGACATTATACGTTGAGAAATGGGTTAAGAAAAAAGAGTTAAATAAATACATATAAACTTGGTGATGACTCTTAATAAGGGCTGCATGAAAATTGCAAAGTTATGGAATGATGTAGAACGTGAGTAGTATAAAATCATGCCATGAAATCTGCAATCGTATTGAACGACTCGTATTAAGGGTTCTAAACCTTTATAAAGATTAATAACACTTATAAAGGATCCATACTACAATGAGTGTGATTGTGAATAAATATAGATATATATGTGTGTGTGTGTGTGTGTGTGTGTCAGAGAATATATATATGTGAATAATAACTTTTAAAAGAAAATTTAAACAATAGTGATATTTGATACCCTTATAATCAAAGTGGGTTGTTCGTAATTAAATATATGTGTGTGAGATAACACACACACACACACACACATATATCTCTCTGTTTGTGTGTGTGATGGACTTTAAGGTAAAGCTAAATAATGAATTTAGGGTTGAGGGGAGTTAGGTTTAGAAAGGGTCTTAGTTATTAGTGTTAGATGGAAAATTGTTATTAATAGTTACAAGCTGAAATTTAACTATTGATATACAAATTACCATGTGAAATAAAATAAGGAAGAATCCCTAAACTTAGAATCTTATTTGAGATTTTATAATTTGAGTATTAGTCCTCACTAGTATATGAATAAGCTTGAGAGATGCAACTATACATCAAAGTAACTTGTTGAGGGCAGAGGTGTGTCAGAATGTAATAAAAAATATTATATCCATAGGATGAAATTAGTGTTACCACTATAATTAGGATTATTTTTTTTTTGTCGAAATGGAGATGTTACAAATGGTATCAGAGCCCATGTTCTAATACTGGGCCATAATGTGTGCTCATACCGGAGAAAAATTATGTTGCTGTAAATTGTTTATTAAATTATTTGTTCACTAATGTTTATTTTTTTGTACAGTGAATTAGTGCAGAACCATACAACTACAAACCATGGGTGAAGGGGATGAACTATATGTAGATCTGGGTGGTGAAGAAAATCCATCATATTCTAATGCTTCATTTATGGCTATGATGCATCAGATGCAAAGAGAAATGATGCGACTCAAAAACCACAATGAAAGGCTATCTCTAGCTAGTGAAGAGTAAGATAGATTAATCAGAGAATTGACCTCCCGGAATAGTCACGAAGGTGAAGGTTCTGGGAAAAAGAGAAGGGGAACTACAAACAACTCAGAAGAGTCTGAGGAGGATGAATCCTTTAGACAACATCCTAGAAGGAACAAAGAATTACAGGGTGAATTCTAAAAAATCAAGCCTCCCTCCTATGATGGAGGGAAGAAGGAATATGTAGAAGCTTGGCTTCTAAACACAATAAAGTACTTTCAAGTTTATGAGTATGAAAATAACTTGAAAGCCAGGCTGGATATTTATCAATTACAAGGGAAGGCTACCTTGTGGTGGGAGGAAACCAAAATGGTGCATGTGATCGATGAGAAAATTGTCACCTGGGAGGATTTCCAAATCAAATTTAAACATAGATATCTGAATGAATGATATTATGATGATAAAGCCAAAGAGTTTCATGATCTTAGGTTGGGGCAACTTACCATTGATGAGTTTGTTACCAAATTAACCAACCTACTTCGCTATGTACCTTATATAATGGAAGAAAAGGAAAAGGTACAACTTTTTTAAAATCACCTACCTACTATCTACAAGGAGAGGATAGAATTGATAATCCAAAGACAATGAATAAAGTTGTGCACAAGGCAAGACTGTGTTATCAGCAGTTCAAAGGCAGAAATGAACAAGCGAAAAACTGTCGGAACAAAGAAAAAGGTGACTCTAGTGGAAAAATAACAAAATAAGCATACTTAAAGAACTTTGGGAGAAATCACCAAAGGAAGAAGTTTACCAAAATAGGAGAGAATCACCCAGCCCAATCACAAACAGAGTCCAAACGAATAGATGGAAACAATAAGAGTGAAGCAACTGCTAAAATGAGGGAACCTCTAAAGTGTTGGGGTTGTGGAGAACCTCATCTATTGAGGGTTTTTCCACACAAAAAAATTCACAACATAAAAGTGTTGAGAGAGGAAACTACTGTAAATGATGTGGCAAGAAAAACCCCCAAAATCAGTGCTACCCTGGAAGATCATAAGGCTGAACACCAATCCACAATGGTCGAAATAGAAGGTATGATTGTTGAACAACTTGTTTCTGTTTTGATAGATTCAGGTGCATATTTAAGTTATATAAGTCCCCAAATGGTAGAAAATTTTAATTTGAAGTTAGAGAAATTTCAAGAATCATGGTTAGCTTAGTTAGCTACCGGGACAAAAAGAAAAGCGACCCATAAACTACCCAAGATAGCTATAAATTTAAATGGGTATGAAACTGAACTGAATTTGAATATTTTACCTCTAGTTTCCTATGATGTGTTGGTAGGAATGGACTAGTTAGAAAAATAGAAAGCTATGTTAAATTGTTTAGACAAAACAATACACTATATAGATGGTGAGGGAAAACCTGTTATAGTGAAAGGGAAACCCAAACCTATATGAGTGAGACAAATTTCAACACTTCAATTGAAAAGAACAACAAGAAAGGACTTCCAAGTGTATGTTGTACATGTGGAAGAATTGGGACATCAACCTAAAGATGAGCTTGTAGAAAACTTACCAGTCATCCGAGAGTTCAAGGATGTGTTTCCAGATGAAATTCCTCATATGCCCCCTAAAAGAGAAATTGATTTCTCAATTGAATTAATACCAGGAGTGACACCAGTCTCTAGAGCCCCATACGGAATGAGTACCCCATGATTAATCGAGTTAAAACTGCAACTACAAGAGTTGCTATATGGAGGCTATATAAGACCAAGTGTATCCCCATGGGGAGCACCAGCAATCTTTGTGAAAAATAAATATTGCACATTCAAAATATGCATAGATTACTGAAAACTAAATAAACTAACATTCAAGAATAGATATCCTCTACCCAGGATAGATGATCTATTTGATCAAGTTAGACGAACCACAGTCTTTTCAAAAATTTACCTAATGACAGGCTATCATCAACTGAGAATTAAAGATCAAGACATAAGTAAAACTGCATTCAGAACAAGATACAGACACTATGAGTTTGTGGTCCTAACTTTTGGGTTGACTAATGCACCTTCTACTTTTATGTGCTTAATGAACATTGTCTTCAGTAAGTATTTGGACAAATTTGTTCTAGTATTTATAGATAACACTCTGATTTATTCTAAGAATGAAGCTGAACATAAAGAAGATCTCAGAATTTTCTTGCAAACACTCAGAGAATTTTCTTGCTAAACTTAGAAAATACTAGTTCTTCAAGGATAAAATTCAATAATTGGGCCATATAATTTCAAAGAAAGGATTAGAAGTGGACCGAGAAAAGATACAAGCTATAATGGATTGGCTTGTACCTACTAATGTTTCTTTTGTAATATCTTTCATTGGAATTGCACGATACTATAGAAGATTTGTAGAATATTTTAAGCCTTAGTATACCCTATTACGTCTCTACAGAGGAAAGGATTAAAGTTTGATTGGACAGAAAAATGTCAACATAGCTTTGAACAGTTAAAACTTAAACTTACAACAACACCTATTTTAAATATTGATGATCAAAATCAGGAATTTTTAGTATGCACAAATGCTTGTGAAGAGGGATTAGGCAAAGTATTATTACAAGAAAACTTAGTCATAGCATATGAGTCAAGAAAACCAAAGAAAAATAAACATAATTATAGTGTGTATGACTTAGAGTTAGCTATTGTAATACATGCTTTGAAGATGTGGAGACATTATCTGTTAGGGAAAATGTTTATATTAATGACATATCACATTAGTTTAAAGTATTTCTTTACACAACTTGATCTAAACGCTAGACCAACTAGATGGTTGTCCTTCCTTAGTGAGTTTGACATGGAGATTAAACATATTAAGGGGAATGAAAATAAGATGGTGGATGCTTCAAGTAGAAATGTCGGTCAAATTGTTAATAGTGTTGGGAGTCGTGAAAAAATTGATATTGAAGGATTGATCCAAGAAGTGATGATACAAGACCCAAAATATGAAAAACTTCAGGAAAAAAATAATAAACAAGAGATGAAGGGGTATACTAAAAATCAGCGGGGACTAATTTATTATAAAGACAAATTATACATCCCCAATGTGAATTCATCAAAAAGTGAAATTATAGATGAGTATCATGAAAGACCCTATGCAGGACATCCAGGATATCATAAATTAATTTCAGCCGTAAGCAAGAACATGTTCTTGCTAGGTATGAAAAATTATGTGGCTAATTATTTAGCTAGATGTTTGGAATGCCAAAAGGTAAAGGTAGAGCATCAACATCCAGCAATATTGTTGAATCCTTTGCCCATTCCAGAATGGAAGTGGGAAACAATTTCCATAGACTTTATCACTAGTTTACCAAGAATTAAATACCAACATGGCTCTGTCATGGTAGTAGTTGACACATTGACTAAGGCTGCACAATTCTTCCCAGTACAATCTACTTTTCGTACCACTGAAGTAGCTAATGTATTTATGAAAGATATTGTAAAATTGCATGGTATTCCTAAGATGATTATACCAGACAGAGATGAAAAGTTTACTGCAGCTTTTTGGAGGATTCTATTTGGGGGAATGGGTACCAAATTAAACTTTAGTACCTCCTACCATCCCCAAACTGGTGGTCAAACTGAATGAACTAACCAAATTTTAGAAAACATGTTGAGAATGTATGTAATGGATAGACCAACAAAGTGCAAATACTTCCTACATTTAGCAGAGTTTGCCTACAACAATAACTACCAAGCCTCAATCAAGATGAGTCCTTTTGAAGCATTATATGGCAGAAGGTGCCATACACCTCTAAGTTGGAGTGGACCATAGGATAAGTTAATACTTGGACCTGATGAATTGTAAGAAATGGAAAGGACGGTAAAGATAATTCAGCAAAATATCAAGATAAAAAGAGAATTCAATGTGGGTGATCATGTCTATCTGAGGATTAAGCCCAGGAAGAGTAATTTGTCCACTGGTAGCTATGAAAAACTAGCACCATGCTACTGTGGACCTTTTGAAGTACTGGAAAGAGGTTGACTAGTAGCATACAAGATGGCTTTACCTAGTCACATTAAGGTTCACGATATTTTTCATGTTTCACTATTAAAAAAATATGTGCATGATGCTACTCATGTTATTGATTGGAATGTGATACAGATGGAACCCAAAGGGGAAATCCTTCCAGAGCCACTTCGAATCTTGGCACAGTAAGAAATTGAGCTCTAAAACAGGATAGTAGCGAGGGTGAAAGTGTAGTGGAAACACTTTTCACCCGAAGAGGCTACTTGGGAGAGAGAGGAAGATATGAAGGAAAAATACGCATCACTGTTTGAAAAGTTAATTTTATTTTTTTGTGTTTACAAAAACCAGGACAGTGTTTTTCTTTAGAGGGGGAATATGTAATGCCCCTAGTTTCTATGCTTTTATTAGAAATTTTAACAAGTCCAAAAGGGTATAGTGGACCCCAATGGAAAACAATTGTGTGGATTTATTTTATTATTTCAAGTTAATAAAATAAAATGGAAATTAATTGTGAAAAGACTAGATTATGATTAGAGATCTCGAGACCAAGTCCATTAGGATGGATAAGGTTGACAAGGCTTTCCTTGCTCTCCAAAAATCCTTCGAGGAAATAAATTAAAAATTATATTGGAGATAAAAATCTAAAAATATACCCTAGTAAAGAGGAAGTTACTAGGAACAGGTGGAATAAAGCTAGAAAGAGGAAAATATTGTTTTAAGGTACTTTTGTGGAAGAAACAAAAGGAAAGCCTAGGAAAAAAGGAAAACACCATACTGATTTAACTGAACGCAGTTAAGAAAACAAGCTGATGGGAAAGCAAGCTTAAATAAGGAGATTTAGGATAGACAAGAGGTTGTTTATTTCCGGAGGATTTGATCTCTTCTCAGGGGGGGGTTATGGAGAAAGAGCTCAAAGGTTCGGTGGAACCTAGTCTACCTTAAGTGGTATGCACAAGTTAATTTCATTTTAACTTAGAAATTGAGTATTGTTATGATTATGCCGGTGAAGTAAGATAGTAAATATAAATGAACTTGTTTAAATCTGGACATGAGTAGATATTGTGCAATTAAGGCTAAGTATAAATCATGTGAGAGGTTTGTACTTTGAACAAAGTAGGCTATAACAAGTATAGTACATCTTTGTATTATTGCACAGAAATAAATCTATAGAGTACCAAATCTCAGAATATCTAAACCTTAATGAAGGTTTAAATATGAGGTTAGGCAACTCCGAGGAATTTAGTTCTGAATTATATTACTGTCTCAGCATTAGCATGAAATTCTATTACCCAATTGATGCAGAAGTAATGTAAATATGTAGAACAGTTCCTATTAAACTTAATCGTTCAAGTAAATCACAAGAAATAATAGAACTAGTAATAGAACTGAGAAATAAAGTACTAGCATTGAGATTATCACAGTAATAAGTTGCAAGAAGGAACTTAGCAATTATTACAATTTTGAATTATAGTCTTTAAGAAAACTAGTACTTATGAACTATAAATGTAAATTCATTAGAGATGAAATAAGTTCTTTAATTTTTTTACAGATTTATGTAGGTTAAGGATTTACATCCCAATAATTACATAGTCCATAATCCAACTGGGTATCATTAAATTATACAAAGGGAGAACTTTGTCTCATAAAATATAGACTATATCATATCTCTGTAACTATACTGGGATAGTATATCTGAAAACTCTAAAACAGATTATTGGACCAGCCTAAAGAGGAGAAACCTACCGTTACGTTTGACTATGAGATACTTTCAACAATATGCAAATTAAGTTGGAGTCGAAAAATATGTGCACCAAATAGAAGCTATGAATTAGTTTCGAGTTCATGTTTTTAAAAATAATGATAGATGTTAAAACTCAAACAGAGATAAGAATTTTACCTTGTGAATGTAGAAGGGACGTCCAACCTATAGTAATAAGAGACAATTAATTATTACAGTAAAATGAGTACTTCTGTAGAAGTTGCAAACAATTAAAGGTGAGCAATAAATCGACGAAACATAGTTAAATTCTACAAGAATAATGTTTTCCCAATATAGAAGTAAATATTGCGGATTCAACATAAATTTCTTAAGGATTATAACCTTATAATTTATTGAAAACAATATAGTTTAAGAGAATGACAGAAAGGAACTTAGTCTGACGATATATATAGTATTCTGTAATAGAGGAGAATACGTTGCAATTAAAATTTAATTGAAATTGTTAAAATAGAGAAACCATATCTCTCCGCAACAGGTGTATGAGACCTCAGAAACTTGGACCTAGAAAGAAATCTCCAAATTGTGTATTCGGAAATATGAAATCATATTTCTCACAGAGTATGGAGTAACGAAAATATATGAATTGGTAACGAATATGAGATATGTCGGAAACCTACAAGGTCTCGTACAAATCAAGCTAAGAATAATACAACCAGAACATACATAGAAACATTTAATAGAGAGAGGGCAGACATACTATAACTATGTACTTGGAGAACTTGATACCAATGAAATGACAAGTCCAACTGAGCCGAGACAAGAACCATAAACACATTCCATTTCTCTGGTCAGCTGTAATGGAAAAAATAATCGATGTTAGGATTTGTTTTAAGACTAAATTCACAAACAAAATCATTGACAGTAACCAACTAAACAACTCTCATAAAGAAATTCGTAAAAATCACAGGAAGAATAATTGCGTGCAGAAATGCCATGATAGTTCATCGATTTAACTGACTTACTATTCAAACCATCATGGGTAGAACGGACATCGAGCCAATGCTACACGGCAACAACGCTGTGCGTTAAGAGCTGCAAGCTTCACTGCAAACCGAAGGCAAACAAGAAAAATAAGATTAATATCTAGCTGAAAATGATAGTAGAGGTAAAGAAATCAAATGGTAAAATTTGAAAGACGCAGACTGAAAGGGAATGATAAATAAGTTAAACCTTCACAATAAATCCAAACTGCATCTAAAAACTCAGTGCAGAAGAAATTACTGAATGGTGATTTGAATAAGCATTACATGCGTTAGAGATATTGAGAATGGAAATTCCTCTGTGCGTAGAAAACACAAATCAAATCTCTGCGTACCATTAGAAAATCTCACTTATGTAAAGATATCGTTAGTTGGGAAGTCGAGATACCAATGGCCACCAGAAATGAAGTGCACAAATGAGATAGAGGGTGATTGTCAACAGAGAAATCAGAAATGATTTCTCTCAAACGAAAATGAAACTTCTTATTGGATCTCAAACCCTAATTTCGGTTCGATCAAAACCCTCCACATATAATAGATCTGGCAGTCAGAATAATTCCCGGAGATTGACGGGTTAAATCAAGAGCCATGTGAACTAGTACCTTTAATTAAATTTGAAGAATCCCAATGAATATCTCATGCAGTGGTGGTTGGAATCGTATATGGAGAATTAAACCGTACCTATCCACAGTAAATGCAATAGGACCGGCGAGTTTAACTAGGAGTGACGTGGAGCCTCTAATAACTGAGTTAGCATATGTGATAAGATAGGTTAGCTCAAATGTCAAATCTCAATGGCCATATGAGTGATCCCTCATGAAAACCCTGTCTCATTTAATATCGAAAAATGATCCATGGACATTATACATTGAGAAATGGGTTAAGAAAAAAGATTGAAATAAATACATATAACTGTGGTGATGAATCTTAATAAGGGTTGCATGAACATTGCAAAGTTATGGAATGATGTAGAAGGTGAGTTGTATAAACTCAGGAAATGAAATGTGCAATAGTATTGAAGGGCTCGTATTAAGGGTTCTAAACCTTTATAAATATTAATAACACTTATAAAGGATCCATACCACAGTGAGTGTGATTGTGAATAAATAAATAAGTAAATAAACAAATATATATATATATATATATATATATATATATATATATATATATATATATATATATATATAATAACTTTTAAAAGCAAAGTTAAACAATAGTGATAATTGATACCCTTATAATGAAAGTGGGTTGTTTGTAATTTAATATATATGTGTGTCAGAACATATATATATGTGTGTGTGTGTGTGTGTGTGTGTGATGGCTTTTAAGGTAAAGCTCAATAATGAATATAGGGTTGAGGGTAGTTAGGTTTAGAAAGGGTCTTAGTTATTAGTGTTAAATGGAAAATTGTTATTAATAGTTAGGAGGGGAAAGTTAACTATTGATATACAAATTATCATGTGAAATAAAATAGGGAGGAATCCCTAAACTTAGAATCTTATTTGAGATTTTATAATTTGAGTATTAGTCACACTAGTATATGAATAAGCTTGAGAGATGTAATTGTATGACAAAGTAACTTGTTGAGGGTGGAGGTGCATCAGAATGTGATAAAAAATATTCTGTCCATAGGATGAAATTAGTGTTAGCACTATAATTATGAAAAAAAATATTTGTCGAAATGGAGATGTTACAGGATCAATATTAAAAACACAAGAGATTAACAAACCCTAACAATAAATAGTTTAAATTAAAAAAATTATGAAATTAATAAACCATAAGAATCAATATTTTAAAATCAACACATTAATAAACCCAATGGATTATTCATATTATAAACCAAAATAACTAATAAACCCAAGGGTTTAATATTATAAACCAAAATAATTGGTGAACCAAATGGAAAAATACTAAAAACATAAGAGATCAACAAGCCTAAGAAATCCATATTAAATACATAAGAGATTAGTAAAGCCTAGGAATAAATATTATAGATGCAAATGAATGAGAAACTCACCCCATTATTAAAGCGATTAATAAATCTTAGGAATTAATTCTTTAAATAAAAAGGAATGATAAAGTCACATGATTATTAATATTATAAACTAAGGGGAATAATATTAAACCAAAGAGATTAAAATTATAAACTCGAAGTATATCAAATCCCTTTGATAAATACTATAAACCGTGAAATAAAGATGATTGACCATGGTTGACTTAAACATTGATACCATTTCTGTCACAGTGCGATGTTGGACTAAGTATAATCATGGTTGGCCATGGTTTATTTTAATATTGAGACAATATTTGTTATAATGTGACATTCGACCATGGAAGACATTGTTAGACTATGGCTAACACTCATTAACAATGGTTTCTCATTGTTGATTTTCATATTGAGACAATGAATTTTATAATGTGACATTGGACCATACATTAATATTAAACTGTAGGACTAATATTTTAAACACAAGAGATTAATAAACCCAAGGGTTTATTATTATAAACCAACATAATTGGTGAGTGCAAGCATAAATATTAAAAACCTAAGTGATCAATAAGGCTAACATATCAATATTAAAAACACAAGAGATTAATAAAAATTAAGAATTAATATTTTAAACTCAAAAACCTACGAAATTAATAAACCCTAGGAATTAATATTTTAAAACAAGAAATTAATAAACTCAATGGATTATTGATGTTGTAAACCGAACTAAGTAATAAGCCCAAGTGTTTAATATTATGAACCAAAGGAATTATTAAAATTATAAAGCTAAGGAACAAATAAACAAAAACATTTAATATTATAAACCCAACCGAAAAATATATATATTTTTTTTTCTAAGTAAGATTAAATTCTATTAGTTAAACATAAAATACATGGAGGCTCTGGCCTCTGCAGTTCAACCCTGTATCAGTGGCATAGTTTGCAACAAAGCAACAAAAATGAAACTGCCCATGCAGGGGAAACTAGCCCACAGAGAGTTTGAGTCGCTGCCTCGAGTGAGGAAACCAGCGTTATACTGACATATGTGATTGTACCAAACATAGATAGAAACAGATTAAAAAAAATATGATGCTAGGGTCCATAAACTGGATAAAACCTGAAAGTCTAGGTGTCATGGGGTGCTGGAGGAGTTTCTTGGACTATGAGGCATCTGTATTCATCGTCATCCGCATCCTGGGTGCCCAATGCAGCATGTCGTGGCTCTGTGGCATCACCACCTTTACCTCCGGCCTACCTGCTCTGCTCCTTATCATCTTTACTATATCCCGAGCTGCTACTACTGTCCGAGCGCGAATTTTTCTTGCCAGGAGCCTGTTGCTTCTTCACCTCTTCACAAGGGTCGAGGTTGCTGCGAGGGCATGAATGTAGAATGGGCTGACTGAGGCTAGGAGCCTCGGCGGGATCCTCCTAGAAGGAAACCGAGATGCTGGCTACAACATGAGGGCGGTCGGAGGTGCATTGAAAGTGGAATTGGGTAGTGATGGGGGTCAGCGAAATGGCAGAGGGGACCAGGCGAGGCGGAGGCTGTGGAGAAGGCTCAGAGGCAGAGGGCTGAGTGGAGGGATGAGACAAACCAAACAGACGACCATGTCTACTGCGGGTTTCAGGGTGCCTACCCCCAGAATGCTCTAGGGAGGAGGACGAAGAATTGGACAGAGAGGAGGGGGATGGATGAGCAGTGTGGCCTCTGCTGCAGCAATGCCTGCATCACATGCGATGCCTAAAACAAGGCATAGTGGCGCAATAGGGGCGGAAGGCGCTCTAGGAAGTGGAGGGAGCAGGGAAGGCAGAAGGCAATTGAAGCTCAGAGGTGGAATTGAGGCCAGAGGTAGCAAAGAGGCGCAAATGGCAGAGGATGCTCTGCGAGTAGTAGTGGCCGAGGAGAAATTCAATGCAGCATCGAAGACTGCAGCGTCTCCCAATCGACGTGCGAAAGCCTGGCTCCGCCACCTCAGGGGAGCAGCAAATTCGTAGGGGGGAAGGCTGGAATAGCATAGAACTAGAAGGCCGAAAGAAAGAACCAGAAGGCCGAAGAACATAGCTAGACGAATGAACGAGGAGTGGCATTTTGAGGCGGAAGGAGCAGCCTCAACGTTCGCAGTGGAGTAAACGCTACTTGGGGCGACGGCCCAAGCTATTAAATGGAGTTGATGGCCGTAGGTGTGGCTTGTGGGTGGCCATGTGGCCTTGCCACGCACCGACCCACAAGCCTAGAACCGTATATTTGCCCTTAAACACCCACATTTGAGGACCCAACCGAAAAATATTATAAACCTAAGGGATAAATATTAGTATTATAAACCAAGAAATTAATAAAACCTAAGAATTAATATTTTAAAATCAAGAGATTAATATACACTAAGAATTAATAGTTTAAACCCAAAAACCTAAGAATTTAATAAACCGTAGGATTTAATATTTTAAACTGAAGATATCAATAAACCCAAGGGATTATTAAATATATAAACCAAAAGAATTAATAAACCGAAGGGTTTAATATTATAAACCAAAGGAATTAGTGAACCCAAGGGAAAATTATTAAAAAACCTAAGGGATCAATAAGGCCAAGGGATCAATATTAAAAACACAAGAGATTAACAAACCCTAACAGTAAATATTTTGAACTTAAAAACCTAAGAAATTAATAAACCATAAGAATCAATATTTTAAAATCAACTAATTAATAAAGTCAAGGGATTATTAATATTATAAACCAAAAAAACCGATAAACCCAAGGGCTTAATATTATAAACCTAAGGAATTGGTGAACTAAATGGAAAAATATTAAAAAAGTAAGAGATCAACAAGACCAAGGGATCCATATAAAAAACATAAGAGATTAGTAAAGCCTAGGAGTAAATATTTTAAATACAAATGAATGCTAAACTCACATGATTAATAAATCTTAGGAATCAATATTTTAAATAAAAATGATTGAAAAGTCACATGATTATTAATATTATAAATAAACGGGAATAATATTAAACCAAAGAGGTTAATATTATAAACCCGAACTACATAAAAATCCTTTTGAAAATTACTATAAATCGTGAAATAAACATGGTTGACCATGCTTGATTTAAACATTGAGGCAATTGTGGTCACAATGCGACATTGGACCAACTATTACCATGGTTAGCCATGGCAAAGATGATGACCTCAAGACTAATGCTATTCTATAGTGCCTAGAAAAACAAACACTAATAAAACAAAAAATTGCATCATCAAAATATTCCTATATGAAAATGTAACTTTATAATGTAAAAAAATACCATAAAATAATGTAACCAATAAACACAATTCAATATATTATTTTAACTAAATATATTATTAATTTCTAATGAAAATAATTAGATATTTTAATTAAAAAAAAATTATAACATTAAACATTTTGAATTGATAGTCCAACTTTCCTATAAAAAGAAATAAAATAATACCATATTTGACATCCTCAAAATATTTCATTATATGAAATATTTAAATATAATATTTTATTCATTATATAAAATATTTAATATAATATCTAAACTCTGCTCTTTTCGGTAGGATTTGTCCTGATGATGGGTCTTGTTCTAGACCCAAAACGTAGAAAAATGCACACTGTGGATGATATCTAACCTCCTCTCTTTTTGGCAGAATTTTTCGTGATGATGGATCTTGTTCTAGACCCGAAATGTAGACGAAAAAATGCACACTATAGAGATTTCGAATTCACAAAAAATTAAAATCTATAATTTAAATATAATTTTTAAATTTATTTCTTTTTAGTAAAAATATACCAACTAAGAAAACTATTAGTTGTTTTTTTGAAATATTCCTTTTAACTATAATTAGAAATTATAATTAGAAACACTTTAATAAAATGCCAAATGCCAAATGCCATTCTAGCCGTGTTGATGGCCACTCTATAATAATGCTATCACTCATGAGCTGAATTAAAAAATTTGAAACCACAATGTAATATATTATATTTCAATAGAACTGGATGAACTTGCAAACATGATTGAGTGAACAGAGACAATTAAGCAATAAATTTTTCTTTTAACGAATTCATTTTTTTATCAAATATTTTAGTATATATAATTATCAATATTTCATTTTTTTATCAAATATTTCAGTATATATAATTATCAATATTTCAGTATATATAATTATCAAAATTTCATTGCTGTTGAGGTTTTATAGAAGGCTAGAGTAGTGTAGATTGGTAATTCAAATGGTTGATTGAAACGGACGGACGGGGAGAACGTTTTGGACGAACAGAAGTTGCATCCACAGTTAATTTTTTCTCATGTTATCTCTCAATTCTTTTTTGAAGGATGCTAAGACTGATCTAAATAAAGCTCAACCTTCGATTTTTATATTAGACGAAGAATCGTCTGGGCAAGGTCAAACCTTGATTTCACCTTGGTCAATGAAATCCGACCATATTTACAAAATAGAAAATTAATTGAGCTAACGGATTATTATTATTATTATTATTATTATTATTATTATTATTATTATTATTAGGTTAAGAACAAGTTATACGATAACCTCCACTGTCTCAGGATGGCGAGGGAGAAATGTCAATGTCAGGCATGAAGCTGAAGAGGTATTAATGTAGCTTTAATATTCAACCAATATTATAGGGTTTTGGAGGTTAATTGGTTTGATTTGGATGGACGCAGATGATGTTCTCAGTTATCACCAAGAATTGGAAAAGATGAAACACAATTACTTTATTATGAGTAAAGGATTTTTCAGCTCTGCATTGAACGTCCCTGGCACAACTTTCTACAAAAGCATGCAGGTAATAATAAAACTCATTCCACACAAGCTTGAAGGTAATAATAAATACACGTCGTTCGTATTTGACTACGTCTCGAGGGTCAATGTTGATGTATTTATTCTCACTTCTGAAAAATTTTTACGAATTTATATTATTTAAATGTTTTATATATTTATTTAATTTTTGTTTTCTTAGATGTTTAGATTTTTTTTGTTTTGGTTAATATGATAGAAATTTCAACTTTAATGTAAAATGGATATTTTTACACATTATATTAGATTGTAGAATTTAGATGGTAGAATGAACAAAAAAACTTTAATTATATTTTGAATTTTAAAATATTTTGAAAATTTAATAGGTCTAAGAAATTAAAAAATAAATTTGTTACTTTTATAAAAAGATATTAAATTTTAATATAACATTATATTTATTTAATTTCTAATCTAGATTATATAATATTAATTTTATTTGTTTTTTTGTTTAATATAAATTTTAAAGAAGTATAATTCTATTATTATTATTTTTTTGTGTTTTTTAATTAAATCTTCTAGTTACTTAACAATCTGTATTGATGTTAGATCTAGGATTTTTGTGATTCATGATGTACATAAATGTCTTTATGATCAATCACATCATTAAGATTTGGTGTACATTAAGAACCAACTAATGTGGTAAATTAATCAATTTTCATGACTAAATAGTATTAACCATGATTGCGAGGAGATACCCCTTAGCCATTAGTGAATTAGTTATTAAGGGAATAAAATTCAAATAAGTTGTTAGGAAATATTTATTAAATAGTTTAATTTAAATAAATAATTGTTAAATAATATCAAATAATATATATATATATATATATATATATATATATATATATATATATATAGGGTTATAATAATAATAATCATAAAAAGGATTAACATTTTTCATTATCAATATCATATAATCATTCATAAAGTTGAAGAATAGTTAAAAAGTATGGATTATTAGGAGTATATATATTTTAACCAAATAAATTAATGGAAAGAATAAAGAACAAGGGTTTAGAATAAGATCAAAATTTTATAAATTAATAAAGAAGTTAGGAATTTATACGAAAATATTATAATAATAAGGATATAGGTTTAAGTATGGATAAATAATATTTATAATAACCAAAGAAATTGCTATGCGGTTTTATTAAAATAAGTAAGAAAATAAAAAATAAAAAAATAGATGGGATATTAAACCATAAACTCAAAGACCTAACGTGATGAGAATCCAAGCGAGAGGGGGAGGAATCAGATAGGGAAATTCAGAGTCTAGCTCTTTCTAAATTTCCAATCATCATCCCTATTTAGATTCCTAGCATGCCTTTCAATACGAATAGCCTCTCTAAGCTTCCTATGGTGGAAATAATCAACCTTAGAAATGACCTTGGAGTCCTCAATACAAACATGGTGACTAGATTTTTCTGCATGTTAAGCTAGAGTTGATGTGAACGAACAATTGTGCCTAGTGTCTGCAACATGCTCGTGGATTCTCTGTTTACTCGACCTTTCCGTTTCTCCAATATAAGGAATACCACAAGAACAAGGAATCATGTCAACCCATGTTTTATCCTTTCGGGTCAAAAGGTTCCTTGACAGACCCAAGAGAATTTCTAATTGTACGTAGAGTTTTGAATGAAGAGGAGAAATTATTCATTCTAAGGACATGGTAAATCTTGTCCGTGGTCCCTTGGATAAACGAGAGATTAACCTTGGATATAGGATCCACGTGAGAATTTTTTCCTCTTAACCCTTTATAGGCCTTTTGAAAGGCTATAAGACCCTGATTTATACTATACCCATTATTTTTAAAGACATCAAGAAGATGTGATTTGTCTGACTCCAGGTGAATGTCATCAGAGATTCTTAGAGTAAGGGTAGCAAGAGTGCAAAGAAAAACAAATTTATGGGCAGGAAAATGATGAGAATAAGCATGAAGAGATTGTTCCCTGTGAGTTTTCTTACAAAAATCTAGGTGAGAAATAGAACCATCATCCATTCTAGAGAGGAGGATGTCAAGGAAGGGGAGGAAACCGTCCACCTCTACTTCCATCGTGAAACTGATGGAAACGGAATAGGAATTCAGGTGGCACAGAAACATACCTAACTTCTCATGACCACGAGGCCATATAACACAAGTATCATCCATAAAAATCTTACACTTTTTAGGGCGAAATTGAGCTGAGGCTAAGGCCTTAGTTTCAAAATCTTTAATAAATAAGTTAGCAAGTATGTTTCCCTCTATGTAATATTTCTATCTCCACTACTTTGAGATTCGTTGACCAATGTAGACACACCATACCATGATAACCTATAATTATTAGCTTGGTTTCATCCTTCAATCAACACCATCATCCAATCAAGATTATCTACAATGTATAAATGTATTGCAACCCACTCTCGACATGTTGTATTAACATAAAACAATTCACATATAAAAAATTAGTTACCATGTTATACCTTCGTAATAATGGATTATGCAGGAAGACTAAAAATTAAATAAGTACAATATATATAGAAACAAAAATTTCAAATGTGTTATAAATCTAAACTATCTACTTACATCTCACTTTTTTCATTCTTCCTTTCCCCAGTAGGTACTCCCCTTCAAATTTGTTCATGGACTTGACATACCAAATGCAATCTAAAACATTATTGTTTTTTTCTATTGTAGGATCATATTGACGAATATAACCATTGTTTGATATACTATACATGGCTCTATCATAGAAGCCTCATGATGCGCTCTTTTTTTGGCCAAATCCTTCAGTGATTTCAAGCGTGTGTCAACCATCCACATTAATTTTGTGTGTAAACGTCCACACTTTTTAATCTACTTTACTTGTCGTATGATGTATTGGTCTTATGAATTGAAAAATTTTAGAGGTAGATAGATTTTCATTCCACAGAGTAGATGAAGAATTTTTTTCCTTCAACACTTTAGATATTCTTTATTGATTTATTTAGATAAAATCCATCTACAATTGAATAAATAAAATCATAGTTTTCAACAAAAAAATTATATTGTACATGATGACAAGTAAAACACATGGAGTCCAAAATATGAAACACGACAACTTATTGAAAAAATTACACTTTGCACATAAATATGCACTTACCTCATGTATTTACCAAGATCATATATAAATATTTAGACATTGTTGTCAAATTTTTCTGGGAGAGACATAGGTAGAACTTACTATGACAAAAATAATGATTGATCATTATTTTTTCCAAAATTAGTGGAAAACAAACACTAATTAACACTATGTTTCAGCAATGTATAATATATATATACATAAAAATAATTTCCTTAATGAAGGTATGCCAGTCATGAGCTTTTACCACACCTCATTCACCTTTTTGTTTAGGAATTTCTTTATGTTTTAAGAAAATCGAGCTTAAAATTTATTTTTTTCAATAACCTCTTTAACATCATTGTTTTGTCACTATGTCAACAAACGTAGAAGGGTGCTTATATTTTTCCTATCTCCATCGCTATTTGAATGAATCACGATTTGTAATTGATGGTTTTACTCCGAAATGTCATTACAAATCTTGAGAATTTTTTATTTTTCTCTCTTTCCTTATAAGACTTTCCATTAAGAATTTAAGGAGTCTGAAAATAGCTTAAATGAAACTCCTCCTCGAGGAATGAGTGGTATAAATGATAGCAATTAGTTCCAGTATTGGGGGAACCTCTCATGACATGAATTTGACAAGAGGATGTATAATAGGACCACTCAACGTAGTGGTTCCTCCAAGAAACTGTAAAACACCAAGTGAAAGTGAATGGTAGGACAAGAAGATGATTATGATGGACTAAACAAAAAAAGGCTCAAACTAGAAAAATAGGCTTATAAAAAGTGGAAATCACAAGGGATGAACATGTGGAATCCACTTGGGGTGTGGCTAGGAAAGAGATGAAGAAGAGGACATGAGAATCAAATTCTATTTCATGGAGGGTTATATGGAGGGATTCGGAGAAGGTAAAAAATGAGTGCATGGACACAAATTAAGCTAGAAGGTGATAAGTAGGGTATATATGTACAAGTAAGCTCTACTGCCAGGACCCGACATTCATAAAGGAAATGGTGAAAGTCACAACATTACGGGATTGAACCTAAGACAAAGAAATAGTGTTGACTGTCGAAATGCAATATCAGTGAAAATGACTTTCCCCTATATGCGAGTAGAAGCATCAAACCTAAGTACGAGTGTAATAAATGTTAGATTCCCAAGATATAAAAAAAAGTGCACTTCTAAATCCTCTTGCAAAAGGTAGACTAGAAAACATATTATAAAGATTAAAAAACCCTCTAAACCTGAAAAATTAAAAAAGGAATATTCTTAAAGATTCCAAAATAGGTTATAAAAGCAACTCATACCTCTCTAATTTGTCATTGTGAACTTGAGAATAAAGGAGGAGAGAGATTCCAAGGGTTCGAGAGCAAGAGAAAGGAGGAGCAAGTGGCCATATTCAACCAAGTAAGTAGAAATCACCTCTTTCTTTGTAATTTTCACATGGGATGCTTGAGCATAGCCAATTTTTAAGTGGCCTTAAAGTTTTAGAGGGAAAAACTTCCCGAACGCGGGAATGTAATGGGAAAAATTTGGCTAGAAAAGCTTAGTCCCAGGCATGCTACGAGTTGTGTGCGTCCAGGGGTGATTTTTTCTAATGTGAATGGTGTGACCGAGGGGAAAATTAGGATTTTTTTAAATATTTTTTCCCTAAATCAAATTTTTCTATGGGAAATGTATTTTCCTCTAATGTTAATGAGCCATAGAGTGTTTTTTACCGCAGAAGAAAACATGGTAGATTGGAGAGAGAGGAAACATTCCAAAAATAAAATACAAACCATGGGCCATGGGCCAACCATCAATGGTTTGAGGGATTGTGGTTTGCTAATGTTTTCCAGGATACCAAGCATGATCAGTCAGTTATATCTCCTTACATACATTGTATGGATGTGGGATGTAGACACCCAAAAATTCATAGTTGGCCCAGAGACTTTTACTATAGATACTTCGGACATATACTCCATTACGGGTTTGTGAAGGCGGGGAGCTCCGATGGTGCTATCCAAGGTTCACGGTACTAGTGGGGAAACCATTAGAAGTATGAGGGATGCTCATTATAGGCACGTTCAAGGGGGAGACAAGCCTAAAATCCTCATAGAGGACATACAACACCTAACAGTACAAACACTAGCATACATTGTAACCTAAGTAGCAGGGAACACATTACCCCATGCAGTAATAATACCACATCTCGAGTTATGTATCTGATCCCTATAACCTACCTTGTTTAAAGATTGTGAAGGGATGGTTGCCAATTTGAAGGCTCAACTCAAAAATATGAAGAGGAAAAAAACCGATACATGTGGTTATGGGAGCTTACTAGTAAGTTTCTTCTTTGAGAAGATTGTGGTTATGAGACCCCATACAATCGACTATGCCATGTTTCCACTCGTAAGGGAACCTTAGATGGTCAGACGGTGTTATACTTTACCATGGGATGAGAGAGTGCACACTAGCGGCTGGTACCCAAACACTTATTCCAAATGTATAAGAGAAACCACATTATTAGTAGATGACTACCTATATAATGGGGTGGAATTCACAGGGGATCCTGACATAGTCTCCCCCCATGGAAAAGAATTTGATGGGAGAGGTAAAAAAAAATTGGTTTTTTATGTTTTGTAATTTTTTTGATATTTTGGAATATTTATTTTACATAGTCGCTAAATATCATGTTCTTCATATGCATATGTGACACCTACACACCCAACAAGATACTCTCCACTAAGGAGACATGTACCATCGGCCAGAGTCCTAGCTGTACCGATAGAAGAGATAGAGGATGAAGATGAGGAGCTACGGGAGCTTATGCGGAATTTCGAGGGACTAACATGTGGAGTTCCTCTAAGGAGGATGGATGAGACTCCCCGACACATGTAGAGGCACACCATAGGGGTTTCTTCATCTCATCAACGAGGTCTCCTCCACTACATTTTAAATGTGATTTATGTTACCATAAGCACCACTGAGTGGGGGAAATAATACAGGGTTGTGCATTTTTTTATGTATCAAAATATGTATGGAATAGTAGCTAAGGCCTTAGTTTCCTAGTTTTAAACTATGTAATCAATCCTTTCATATAAAAAAATACTAACTTCTATGTGTTTTTCTACTATGTATGTACAATAGATGTTTAATAGTTCATGTGAATGGTTTAAAATGTTATAAATGTGACAAACACCAATCTAACATATAAACAGCTAATGAATAAACTAATAATTTGTGGTCTAGAGTTATATGTACATAATCAATATAATCAAATGAACCCTCTGAGAGATCTATGCTCTAAAAGTAACAAAAAAGAGTTTGGTTCCTTACAGAGTAGAAATGGTTGAGTTGAGACACTGAGTTGAGATTCAAGTTGGAGAACAAGGTGGCATACGCCAAGACAACTAGCCTCGGTCAAGAGCTCGATGACAACACTATATCCGACCATGTTGTTTGTGATAGAGTGAAGACAGATAACCCTAGAAATCACAATATCTTAAGTGGGTGAAAAGAGGACCCAAGCAGCGGAAGCAACATTCCTAGTGTAATGGCTTACACCATCTACAAATCCTCTATAAGGCAGTGAGGGTGTTGACATTTGTATAGAAAACACTAGACACATGAATTACACAAAAAAATTTGGTAAATTCTAATGACAAGAAAAAATAAACTGAATACACTCACTCTTATATAAAGTATATACAAGCATGAAATAGTCCAATAGGTCATGATGCCAAGGGTTTCTATACATGAACTTATGGGATGAAGAGACCATATGGTTCGCCAGTGTAAATCCATGCCAAATGAAGTCAAACTGCCCAACCTAGAAAGGTTGACCATGGTAGGGATATCCTAACATATTCATACTTTCAAAATTATCCTAAGTATATAAGGGAGGATCAATAAATAATGGAGGTACACGACACTCATCGACAAGTGGTGAGGGAAATTAGCTCGCAATTTTAGTAGTAGAAGCCCATGACTTAACTCTTTGCATGGGTGGAAATTGTGAGGAAAACCGTGGAGTTTCCCCCTAAGTCAATTAAATATTTAAAATTCTAGGCTCGATGTGTTACATAACATGGGATTTAGAGGCATCAAGAGGTATAACTTCCCAACGATGATTGATGGATGGATCCATTACTCTCAAGTTCACTAGCCAAAGGGGTTTGTCTATGGGAGAGTTAGGTGGAAGAAGCAGAGTGGTCACCTATGTGGGTGGAAGATTTTGATCATATTCCATATTATTATGGAGTTTCTGACCAATGTTAGTAGCTACTGACAGGATTACCGAAGGGACAATATCTTCCACACAAGCAACGAAGGGTGATCATTAGGTTGATCGTATTCTATAATTACAGGTGACACCAAACACATATCAAGAGGTCTATGGGGTCAATAGGTTCCAGAAGAGATCATATGCATAGGATCAATGGTAGGATTTAAAGGAGTTTTGAGCAAAGGGATTTGAGGAAAAAATTCCATAAGAGTAGAACTTTTAAAAATTCCAGCGCCAACACTCTGAAATTGACTAGGGTGGTCTCCCACAAGTGGTAAAAAATTCCCTGTGGCATAAATATGGGTCAATGACATGCAATAGTCAATCTCATTGATGGTGATATTTTTTCCTTCATGATGAAATAAAAGTAGATGGAAAAAAAATGAGAAGATGGTGATCATCACATAAAACCAAGTACGACCAAGGAGTAGTTTTTAATCTAATGAGGTGTTAATTACTTCGACATCTACATATATATTTTTTACACCTAACTCGATGGAGAAATGTGGAAGGACCCCCTTTGGTAATAAATTATGACTGTCAAAGGCTTGGAGAGTGATGTTGGATGCGGTGAGTGTTTGATATCTAAGAGCCTTCCAACAGGATATTGACATCACACATGTGTGAGTGTCCATCCACCATAGTGGGATGCATATTCTTTTGAAAGATCCACACAATAAGTTGGAAGGAAATCGGGTGGGGAAGACAATGAGATTTTTTCTCGGCATTGAAACCAATTAGACTAGAGTTAGATAAATCAACTCCACTGATGACAGGCAACAAGGATTTTCACAACTGAAGAAAACTTTGCAAGACCTCCAAGGCAGACATGGAACACGGAGCCTGGGAAATATATTCAATAATATTGTAATGTTAAGAAGACCTGGAAAACTCCAAAGGCTTAACCAAAGTAAGAGGTCCAATTGAACTAGGTGTAGTTGGTGAGTCCTTAGAAGGATAATTGAAATTAGGAACATCATATGATTTGGCTCGCATAGTCATATTTACATCTTCTTTGCACATGAGTATGACTAAAGTGTGAGGGGGATGGGAAGAGGACCCCTCATTTCCCCCTTGTAGTGGTCAAGAAGGTTTAGAAACCATATGTTGCTAAGGTTATGTAGGGAATGGATCAGTCAAAACAATAGGTTCTTCAATAGATGGTGGTGAATGAAGCCTATGACCCTCATTCATTCGAGGAAACTCATGATTAAGTTGATCACGTTGGCAAATTCTACAGGGGAACTTGAATTTCTAGCGACACTCACCAGTGCCCCCTCCTTGACTCTGACGATTGGTTTGAGACACCTGGGCCATTTTATTTCGTTGTTTATTTTTCTTATTATTTTTATTTTTCTCACCATTCGATTAAGGTTTTTTCTTCAGTTGAGTGGAATTCACCGTGATAACATCAGCGAAATGCTCACGAGGGGGAGCTTTAGCAAATCTAGACGGACTTGTTGGGGCTTGGGACGTAAAAATCAATTGCCCAAGGTGGGTAGCAAGTTGGATCATAGAATCAGAAATAGAATGAATCACACCATCGAAGTGTCATCCCCGAACAAGTTTAGGAGGGTCAATAGAAGGCTTAGGGGCATTCAAAAACACTTTGTATAATGTACTTGATTGTGAATAGATGCGATCCAAATTTTTGGCAGCTAAAATGGCTTGTTGCTCTGTAACGGCTCGAAACATAGACACATCATTGGAAATTTTAGGTTGGAGAGATCAAATGAACCATTTAGATAAAATTTCATCAGGTAGTTTGGTTCTCTCTAACCTCTTGCAACAATGCCACTGATGAATGTGATAAAAAGTTAACATGGAATCATCTTTTTTAAATTTGGACAAGAGGTAAGAGTCAAGATCATACCGAGTAGAAACCTGAAATTTTGTTAAGAAGGATTTATCTAGGGAGGAAAAGTCACCATAGGATGCAGTGTATAACTAGATATACCACTTTGCGGCATCCCTAACTAACATACTCCAGAACAAGTCAAATTTAACATATCCACCAAAGAATTAAATTAGCACCATAAATGATAGGTGGTGATGTTATTGGATGGAATGTCCCAAAGCTTCCCTTCAATATTTGGAATATTTGATGGTAATCGTGTGGGCATGGGTGGCCACCAGGGATCATGGTGGATGAAGTCATTAGTCAATTTGGATAAATTCGATAAATCAAGAGAAGATAAAAACAGATTTTGGATTTTAATAAATGGGTCATTGGTAGGAGAAGCCTTTGAAAAACTGTGTAGTCCCCCAGATACAGATTATATGAATGCAATGTTGGTGTAGAAAATGGTTTACATTGGAAAAAGGTTGATGTGGGTCAAAAAGACTTGTAAATGGATGTTCCCCTAGGGTAGAAACCTCCAGAGAGAAATGGACCCCCAATAACATCATTTATTATGGGGTTGTACCAAGGGTTAAAATAAGGAGCACTCTCAAAAGTATGGCTGACATAAGGAGGATAAACCTGGTGGGAGATGGTATTGGCGGTGGGGTTTCCCATAGCAAACTAGCCCCTTGAGTAAAAGTACCAGTATGCGGTATCCCTCCAAAGAGTGAGGTATACCAGGAATGTGACATGATAGAAAATTCATTTACCCCATGTTGACAAGGGATAATGGATGATCCTGCCCACATATTTATAGAAGTAACTGTGCCCGACTAATGAGCAGGAACAGTTGGTTGGAAAAATCTTGGTGAAAAAATTCTTGGACCTAGAAGCTAACTAGGTCACGACACCATAGTCGACATAGAAGATGGTATGGGCATGAAAAAATTTGGGAAATTAGTTGGAGCCATGGACGAGACTGGTGGAATGCCCCAAGAAGAAGTGAGAGGCGTGGATAAAGTAATAGGAATGGCCACACTGATAGGTTTAAATGCTGACATGGCAACAGAGACTACTGATGAAAAAGTTAACGAAGTCTCAAAATTCACCATAGGGTAAAGAGTGTAGAAAAGAACAGAGTATAGGATGGTGTGGAAATGCCTAGCTTCAGCCGAAATAATGTACCACCTACTGGATCGGTCAAAGGTGGACTAGCAGGAGTGTGAGAGTCGTACGCCAAAGTCTCAATACAGAACAGATCAGTATCAGTGGGAGGAGGCACATAAAAGAACTCTTGAGCACAGAGATGTACTCTCCATGCAAGAGAAATGAGTCCACTTCATTCAAGAATTAAACCTTGAAGACGTCGTGACTGTTGATGAAAAAATTCAGCCACGGTGAGTATAACTAAAACAGAGTTATGTTATTGAAAACACCCTAATGAAAAATGTATGGACTCTGGCCAAACAACAGAAAATAGAAACATCCTAAAAGATAGCACGCTCAAACAAAATATAAAGAATATGGTAGTGGAACAGTTATACTAGTGACCTACTTCCTAGCCCTTTTAGCTTCAAACTCGGCAAAAATTCCCTCACTATTTGTGGGACACCCCTCGATAGGATTGAGAGAGTATGAATAATATATGTCCCAGATACATAGAATGTGACCCCAACCTTCCACCTTTGTATGAGCCCTAGAAAGAAAGGCCACTATGGTCACCACCGACAATAACCCAACATGGGGGGATAGTCACATGACAAATCTACACACAAGGGCATGAAAATTAACTGTTGAAAGGAGCCAATACCGAAACCCCCTTCAGAGTTACCCCCCAAGTGGTATCCAGGTTATAGTAACACTATTTTTATGCGTCCAAATCCCATTATATCGTGCCACCCAAAACTAAGCGAAATGGACCATGTTACCCCTCCCAACCCAAGGGTGACATTGTGCATGATCCTCTTGTGAGAAGGGATTCTCATATTGCACTACTACAAATGGAGTTTACTCCCTACCACAACCTACTAAGTTGATTTTATGGTCTTGTAGGAGTTAAATCACACTCCTATCTCCAAGACCCTAGCCTAAGCTAGTGTTGGTGTACTACCGGTGAATGTAAAAGATAAATCTAGTTAATTTTATCGAAGTGTTTATTTTAATCGTTGTTTTTTACATAAGAAGGATGCGATGTGAAACTGAAATGGTGTGTATGCATATTAGTTAGTCACCCTAATACACTTATATGCAATTTTCGTTTTAACTTTGATAAATTCTAGCGACAAGAGAGTAAGAGTTTTCGAAGCACATCAATGCCTATTATGATGCACTTTCTAATATATCTTCCTGAATGAAAAATATCCTTAGAATTTTTGAATTAATGACCCAAAAAAATCCAAAAAATCAAACCAAGCAAATATGAAATAAATTTTCCCAACCAAGAACGCAAAGCACTCCAAAAGAGAAACAACTACGAAAACAAAGCCTAATAAAAAGAAAATGAAAGCAATGAAACTGACAGCAAAAAGTGAAAGAAAAATAAGGAAATGTCAATCAAGCTAGTGGTACAGTACAATGGCTAAAACAAGACCAATGTTCTACAAAGGACTAAACCAAAATTTTGAGGCAATAAGGCCTAAACAATATCGAATGAAGGTGACACACAATGACAAAACACACTCAAAATAAAAATTTTAGATGACAACTACACAACCTGTCACACCACCACCTTTTGTGACACAAATGAAAAAAATATCAAAGAGATCACTCAACAAGAAGGAAAAAAAATGATCAAAAACCACACAATTTGAAGGAAAAATGTAAATCAAGTCTAAACAGTTGCTGAAAAAGTCCAACCAATCTAATATTGAAATCTAGAGGCACCTCAATCCAAGGCACCCAATCAAAAGTCAAGAAGCAATTTGAGAAACAAAGATCAATGGAAGGCCTTGAACAAGATGATTGAAATGGATCAGAACAACGACATACAAAAGTTTATTAGCTAAAGCAAATGATAATCCAAACAAGTTTCCAATAGATCAACAAGCAACGAGAATCCTTAACGCCCAATGAAACAAAAGAACTCCTCCAAAAATGAAATTGTCCAATCCAAATAAAACTAATGAATAGAGGCAGATATGTACCATATCCTCCAAGTAGACAGTAGGACTAGACTGAACAGAAGGAGAAACAAAAATTTCAAGCAGAGAACATCAATTTCCCGAGGGCTAAACAACCCAGACACATGCACAGAGCAATCCATACAATAGTTGGATGCATGCAAAGGCTTGTCATGTAGTGTGTAAGTATCTCTATATCCATGCATAGGCCTTGAAGGTAGTGTATAGGGAGAAAAATCAATCTAGAAAACTTCAATCGACCATAAAATCCTCATACAATGTCTATTTTCAGTGACTTTTGATTTTTACGAAATTCAGAGAGTAGTCTAGATCAATGATCAATTCAATCAAATTATGTGCAGAAAATTATAGAATTTGATTTTAAATGCGTGATATATTATTCTATAATATAAAGAAAAATATCAAAACTCTAGATCTAATATCAACTAAGATCTAAAGAAAATAAAATAAATGGAGATTAAAATGAGTCCAAAAAACTAGAGAGAACTCAATGGGAGACCAAGAAAGAGAGAAATCTATCAAAATCAGAGGAAAAGTAGAAATAAATCATTTATTCTCTCATTAAAAGCACCAGTTCTGTTACATCTAAAGTTTCAAAGATTTGTTTCTTGATGATCCCATGTCCGTTCATATCATCAGACATAAGAAAACAATACCAATAATAAAATCTCGAACTTGAATGATCAGCCATGTAGCAAACAATTGGTTCAATGATATAAATAAATGATATTGTGCTTGGCCTCCTCACAGGTTGCAAAAGGTTTTTGCATTCGATGGATATCTTGCGCTCGACTAGAGCGATCTACGATGCCTGTACCCGTTCTCTTATCCCTTCACAGAATCGCAACCAAAGAAAGATGATAGGGGTTCTTCCTTGGAAGATCGTTAGATAAAAATCAATAGAATCGACCATAAAATATGTTGAATACACATTCACATAAGTGAAGAAACATAAATTTCCATTGATCATAAAAGAAATTAAAATTATTATACCTTCACCTCAAATCTTCCTCTCCTCTAGCTTGTAGGATGGTCTCCTCTCCCAATATAGGAGAGCTCTCACCCTATATTTTGAATACTTTCTCCTCACACCCTTCCTCTTGATGAGATTATATAAGTTCATTCCATCCTTTAGGAGAATGTATATAGACACCTAGGGGCTTTAGAAGTTAGGAAAATTATACACTAATGGACCCTTATCCAACTCATACATAAGTGGGTCAATTTTATCTACTTGGGAATGGGAAACTCTAGAAACCTTTTTCACAATTATGAGATTTTTATAAGTTACCTCAATTATCAAATAATTATTATCTCATAATTATAATATTTGGGAAAAATAATTATGAGAAAATTCTCAATTATGTAATCTCACCCTTTTAACAAAGGACAAATCTCAAATAAGTAAAAGAAAAGGCTAAAATGGATGCATTTTAGTCAAAAAACTGAGGTAAGATGATATTGGGTTTCCCTCACTATATTTGTGGGGAAAATAGGGTTATAATAATCCCGATGCACATTTTATCAAACAAATAAACAATTTATGGGAGGTTATAGTAGGGGATTCTATTTAATTTCTTAGGATAATGTGTCATTCCTTATGGAAGCGCCATGTTATTAATGCCTTAACAACCTATAACGTGATCATAGTTAAATATATTATAAAAACAATATAACATCTCAATCAATACATTGAGAGACTCTATTATATTTTACCTTCCATGCATGAGGTGTCATTCTCCATGGTCATAATCCAATCTCTTATTTCGCATTGAAAATGTGATTTTCCCATTGAAACATTGTTATTCATGGCCTGAATCCTATTGTTCTTAGAAAGGAATTTCCTATACTCATCAAACACCACCTTTCCTAAGCTTCTTGAATGAGAATATTTCATTTTGGAACAGAAAATCCGATAAGAAAATTTACGCTTTCTTTGAGGACCTGAAAAGAAGAAATCATGTTTATGTCAATTATTTTATGTTCAATGAAGGTCAAAGTATTTAGAAAACACACATGAAATAAGCTTTACAAAATTTAACACTATTAAAGTGTAGGGTAATGTTGTAATGTACAAAAGAAATGTGTTATCCATGGGGCATCATGAATTATCCATATAAGAATTTCTTGAAATTCAAATTCCCTTTATGAACCTATTGGTCTAGAGATATCATACATAGTGACATTGTTCCATCACTCAGGTAACTCAACGATATGAGGCTCAATATATATATTCATATATTTGACTTGGTAGTTACCTTATTGATTGAACACAAAATAAATGTTTAATACATATGTTAGTAAACAAAAATAATTATAAGACATATTTGAACATATATGCGCAAACAAAAAAATATAAGACATAATTATCAAAACAAAAAGACAAATGACATGTTATTATGTTAAAAAATATATTATAAACAAGTTAATACCTCAAAAAATCATTTTCAAGATTATTTTCTCCAAATTTATTGACTTCCACGGAGGAATGTTATTGTTGATAATGAAAATGGGACTCACAAAGTAAGTATATCAAATCTCTCCAAATGGATTGCACCATTAGTTGCTAATGAAAGCACCTTTTTTGTTACTATATCAATCTCATATACACTCTCGTCACATTTTAGGAATTTGTATTTCAATGTTTTTTCTTTCTAATATAGAATATCATCATTAGGATTGTTATAGGGAATTTACGACTGTGGAAAAAACTATCTTCCATAGACCTAGAGGACCGCTCTAGAACAACAAAAAGAAAAGAATATAAAGATTCCCTTATAGAAATTGAAGAATGGAAATAAGCTTACTTGGAATATGTTGTAATATTTACTCTCATCTCGGCTTGTAATCTCTAATCGTAGCTCTGATTTCTCTAATTAGAACCTGCATATAAAATCATAACAAGCCAAATATCTTTGACCTCTATGTAGCATTATCCAATTACACTATTCAATGGATCAGAAAAGCATTGAAACATATAAATGTAAACATAATATAACAAATATATAACAAAAAAATTATACTCTTTGTATTAATATGAGCACGAGAGATTTTAAAATCAAGAACAACAGTTGACCTTGTAGAGATATCCCCATGTTCACCTGTCCTACAAATCAAACCTTAATGACACCCTAATGCATGAATATGATGACTCTCTTAGATTCAAGGCATGAACATCAGGGCATAATTAGTCTCCAAAATCCAACCCTGATGTCGTAGATGGCTGCAAATTTATAGGAGAGTGTAGTAGTTTAGTAATTCTTATCCATTTACCGATCTAGGCTTGAGATACACTCTTGATGGGAGGATGATCTCAAGGGATAAGAGGTGAAATATCCAAGGTAGGATCACATATGCTTCGAAGTTATTATCCAAGTTAAATGGTCAAAATGAGTAATTGAAGGGAAACAAGGTTGTTTCAGAATAGAGAAACTTGCTACTGAACGCAAGCCCTTAAAGGGCTAGGGTGTGTTGGGCCTTAACATCAACCATTCAATTTAGTCAGATACAAAAATTCATTGATTTGGAAGAGTGATGTTTAGGGATTAGGGTAGGGATGATGACAACGTGTTCACGGATGTTGATTGATATTGTTTGTAGACCTATTGACTAGATGCGAAAAAATGGCCTATAACAGACTGAATATTAAAGCACAATGTCATAAACATTGGCTGATGACTAAAGTGCTTTAATTTGTGACAAATTTGGATCAAGAACAACTGGTAGAGATTATCACATGTTACAAGACATTTTTGTCATGATATATTTGGTGAGGGAGGCATACCCATGATCAACATATAAGTTAACATTACATGTACAATGACAAATTATGTCCACTCATGACAAAGTGTGATCCATGATTAGCTAATTGTATGATCATAACCATCATGCCTTGTAATCTTGCATTAATTTTGAAAGTGCAACCTAGATAGATGGAACTAGATTGAGGGTATTTTTTCATGTTCACTCAATCATCTAATGTATGAGTCTAACCATGCGAATAAAGGAGATAAATTTTAACATGGTAGACACCATGTCATTATCGATCAATGACGTAAGATGTTAACATATGCGAGAGAAACCATTGATGATGTTAAATACTCTCAAGATACAATAGTACAATATGTATGGCGTGAATGAATCCGTTGAAGTTGAACCCCACAAAGGATTTTTTGGTCCAAGGCCAATGATGTAAAGCTATCGCTGAGAGCGAGGAAACTTTCCATTGATGTATGCAAGCCACAAGGTACTCAATGAACAATTTATAAGTTAAATTCGTGGATAATGAGTTGATGTCGACAAGAAGTTAACCGTCATAGGAGGGCCTTTATGTATTCCCCGTAAAAAATAAGAAACAAGTATCATAATTTGAGACATAATGATGTTATTTAAGAACATGTTTAGGAATGGATCTCATGGAATCAAGGCTTACGAGTATCGTAGAAGTTATCAATCAAATAACTTCTCTTGAACACATCAAGAACACTGAATAAAGTTAGGATCATTTACCCAAAATCGAAAATGGAGGCTCTGAAATAGTATGATGAACCAAAAGATAAGAAGATTTCCAAACCCAACAGTCACAAAGATGAAGTAGAAGAGTGTTGTGTTGAAGAGCAGTTCACTACCATCAATACGTGGAGTATCTAATTTTCGCAATTTCCCCAATAATTTCTGGTTAGTACCTATTTATTTTTTAAGAAGCTTGAGGAGGATAAGATATATTTTTTAAGGTCACTATATTACTAGTGTAGTACCTTATTCTTGCTACTGTAGACCCCTTATTGTTATTGTTTTACCCCTGTAACCCTCATATTGTTATATTGTGCCCTTACATTATTATTGTTAGGTTGGCTAGGATTATACTGTGACCCCATGGACTCCTATATATAGAAGGAGGTTTTTCCATCTGTATTATCAAAGAATTGTTAATTTATGTAATGTAAAGGAGGTTTCACCCTTGAAATGGCTAAATTAAAAGGCGTTGATCTTTCTTTTCTCCTATTTTTGGACCTAGTTTCATAACATTTGGTATCACATCTTTGGATTCTAGGGTTTGTTTGTTCCAAATAGGTCATCATGGCAGTTTCTATATAATATTTTTTTTAGGAAGGTTCAAGAGCTGAAAATTTTACCACACGAAGTAAAAATCTTAAGGAACTATGTGTAAAAATTTTAGATCTTGGTTCGTAATATTTTTGGAGATAGGATCTGTGGAAGTTAGGGTTTTTGCAGGCTCTCGAATTTCATCTAAAAGAGGTGACCTTGGGAGAATCGACATAACTCTCTCTTTGAGCATAAGATTGGAATTATGTAAAAAGTGGCAGAAGATACATGGATTGTAGTTTCGTGTGTATCAATTTTAGAGCCGAAGCAGGAAATAGTGACACATGGAATATCGTACAAGTTCACTCTAGTGAACGAGTCCATAATTAGGTCATTGTGGGAGATTGGGCATAACATTTTCTTGAAGCATCCAAATCAGGTCAGACCTCTGGCATTCGAAATATGATTTAGAGGGCTACTACATGACCAAATTTCACATATTGAAGATCCACACTCACAAATATAATTCAGTTTCAATATCTAGATTCTCAAAAGCAAGTAAAACATTTGTAATTTTTTCAAATTGCATAAGTCTTGTTTGAAAATTAGTTTGAAGTGATCCCAAGGGCATACTAAAGTATAGATATTAGTATTGGGTTCTAAAATTCCCCCTAAAAATAATTCAACACCAATTGAGTCCTCACAATATTGTATTATGACTCATGAATATGAAGAAGTGCAACATGATATATCAAAATTTCAAGACCAAGTGTACCAAATTTCCCTACTCGCAAAGAGAAACAAAAAATGAAATGGAAGTTTTGAAGAGAGACGTGGAAGTGAAGATGGATGGTTTGAAGAATAATATGGATGTTTTGAAGAAAGGCATGGAAGCTAATATGGAGGGTTTGAAGAAACATATGGAAGCTAAGATTGATGGTTTGAAGAATGGCATGGAAGACATGGAAGAAAAAATGGAAGACATGAAGAATGATATAAAAGCAGACATGGAAGGCTTGGAAAAATTGATACAGGAAATGGTTCCTAATGGCGAAAATATAGTAGAGGAAACTTATGATGAGAACAAAAATGTTAATCATGATTCCATAAACTCGAATGTTGGATGGAAAATCCACCATATTCCAAAGATTGATCTGGGAAGTTTTATGGAAAGGATCCTGTAACATGGATACTACATATGGAGCAATATTTTTATCTCAATAATGTGAAAAATAAAAAAAGCTACGCATTGCAAGTTTATATTTAGAACAAAGTACATTTGTATGGTATCGATGGCTTTTCTCCCGTAATAATACTGTCATTTGGTCAATTTTTACGGATGAAATGATAACACATTATGAGGATACAAAGAGAAACACCTTCTTTAGCCAATTGATAAATATAAAACAAAAGGGTTTAGTGGTGGAGCACATTGAGGACTTCCAAAAATTGAATAGAAGAATAAATGATATCCTAGAGGAACACATGATTGATGTCTTCATAGGGACTTTAAAGGATAACATCCAACATGAGGTTCACCTTTGGGAACCTGATTCATTGGAGAAGGAATTCAGATTGGCAAGAAAAATTGAATGTAAAATTATGGCGACAAGGAAGCCTACCACTCACATCTATAAATATGGAAGTATTGCTAATCCTAGACTTCCACAACCTAAAACTTTGACACCACAACAATTTCAAGAAAAATGAACAAAAGGTCTTTGCTACAGATGTCATAGAAAATACACTAAAGGTCATAAGTGTGCTGAGAAGAAATTATTTTACATATATTGTGAATAAGAGGAAGAAAATGAAATAGAAACTTCAAAAGAAGAGGATATACACCAAGAACCAACCCTAGAGGAATAAGAAATGAGTCTGACCATATCATGTAATGCATTGCCAGGAATTACCACTCCTCAAACTATTAAGATAGAATAACATATCAAGAAGAAAGAGGTAATAGTATTGATTGATTCGGGTAGTGCCCATAATTTTATTCATTGTAAGGTAGCCAAGGAATTGAATTGCTTCCTATACCCAGAACCAAATGGTCAAGTGATGGTAGAAAATGGAGGAAATATAAATTTCTTTGGAAAATTCCTTAGGATCAAGGTAACCATGGGAAAATATGTATTAAATAGTCCAATTATTTCCATTCCAATGGGAGGTGCTGATGTTGTACTAGGAGTACAATGGTTACAATATTTGGGGACGATAACTTTTAATTTTCAAGAACGTTTCTTCAATTTTTTTTCAGAAGGAAAGGAAGTCAAATTATGGGGTATTGCAAGGAAGCCGGGAAACAGAATAAGCTCTAGTGTCATGAAAAATATTCTGATGAAAGAACAACGAGGCATAATTGCACAATTATGCTCACTAGAAGTTATAACATCAAAATCATCTATTTCTCCAGATCTACAAAAAGGCTTGGACAACCATTCCTAGGTGTTTTAAACTCCCAAAGGACTCCTGCCTATTCGTGATCATGATCATGCTAGTGATTTGATTATGGGAAGTGTTCCTCCAAACATCAAGCCTTACAGATATCCTTATGTTAAAAAGAGCGAAATTGAGCGTATGGTTGCTGAAATGTTAGAGGCTGGTATAATTCAACCTAGTCAAATTTATTTCTTTGCTCCAGTAGTATTGGTCCACAAGAAGGATGGATCATAGTGCATGTGTCAAGATAAATTTCCCATTCCTGTGATTGATGAATTACTGGATGAATTACATGGAGAAATTTATTTTACCAAGTTTGATCTTCGTTCAGGATATCATCAAATTAGAATTAAGACTGAAGATATTCTGAAAACAACATTTCGAGCTCATGAGGGTCATTATGAATTTTTGGTCATGCCTTTTGGCCTTACCAATGCACCTTATACATTTCAAGGGTTGATGAATTCCATTTTCAAACCCTTCCTTATAAAATTTGTTTTAGTATTTTTTGATGATGTACTAATCTACAACAGGTCTTCAAAATATCATCTTCAACATGTTGACAGGGTACTCAAACTATTGAAGGAGAAATAATTATATGAAAAAACCTCCAAATGTTTTTTCGGAGAACAACAGGTGGAATATGTGGGTAATATTTTATCTCATGAGGTTTTAAGGTAGACACTAACAAAATTAAAGCCATTAAGGAATGGAAATTCTACTCAAACATAAAGCAGTTGTGAGGATTTCTCTGGTTAAGAGGATATCATCGCAAGTTTGTTAAGAATTATGGTAAAATAGCAGCACCTCTAACAACATTATTGAAGAAAGATGCATTTTCATGGACTCCTGAAGAAACCAAGGCCTTTGAACATCTTAAATAGGCAATGTGCCTAACACTAGTCTTGGCTACACTAAACTTCACAAAAACCTTTATTGTGGAATGCGATCCCTCAGGAAATGGAATTGGTGTTGTTTTAATGCAATAAGGAAGACCCATTTTTTTTGAAAGTCGTCGAATCAAAGGAAAATATTTACAGAAAGCTATTTATGAAAAGGGAATGTTTGGAATACTACATGCACTAAAGAAATGGTGACCTTACCTAATGGGAAGATACTTCAAAGTAAAAATTGATCAGGATAGCCTTAAATAGTTTTTGGAAAAAAGACTATATTCAGAAGAGCAGAAAAAATGTGTCACAAAGATGTTGGGTTATGACTTTGAGATCATCTACAAAAAAGAGAAGCTAAATGTTGTTGCAAATGCACTCTCAAGAAAGGATGAAGAGGTGGAAGCATTGCTTTGTGCCATTTATATTATCCAACCATATTGGATAACCGAAGCAAGTTATGAATGGAAGAAGGAAGAAGAAGTGTGGACACTCATTCAAAAGTTGCAGAAAAATCCTAGTACATCTGATACATTTAGTTCGAAAAATGATTCCTTATGCTACAAATATCACTTATATATTTGTAATAATTTCCAACTAAAACAAAATATTCTTTTGGAATTGCACACTTCTCCTTTAGGAGGACACTTAGGATTTTTAAAAACTTACCACAGGGTGAAGAAGATTTTTTTTGGGATGGCCTTAAATCTGATATTCAAAATTTTGTGGTGGAATGTTTGGTTTTCCAACAAAATAAATTTGAGACAATTAATACCACGAGTCTTCTACAGGTTTTATCCATTCCAAGTCAACGTTGGGAGGAGATTTCAATGGATTTTATAACAGGTTTACCTAAGTCCAAAGGAAAGAGTGTCATCATGGTGGTAGTTGATAGAATTACCAACTATGCACACCTTTGTGCATTATATCATCCATTTAAAGCAAGTACAGTTGCTACTACATTTATGGAAACAATTAAAAAGCTACATGGAAACCCAAAGATTAGGGTAAGCGATAGAGATCCAATTTTAACTGTAAATTTTTGGACGAAATTATTTTCTTGTTTGGGTACTCAACTAGCTGATAAATGATCTTATCATCCTCAATCTGATGGTCAAACTGAGATAGTGAACAAATGTTTTGAAGGATATCGTCGTTGTTTTATATCTAATAAAAAACATAATGGGTCATGTGGTTACCTCTGGTTGAATGGTGGTATAGCACTTCCTTCCATACTGCAGCAAAAATGACCCCATTTATGGCACTTATGGTTATCATCCACCTTCCAGCACATCATCTTTGAGAGAAAATTCTAAATTTCAAGTAGTGGAAGATCACATTAAGCATCAAAAACAAGTTCTCCAACTCTTAAAGGATAACCTAAATTCAGCACAAAATCAAATGAAACAATAGATAGATCAACATCGGAGCGAGAGAAGTTTTGATGTAGGAGACTGGGTATTTTAACGGTTACAACCATACAAAAAAATGTCCCTCAAGCAAGATAAGAAGAATAATAAATTATCACCAAAGTACTATGGTCCTTACAAGGTGTTACAAAACATTGGTACTCTGGCATACAAATTGGAGCTTCTTGCATCTTCACGAGTATATCCAGTTTTCCATGTTTCATGCCTAAAGAAGGTTATAGGTGAGAAAATTCCAGTTCAAACAATATTTCCAGAACTTGATGAGGAAGGAAAAATCATATTGGAACCTGAAGTAGTCACAGAAGCAATAACTTCATAGGTACGAAATCGATCAATTTTCGAGTATCTCATCAAGTGGAAGAACTTACCCACTAAAGATTCTACACGGGAGGATGAGAATTTGAGACAAAATCATCCAAAGATATTCAAGAATTGGGGACAACACTTTTTTGAAAGAGAGGAGCATGTTAGGTCCCCATATTACTAGTGTAGTCCGTTATTGTTGTTAGTGCACCCCCTTATTGTTATTGTTGTACCCCTGTAGCCACCATATTGTTATTATTTTTCCCTTACATTATTATTGTTAGGTCGGCTAGGATTATATTGTGACACCATGGAATCATGTATATAGAAGGAGGTTTTGTCAATTGTATCATCAAAAAATTGTTCATTCATGTAATGTACAGGAGGTAACCCCTGGAAGTGGCTAAATTCTAAGGCATTGATTTTTCTTTTCTTCTATTTTTGGAGTTGTTTTCATAGCATATTTGATCTATAAATTCATCCTTTGAATAAATCCCTCCAAGTATTTTTTAACGAACGCTAAGAAGGATTAAATAATTCCTGTTAGTCGATGAGCATGTCATTGTCTAATGCTTTCCAAAGTCTAGTGAAGGTCTAACATGTCTCCTTTTTCATGCTTAGAGAGTTTGAAAAAGACTAAAAAGAAACTCTAAAAATTCCTTTACGTAGATAGTCTCTAGAGTCCAAAAAGGTAGAAAACAATACTTAGGAGAACCTCTTAGCCATGATGGACTAAGTATAATTCATTTTTTTTAAATAGTCTATCTCAGCTGGAAAAGGATTAAAATGATATTTATTAGATGTCTTTTCATTTACTTGAGCGAGTTTGAAAATGCAAGTGCAGGACAATATTTTTATATTTTTTGTTTCTGACAAGAGCTGAAAGAGGACCATAGGGGGTTCCTTTTTCGTATGTTTATAGAAATCGAAAAAGGCATAAATGTACGCTCTTTGGTTAAGATGATTAGTTTCAATTCATACATAATCAAAATTCGTTAAAAAATTGTCAATCTTCACAAAATATTAATTATAACTATTTCATGATAAAATCGAATTAGATTTAGGTCAAAACGTTAAAATATTAACAAAATAATGATGAAAATGACCATAAAATAGGAAAAAGGTAATTTATTTTTACTATTTCACATTTTACCTCTTGGAGAGTGAGTTATGAGTGTTTTTTCCCCAAATATTCCATAGTTAATTGTGACCAATAAATTGGATCATTTCGAGTGGGATCACATCCAGGTACAACCTATAATATTACTGTTTCTTTTCATGCATCCACTTTGTAATTTCATGCATGCTTTTTTCCATTTTTTAGGGCCATATGGCTCTAATTTATTGCCCTAGGTCCAGTGCACCCATAGCAAGTCAGAATGAGCATTGAAAACAAAGAAAATACACTGAGGAGGGTGTTGAAATGGACTATCTACCCTTATGGTGGTGCGTTGAGAGTAATTGCCAAACCTTTTTTTCTTGTTTTCCTAAAAAATTATCTAATTTTTTTCATGAATATTATCCTAATGATCCTTATTATGATGTTTCAGTAGTCTATCAGAATAAAATTGATTTAATATGGATGTAAAGATGACATGAGGAACAATATTTAACTACAACTAATGATCATGCCACTATCTGGTCTTTGAGAGATTGTGGGCTCTTGAATTTTTTTTGGCTTCCTGGTATGAGGCATGTTGAGGTATATTGTCTGTGCATGGGATGTTCTAGAATAAGCATTCAGGGTTGGTGCACATATGCTTGAAATATAGGTATAACATAGATACTTCTTGACATTTATAGCAATGCAAGTTGACCCCATCTCTTTATCTCGTCAAAGGAGTGGTGGAGAGGTAGTGAAGGACTACATCAACGCACATTGTAGACCAAGATCCCAACCAAATAAAGATGGGAAAATTCACATCAAGGATGTGGTTTGCTTTCCTTTAAGAATGATATTTTCTATAGTTACCATATTGGCCAGTAGTGCAATTTTACATGTGGCCAATAAGTATCTTGTCCCATATTCTCTAGAGTGTATGGAATTGACAATATTCACCTGGAGTGAGAGCGTATTGGTAAACATGAAGGAGAATCTAACCAAGGAAAAACATGAACGATGAAATAAATTTGTCTATAGCTTGACCTTGATTTATTTTTCATTATAGAGGATTCCATTGCTCAGGCCATAACATATAAATCTTGAGCACATAGATATGAGAGTCCCACGGATGAGGAGATGGGTGGATCTCATGTCTAGACACGTAGGTCTGTCTTCGATAAGTTTCACATCAGTCTTATCAGATGGTTATGCATGAAAATCATTATGATAGAGAACTATCTATATGAAGGGATGGATATCATCAGAGAACTAGAGCTCATGCTTCCGGATGGTAAGTGATGCGGTTCCATAAGTAAAAAGAAACATTTTTATCATTTTTGGATTTTAAGTTTTACAATTTTTCTATGATTTTCAATGTATCTGAGACTAAACTATTCATTTTTACATACGCTGTATTGGACCCATTCCACATATGGGTTATTCATATCTTCATCATGTAGGAGACCCATAGTAGGCACCAAAAGTAGTACAATTTATTGTAACAAGACAAGAGGTACTATACGATCTCAATATCGTTGAGACCTTACAGTGGTTGAATGTCACATGGAGTGGTTGACCCACAACATAGCTAATATTAGGGTAGACGAGCTTCCTATGAGACTTCAATACCATAATATTGGTGTTATTTTCCATATAAACCTACTATTATGCAATATGCCTCAAGCAGTGGGGTGATCCCATGAGCACTGCGATTAGTCTACTAGGAGGATATGGTGTATTTGGTACCTTTATATATTGATATAATGGTGTATGTGGACATGTATCTACGATAATTTATTTTCCTAAAACAAAACTTTAGATTGAAATATATATATACAACTGTACTGTCTTCTTATGGTTTAATAATCTCTTTCAATATATGTGAACGTATTCAAGATTATTTCTACATGTATCACACATTAATGTCTATCTCTTATAGATATACTTACTTTGCTGTCAATATTTATATTCCTAAACGTGTCTATATTAGATAGAAATCAATCCTCTTTCCATAGGTGAACCACAAAACATTATATATATATATATATATATATATATATATATATATATATATATATATATATATATATATATATATATATATATATATATATATATATATATATATATATATATATACAACTATTTTCAATGTTTCTTATGGTTCAATAATCTCTTTCAATATATGTGATGTGTATTCAAATTATTTTACATGTGTCACACATGTCTATATAACACATGAGTAGCCAATGCATATGTCAATATATTTATATTCCTAAAAACGTGTCTATATTGGATGAAATCAAAATATCTTTCCATAAGGCGAACCCTGAAGAACATACAAACCATAGTTTGACTTCTACCTGAATAGACATTAGTAAATTGTATTACTACAAGTTGTGAGTCAAGTTTGATAACTATATGACAGATACCATGAGAAATAACATCAGAAAATAGTTCAATCAGTGTGCTATACTCATAAATTTTATTTTTAGAGAGACTGATACAAAGTTATTGTAAACTCACTAACTCTTCATTTGGAGCATATATAGCCCATGTTGGGGAAGAGACTCATATAGATTACTACAACTAGCACCATCAACATAACTAGCATATGGTTTGAGGGAAGTCGACAACTGCAATCCAAATGTAAACATAATTAAAAAAAAATTGTAGGAAACTTTGAAGGGAACAAAATGAAAACACACTCAACACACCTATGTAAAGCATGTACATAGTTCACTACACAAAACTCTAGCATTGTGTTGTTTAAGGTACAACCCATTTATAGGTTGTGCCAAGGAAATTCCATCAAATAAACAATATCATAGGCCCCTTCAGCAAGAACATGTTTGACAATGTATGGACCTCGCTACATTGGCTCGAACTTCCCTGATCATAATTTATGAGAATCTTGATACAAGAGGATTGACACTCTTCTCATATTGCACCTTGATACATTTATCATGGTATTCATTAGCCATCACGAAATAATTTCTGGTTTCATATAAGCATTTCATATGTAAGAGACATTCCTCTTCTGCAGAAGTGGCAGGCAGGAGTTCGACAACAAGTTTGAGAGAAGAAATTTCACATTCAATTGGAAGGATTTCTTCCATACCATAAACCAACTAGAATGGTGTGAGCCCGCTAGTATTCCTAATGGAGGTTCCATACACCCTCAATTCCGCATAAAGGATAATATGTCAGTCTGATTTATGGACCCATATCCTACGTTGAAGCATTGTTTTGGGAACTTATTTATTTCATCAACCTTCCCATTCCTCTAAGTGTAGTAGGAATTTTAACTCTCATGGGAGAGTCCCAACATGACAGTAAGTTCGTATATCATGTGATTGGAATTTTTTTTTCCATGGCCCATGGCTACAACACATGTAACACCACACTGTTTAATGACATCGTTAAAGAAAAAAATAGTGCTTTCTTTGTCGATATTATTATATGTAGGCATCGCCTCATCCCAATTGGTAAAATAGTCCACCACCAATGATATAGCGATGCCCCCCAGCCGAGTGAATGTCACATGTCATGAAATGAATGCACCATTTCAGAAATGGTCTAATGATGGTAACAGGATGAAAATGATAAGGTGGAGCACGGGCTTACAATCATATATCTGGCATGCATGAAAATTCTTAATGGAGAGGGTGCAGTTACGAAACATGGTAGGCCAAAATTAACCAACATGCATGATATTTTGTGTGGTGGCATAGCCAGACATATGAACACCACATGCCTGAGAATGGAATTCATTTAGGACTTTCTCGGCCTCATCACGATTGAGTCACCTTTCAAATATCGTATCGATATCACGGTGATAAATGGTGTCGTCTATTATAATGTAATTTTGGGCTCGATATCTGATACGTCACTAGTGAGAATAAGAGCTATGAGACTCCAAAGTCTATGCCTGGAGATATATGGTAATGTCTCCATTCCATGGGTCAGATGACGAAATAAGGAATAATAACACGTCTAAAATATAATCACCATATTTTGTCTCAATTTCAAAAGTGGGAAGGTCAAAAATTAGCTCAACAAGAACTGAGGATTTCTTGGACTTGGATTTGATGAATTCCAAATCAAACTATTGTAGGATGACAACCTAGTTGGAATACTAACCCTAGAATAATTTTCATGATAATATTTACACCATGGGGTTGCAATTAGAAATAATAATAGTCTTATAGATCAATACATAATGGAGAAATATATTGAAAACTTGGACAAATACTGAAGCTAACTTTTGGACATGAGTATACATGACTTCAATATCATTGAGATTCTGACTCAAGTAATAAATAGGATTTTTAGCTCCTACATCATTCTCCTCGACCAATACCATAGCAGTGGAAATAAATATAGTGGTTAGGTATATGAAATAATAGAGATGCTAATCTGGGGGATATAACAAGGATGCCTAAATAAGAACATCTTTCAAGGCATCAAACCGATTTTAGAAGTTTATTCCCAATGGAAGGGAACCTGTTTCTTTAACCAGCGAGTAAATCCTTTGGTGAGTTCGTGTTAGGTCCCTATATTACTAGTTTAGCCCCTTATTGTTATTAGTGTAGCCCACTTATTATAATTGTTGTACCCCTGTAACCCCAATATTGTTATTATTGTGCCCTTACATTATTATTGTTAGGTCGAATAGGATTATATTGTGGCCCCATGGACTGTTATATATCGAAGGAGGTGTTGGTCATTTGTATCATCCACGAATTGTTCATTTATGTAATGTATTGGAGGTTTCCTCCTCGAAGTGTTTCATTTATAAGGCATTTATATCTCTTTTCTTCTATTTTTCGAGCTGATTTCATAACATTTCATATCAGAGCTTTGGATTCTAGGGTTTCGTTGCTCCAAATAGGTCATCGTGTAATTTTCACTATAAATTTCCTTCCACGAAGGTTCAGAAGCTGAAACTTTTTAAGATCAAAGCTAAAATCTTGATGAACATCGTGGAAAAATTTCAGATATTGATTCCCAATATTTTTGGAGATATGATCTATTCAAGTTAGGGATTTTTGCAGCCTCCTGAATTTAACCTAAAGAGGTCATCGTGGAATTTTCTCTATAAGATTTGTTCTACAAGGGTTCAGAAGCTCAATTTGTTATAGAGAGAAGAAACAATCCTGAGGAACATCATGGAAAAATTTCAGAGCTTGACTTGCAATATTTTCGGAGATAGGGTCTGTGGAATTTACGGAATTTTCAGGCTCCCAAATTTCATCTAAAAAAGGTGACTGTGGGAAAATATTCATAACTCTCTCTCTGAGCATTAGATTGGAATTATGTAAACCGTGGCCTCGAGTACAAAGACTATAGTTTCCACTATATCAATTTCGGAGCCGAAGAAGGTAACAATGACATGTGGCATGCCGTAGAGGGTCGCTCTACTAAACCAGTCCATAATTAGGTCATTGTGGGAGATTGAGCATACCTTTGCCTTGAAGAATCCAAATCAGGTGAGACCTGTGGAAATTTAAAGAAGATTCAGAGGGATACTACAGGGCCTAATTTGAGATATTTAAGATCCGCAATGACAAAGATAATTCAATTTCAATATCTAGCTCCTCAAAATCAATAAAAAGGTGTGTATTCCAAGGGCATATTGATTCCAAGGGAATATTGTAGAATAGATATCAGTATTCGGTTATAAAATTCCCCCTAAAATAATTCAATGCCCATTAAGCCTTTATAAGACTCTACTATGACTCATGAAGATGAAGAATTGCAACATGACATATCAAAATCACAAGATCAAGTGCCCCAAATTTCACTCTCACAAAGAGAAACAAAAATGAAATGGAAGTTTTGAAGAAAGGCGTGGAAGATAAGATGGATGGCATGGAAGCCAGCATGGAAGATAAGATGGATGACATGAAAGAAAACGTGGAAAACATGAAAGAGAACATGGAAAACATGAAGAATGATCTAAATGCACACATGGAAGGTTTGACAAAGTTGATACAAGAAATGTTTCCTAATGTCGAAAAGATAGTAGAGGAAACTAATGATGAGAACAAAATAAATGTTAATCGTGATTTCATAAACTCTAATGTTGGATGGAAGAACCACCATATTCCAAAGATGGATATGAGGAAGTTTGATGGCAAGGATCCCGTAACATGGACACTATAGATGGAGCAATATTTTCATCTCAATAATGTGCAAAACACAGAAAAGGTACGCATTGCAACTTTACATTTAGAACAAAATACATTTGTATGATATCGATAGCTTTGCTACAGTAAAAAAATTGTCACTTGGTCAATTTTTACGGAGGAAATGATAGCACATTATGAGGATACAAAAAGCGACACCTTCTTTAGCCAATTGATAAATCTCAAAGAGAAGGGTTTAGTGGTTGAGCACATTGAGGACTTCCAAAAATTGAATATAAGGGTAATTAATATTCCAGAGGAACAAAGGATTGATGTAGTCATAGGGACTTTAAAGGATAACATCCAACATGAAGTTCGTGTTTGGGAACCTAATTCATTGGAAAAGGTATTTAGGTTGGCAAGAAAAATTGAATGTAAAATTATGGCAACAAGGAAGCCTACCACTCACATACATAAAGATGAAAGTGTTACTACTCCTAGACTTCCACAACCTACAAGGTTGACACCACAAAAATTGGAAGAAAAAAGAGAAAAAGGGCTTTGCTATAGTTGTGATAGAAAATACACTAAAGTTCATAAGTGTGTTGAGAAGAAATTATTTTACATAGATTGTGAAGGGGAAGAAGAAAATGAAGAAGAACATTCAAAAGAAGATGATATATACTAAGAACCAACCCTAGAAGAGGAATAAATGAATTTGACCATATCATGTAATGCATTTGCAGGAATTACCACTCCTTAGACTCTCAAGATAGAAGTACATATCAAGAAGAAAAAGGTAATAGTGTTGATTGATTCTGGTAGTACCCATAATTTTATTCATTGTAAGGTAGCCAAGGAATTGCATTGTTTCCTATACTCGGCACCAGAATGTCAAGTGAAGGTTGTAAATGGAGGAACTATAAATTTCTCTGGAAAATGTCATAATATTAAGCTAACCATGGGGAAATATGTATTGAATATTCCAATGCTTTCCATTCCAATAGAGGACACAAAGTAAATGGTTCATTCCCTCCCATAGTACATTAGCACTCTCACCCAGTCACCCAGCACACCATAGACAAACATGCCTTCCCTCACTATGTAAGTTGGCCTTTATTTTGAGAATATTAGGAGTTGGAGGGTAAGCATGATAAGGGTGTAATTTTCTCAAGAGGAATCTCTCATAAGGATAAGCACTTTAATGAGAAAGAAAATAAAAATATTGACCACTCACTTCTTACGATTCCCACACCATAAAAAAACCCAAAACACGTCATTCTTAAAATATATTTTATAGTTTCCTAATGTCATTCAAGTATAATCTTGCAATTACTTATGTTAGTAATGCTGCAATTTTATTTTATCCTCTCAAAGGAACACTTTGTAGACATCCACTGCATCAAACATATATCATTGAGTCAAAATGGATGGAAATGAATGAATAGGAGGGTGTGTCAAGGAGTGTCAATGAGTGTCAGGCGTGCCAAGGGGGGAGCTACAAGGCATGCTGGGGAATGCTAGGGAATATCTAGAAGTGTAAGGGTGTGGTAATATGTGATAGATAGTGGCAAGGCATGCCAAGACATGCCATGTGTTAAGGCATGACATGATGTGCCAGGTGTTAGGGTATGTGAATGTGTGTCAAGGAGTTCGAGGAGAAAAAAGGGAACACTATGTTAAATGAAAATAAATGAACACATATGAGGTTTAATAATTCAAGAGGGACATGTTAGTCATATCAACACTAGTGCCAATACATGGAAATGGCCAAGTGCTAGTGTGTCTTAAGTGCCAAATCATCCTCCATTACTTCTATCTTAATTGTCATAATTTATCTAAAATAAATTTTATCTTAAATGATGCCAAGGAATTCCAGGGCATCCAAATGCATGCCAAGAATTTTCAAGTGCCACCAAGTGCCAAGAGCCTATATGTGCCAGGGATTTATAGGGCATGCTATGGATTTCTAGGTTTTCTAAGGAGGGACTGACAAGATATGCTAGATAGTTACAAGGTATGTTATATTTTTACAGAAGCATACCAATATTTTCCAAGTTCCAATGTGTGTTGAGTGTTAGTGAGTGCCAAGGAAACACAAGGGAGAAGTATGTCAAAATGCATGGAAATGAATGAATAAGAGTGTGTGACAAAATGCATGGAAATGAATGAATAAGAGTGTGTGACAGGGACTGTCAGTGAATTCTAGGTGTGCTAATGAGGGAGTGAGATGGTATGCTAGGCAGCGTTAAGTCATTCTACTATGCCATAGTGGCATGTGGCCAAGATGTGCCAGGTCCCAAAGTGTGCTAACCCATGTTAGGAAGTGTTTGGGATTTCTACGAACACACAAGAGCACTAGGTGAAAGTATCGCATGAAAATGAATGATTAAGTGATTGTAACATGAATTTTCATTGGCTTCTAGGTGTGATAAGGATGGAGGTACAAGGCATGTTACGTAGTGCTAAGGGATGCTAGAGGCCAAGGAAACATGCCAAAATGTGGTAAGTGCTAGGGTGTTGCAATGAATGACAAGGAGTGTTATTGAGTGCCATGGAAAAACAAGGAAGAACTAGTTTCAAATTCATGCAAAGGAATGAATAAGAGTGTGTGACATGGATTTTTAGCGAGTTCTAGGCATGCTAAGGAGGGAGTGACAAGGTATTTTAGGTAGTGCCAAGGAATGCTAGAGTGCCAGGGAAAAATTCCAAGATGTGCGAAGTGTCAGGGTGTGCCAATGTGTGCTAGGTAGTGTTAGGGAGTTCCATGAAAACACAAGGGAGAACTAGATCAAAATGCATGGAAATTAATGTATAAGAGTGTGTGATATGGAGTGTTAGTGAGTTCCTAGTGTGTTAAGGAGGGAGTGACAAGGTTATATGCTAGGCAATGCCAAGGCATGCTAGAGTGCCAGGGCAGGTTGAGGACTAGTAGGGTGTGTTAGGGAGTTACAAAGCATGCCATGGAATGCATGGGGATTTTTAGATGTTTCAGGTCTTATGGCATGTCATGATGTGTACTATGTTGCTTATTTATTTTATGGCCATAGATGGATGTGAGATTTGACTTGGTAACTTGTTAAGTGGGATGAGTTAAGATTGGAAATGAGTAGCCTAGGATGAGTTATAATCCATTATTAGGTGAAAAAGGCATAGTCTAGTTGTATTAAATGGAATTTGGTCAAGTTGTTTTAGTTGAGGCGAGACTCGGTTGGGTTTCCAAGTCTAAAAAAAAAAGGGTAGTTATGTGGACGTGATAGTTAACGAGTGTCAGGGCATGCCAATGAATGAAAAGGTGTGATAACACATGCCAGATAGTGGTAATGCATTCCCAGGGGTTTTGGGGAGTTTTAGGGCATCACGAGGGATAACTAGTTCAAAATGCCTGGAAACAAACGAATAAGAGTGTCTTCCAGGGAGTGTCAGTTAATTCGAGGTGTCCCATGGACAAAGTGTGCTAGGAGAATTTAATAATATGACTTGAAAGAGGTAAGCCTAATATTGAGATAAGGGTATGGAAAAATAAGTTTTAGACAAAGGGACACTTTGGGATAGACACAACACTATTTTTTCAATGACTTGGTTGGCTTCCCAAGTCACAAGAAAAGTAAGGCTATCTATGAGGGCATGAAAATTAGGGAGTGTCAAGGTGTGTAGGGAGTCCCAAAAAGTGCTAAAACATGATAGAAAGGTCCAAGGCATGTTAGGAATTCCAATATGTGCTAGGTGCTACGGTGTGGGACCAACACATGATAGGGAATGATAGGGAACCAAAAGGTAGGACTAGTTCCAATTGCATGGAAATGAATGAATACTAATGTGTGATGGGGAGTGTTAGCAAGTTCTAGGTGTGCTAAGGATGGGGTGACAGTGTATGATAGGCAGTTTGAAGGAACGATAGAGTGCTTGGAAATCTTTCCAAGATGTGCCAAGCTCCAGGGTGTGCCAAAGTGTGCCAAGGAGTGTTAGGAAGTGCTAGAGAAACACAAAGGAAAATTATGTAATAGTGCATGGAAATGAATGAATAAGAGTGTGTGACAGGGAGTGTCAACGAGTTCCAGGTATTCTAAGGATGAGTGACAATGAATGCTTCAAATTTCTAAGGAATGCTAGAGTACTAGGGTGACATGCAGCCAAGATGTGCCAACATGTGCACGGAAGTGTAAAATGGGAGTGCCAAGGAAACACAAGGGAGCACTACGTCAAAATGTGTGGAAATGAACATATAAAAGGTTGTGATTGGAAGTTTCAGTGAATACAAGGTGTGCTAAGGAGGGAGTGACAAGGTATTCTAGGCAGTGTGAACGCATGCTAGAGGCCAAGGCGACATGCAAAGATGTCCTAGGTGATAGGGTTTTCCAACACGTGCTAATAAGTGTTAATGGATGCTATGGAATAAAAAGAGAGAAGTAGGTAAAGGTGCATGGAAATGAATGAATAAGAGTTTTTGACTGGGAGTGTTAATTAGATATAGGTGTGCTTAGGAGAGTGTGACAAGGTGTTCTAGGCAGTGTCAGGGAATGATAGAATCCTAGGGTGGCATGCTAAGACATGCCAGGTGCTAGGGTGTGCCAATGTATGTTAGGGAGTGTAAGGGAAACAAAAGGAAGAACTACATAAAAATGCCTAGAAATGATATAATAAGGGTATGTGACATGAAGTGTCAATGATATCTAGGTCTGTTAAGGAGGGAGTGCCAAGGTAATAAGTTAGCCAATGCCAAGGTATGCTAAACTACCAAAGCATGTCAGGATGTTCTAGGGTGTCTTAAGTTGTGTAAAATTATGTGAAGGAATGTATGGTATGTTAACACATGCCATATAGTGCTAATGCATTTAATACATGTCAGGTGTTATGGCATGTCAAGATGTAAATTATGTTGCATAGTTTTTTTATGATCACAATTGGATGTGATGAGCCTTGTCTCAAAAACTTGTCAAGGGGGATGAGTTAATATTGGACATGAGTAGCCTAAGATGAGTTACAGGTAGTTCTTAAATGAACAAGGCATATGTTTGATTTCCACGACATATGAGAATCTGGGTTGGTCTTAAAATATTTGATCCAAACACACTCAAGGGCCAGAACACATATACGTTGCAAAACTAAATCTACACACATAAGGGAATCAACTAGTGCACATTCAAATTTTTCTTCATTAAATTACAAACTATAATAGAATAGGATAGAGCTTTTGTTGAAGGGATCATGTAACTTTATAATCACAATGGTACAAGGAATACAACTAGGGCTTTGTGTTAGTCCTTTGACAACCAACCTACCATGAACAAGAAAACACTTCATGCAATTTTGGATGGTGGCCACACATAGCCCTTTCAATCCACATGTCATGAATCATTTGGTAGGTCCTCTTGCCTCCCATTATGCAACTCCTCAATATACCTCTATAAATTAAATCAACTCATTTAGTTAGTGAACTCGGCTCAAAAAATTGTTCCCTCTATCTACCTCCATGTTCCTTTAAGGTTTGCAACACTTAGGGCTTTCGATCAGTTGTTCAGAACTATATTTGTGAAAAACTCTTTTGTTTACCCACTTTTTCCACACTCCTACTCCAAGATGACAAGTCTAGGGCTATGTAGGTTTCCCTTCTTCTCACTGACTCAATCCTCTAAAATACAATTAACTAGGGATAGTTGGATAGCCCAATTGACTACTACTTTAGTCATTCAAAGTCTACAGGTCCTATGGCCCAATACACCTACCCTTCTATGATTCTTGTTTTCCTTCACAGGTACAAGACTTAGGGATCTTCTTTGACGGTCACCTAATAACCCTCCAATTGTACTCGGACTGCCATCAATTTTCCAACTATAGTAAATTATTTTACTGATGTAGTGCCCACAACACTTCCGTCATCTATGGCTCTTCAAATATTCCACCTAATAGTGATTTAAGTCCTCTAAAAATCACTATTCTTGTGTACTAATTTCTTTTTTGTCCAATCTATGAGCAAATTTGAGCTACTCCTCTTATCATCATTCTAGCAATTTGTAGATGCTTGAGCTAGGGTCACAAATCATTCACTAACATTGCACTGAATAACTATTTATAGGTTGCTTCAGATCTTTTTCCAAAACTCTATGGACGGTTCACCAGAATCAATTCCTCTTCATGTCAACCCATTCCTTATATGGCACATTTCTTCTACTCATCTTCTGCTCAAATTCCACCTTCCTTTGGATTTTCTATCTCCGCACATACTTCTGCAAACCATATTCCAAATTTATGGTATATAATATTGTAGAGATAAACCTCTTTCTAAGGGTAAAGACCCCTATACTTCTACGCATATTTGTCACAGTATTGAGGGTATAACTTGTGAAATGGACATGTTAGGAAACCTCCCTAACTAGGTCATTATACTTCTATTCTAATTTCTTTAGAACAAACCCTATTCACCCATAGAAAAAATAGCAAATATTTCCTCCATACGAGACTCGGCATAGCTCATATGGATCTACAGATTCTAGGAATTTCATTGACTAAATCTTGACTTGAACTTTAGATATCTACGACGCTCAAACTATAGTTACCTTAGTCAATATTACACATGTGACTACTTATGTTGTGGCCTTAAATTCTAGTGTATACCCTCCTCTATTTGTGTTGGTCTTTATCACATAGCTTGCAGCTTACTAACCACCACAAGATATGGTATCACACTTGTCTTCTATTTAAAAATTTGATATGGCCTTCATAAAGAAACACCACTGAAATCACATGCCCAAATTCTCATGGGCCGCCTCTCTTGAGCTTGATCTTCCATAAGAGAAACAACATTATGCCATCCTACTTCCTATCTCAAACCCTTTAAGGTATGTGAAATTCTTTTGAATCCTCACATGATGATTTTTCTCTTGGTGGATGATCATGTCCTTCCTTTAGCAGCCCATACTCAACCCTCTAACTCCACCTAGTTTAGGACTACATATCTCATGGTCTCCTTGATCAAATGAGCTCCTTCTCACTTGATGTTCCTGCCTTCATACTAAGGCCTCTATTAATATATTTTCCTAGCGAGGCCTCTTAATAATGCGCTATAAATTACAAGCTTTATTTACTTAGACCTTAGAAAATATTATTTTTCCTTTTTAATTTTCTTTTAGATTTTAAACCCAATCTTGGGTCAAAAACCCATTCGCTTGGGTTCTTTGTCGACAAATACTTTTGTGATAAAACTCACACAAACCCATTTCACTAGGCCTATGGAGTACCTCCCAAGCTACACAATTCAACAACATAGTCTAGTTGTAGTAATCATAACTTGGTCAAGCTCTTGTAGTCAAGAGAGAACTTGGCTGGGTTCCCAAGTTGAAAATTAAGTAAGGGTAGTTGTGAGGCCATGATAGCTAGGGAGGGTTAGGGCATTCCAAGGAAGGAAAAGGCATGCTAACACATGCCAGAAAATGTCAATGCATTCTGAGGAGTGTGAAGGATCGTCGAGGCATCACAAGGGAGAAGTAGGTAAAAATGTATGGAAACAAAAAAATATGAGTGTGTGCCAGGGACAAAGTGTGTTAGAAAAAGTTCAGAATGGTATTTTTAAGAGGAAAGCCTATGATTGAGATAATTCAAGTATGCCAAGGACAAAGTGTGTTAGAAAAAGTTCAGAATGGTATTTTTAAGAGGAAAGCCTATGATTGAGATAACGGGCTTGACAAGAACTTTTAGACAAAGGGAGACTTCGTGTTGGGCACAACACTGTTTTTCATTTATCTATTAGTTTTATATGGCATGTGGCACACTTTGGTTGAATTTTCATGTTCTAAACTATTTTAGACAATTTCATATTGTACATTGTTCTGTATAAGTTTTGGGGAACTTGGCTTGTGCCAACTTATATCTTGTGGGTCTTGCAAAATCTCAGTTAATGCTCTATTATTTATATGAACTATACATACATGTGAAATATTTCCTATGTAAGCTATATTGTTTCTTATTTGTTTTATGGCCATGGCTAGATTTGATCCTTGTCTTGGTTAGTTCTTAAGTGGGACAACATCATCTTGGACATGAGTGGCCTAAGATGAGGTATATGCAATTATTAGGTGAAAATGGCACAATATACTTGTATTAGCTAGTGTAATTGGTCAATATGTTGCAGTTCATGCAGGCCAATGTAACATGAACTGAAGTTGTTAAGTACTTAATTCGGTTCCCAAGTTGTGAAAAAATGTAAGGCTAGTTGTGAGGGAATGAGTTCTAAGGCATGCTAAGTAATGCTAACATGTGCCAAAGAGTTTGAATGCATGTCTAATATGCTAATATGTGTCAAGTGCTAAGGCATGCCAAGATGTGAAAGGGTGTGAAAATATGTTCCATGGAATATCAAGGCAACGAAAAGGAGAAACAAGTTAAACTAGAAGAAAATGAACACTTAATAGGGTTAATAAGTCATCAATTTAGCTTTTTCAGAAGGGACATGCTAGGCACACAAACACTAGGAGGAAATAGGTTCCAAGTGCCAAGTTTTAGTGCATTCTAAGTACCAGATCATCCTCTATTAATTCTCATCTACTTTCCAATAATTTATCTCAAATAAATTTAATATTAAACCATGCCAAAGCATACCAAGGCATCTTAATGAATGCTAGACATGTTAATACTTTCCAAGCGCAAAGACGTTGCAAGTGCTAATGTGTGTTAGAGAGTGATACACATGTTCTGAAGTAGAAAGACATGTTGAAGAGTGCTAAAGTATGGCAGAGTGTGCTAATGCATGTTGAGGAGTGTTATGGTTTACTAGGGAAACACAAGGGAGCACTAGTCAAAACGCATGGAAGTGAATGAATATGAGGGTGTGTCAGGGAGTGTCAAAGAGTGCTAGCTATCATGCCAAGGACTTAGTGACAACTTATGTTAAGCACTAGTATGATATGCTAGGAAATATCATGGCATGTCAATAAGTGCTAGAGTTTGCTAGGGAGTTCCAGTGTGTTTTATCATGTGCCAAATAGCGCCAAGACATGCAAGATTATAAGTCATGCTATGATGTGTAGGGTGCCAGGGTATGCCAATATGTGTGAAGGAGTACGAAGGAAACAAAAAGAACTAGGCTAAAATGCAAGGAAATGAACACAGAAGAGGGTTACTACGTCAATACTTTATATTTTTCAAAAGGGGCATGCTAGGAACACTAATAATAAGTTCCAATACATCACAAATTCCAATGTATGTTAATGCATGCCAAAGTGTTATAGGGCATGCTAGTGACTACAAGACATGCCAAGTGCATGCTAGGAGAGTGTTATGCTATGCTAACTCCTGCCAGCATGTACTTTGGTTTCATAGTCATGGGAATATGTTCTATGTACAAATATGTTCTAAGACATTCGAGCTGCCAGGGAATGTTAGTGTGTGCCAAAGAATGTTAATATGTTCCAATAATGTTGAAGAGTATTAGATCTCTCTCAATAATATAATTCAAAAAACTTAAATATGTATCAAGTAATATAGTTTCTACACACAATAGTGGAAATTTATATAAAGGGATTTTGTTAGATAATAAAACTAATAGATATTAATCATGTATTCACTCATAGGAAAACTATATTATCATTACTTGATGTAAATTATACACACTAACTACTTCTTAACAAATTGATTGACTCTAAACACTATATGGCCTTGGACACATAATGAAAAGGACTCCACAACAATGGTATTAAATTATTAAATTTTGACAAAAAATATAGTAGCATGCACATAACATCATCAAAAACTCATTGGAATGGTCAACGATGACAAATTTTTTTCGACTATCACCAAAAATGACGAAAAAGAGCATTGGTGAGGGTCAATAAAATATCGTCACTAGAAGTGTCACCAAAGAGAAAATTACTGATGGGCCTTTAACAACCCTCACCAAAAGTGTCACTAAGAATGGCCTTGCTGACAAACCATAAAGGAATATTACTATATGCACTTACAACAACCCTTTTTTAATGAATTTCAAGGTATGTGACATTCGTGATGGACCTTAAAGGTTTGTCACATGCATGACCGTCACCAATGTCCTTTTTTCTTGTAGTGGCACTTAGTGGAATCAGACTATCTATGGTGATGAAATATGAAGATAATATTGTGAAGGTGTATTCCACTTCATTTCCTATCCTACCATATGATATTGAAAATTCTATGGAGTTCTTTAATTAAGGAGCTAACCTTTTCTAGGGTGAAGAAGTTACAAGAAAAACTAACCAATGCTCATTTAAGGTTGAAAAATTTGCAGCTCAACTTGACTTGTATCCCAAAGCCATAATTTTTTTTGAATATGTAGAAACATAATCCATCAAAATCAATATTCTCAAGTAACATGTCAATGGATATCTTATCAATGCCGATATTTTCCAAATTTGCAGAGGATGATCTTAATTGAAAATTTATTTTTGGGATATTTCAGTATAGAGGATTGATATTGATGTTGCTAAAGATAAATGTATTTCTCAGTAAATTTTCATGTTAGTAAATTTACTTCTTATTGTTAAAGGTCAAGTCTGTCTAGTCTAACATATTTTTGAGTGAGAGTGTGTCATGTATTGGACTTATGAAGCCTTGTAATATTTTGTTGATCATTGTCATATTCAACCATAAATGGGCTTATGAAGTCATTGTTTTTAGTCTTTTTGGATTAGATGAAAGATGTAAAACATAGTCCATGATCCAAGTATGAATGTTAGTTTTGATATGCTAATTTCATCTTTAGATTTAAAATTTATTTTTTGATATTATGCTTTATCTACATAGGTTTCCATGTTATTTATGTGTGTCAAATAGGTAAAATAGTTGAGTTTTATGAGTGAATTCAAAAGCATAAAGCATGAAATAAATATGCTTAACATGAGAAAAAACAAGAACAACAAACCATAAAAATTAATCCATCAATGCAAAGTTTTGATGAAGGAGTTCACCCCTCCTAGGCTACATCTCCTTGGTCCAGATTCAATGGATAGGGCCTTTGTATTAGCTCAAAAGTGAAAACATTGTCATTTGCATTCACCTACACCTCTTGAGACATGCTTCAATGAGTCCAGATGTCCAAATATATCATAAATGACACTTATTGCTCCTAATTTGGTCGAAACTTTCTCCAAATATGGTCAAAGCCATTTTCCTGGGAAATATCCTCCAAATCTAGAGAAGACTCCAGTTAAGATCACCAAATTTGGAGGCAGCTCCTAATTTAGCGGGTCCGCCGAAAATCTTGCTAATTTAAACTCTTGTTAAATTAATTCAAATTGCGTATTAAATTGGATAAAATTGGATTAATATGGCACATAAGCATGTTTCGTGGAAGTGCTTAAGGGTGATTATGTGATAATGACACATGGGGACTGAGTTGGCCCCCTCCTTTTCGCCACCCTAGTAACTGTTATAGGTCAAATGGGCATTTGTGGGCACCGTTTAAAAAGTCCCTCCCGCCGGTATAGCAGTAAGAACTTTGGATTAGGAGGGGAGGGGGAGGGGGGGGGGTCATTTGTTCAACCCGCCCTCTGCCCATCCTCTACATATATTTTTCCACCATAAAATGTGCGCCCATATATGTAGTTCATGCGCCCCATAGCAAATTTATACCATAGTTCATGCGGCCCATACCATAACGTTTGAAACCTTATCATATATTTCATATATGCGCCCATAATATATGTTGAACTTTGGTTTAAAAAAATGCGCCCATGTGATAATATATATTTTTGAACTTTGGATATGTAAAATGTGCTCCACCATATAGTTCGACCATAACATATAAAATTTCGATTTTGACCATTAGAGAGGGTCCACCACAGGGGGCACATGGCGGCCTCTAGCTGGGGTGTTCCCTAACCATATTAAAAAAAATTGAATTCGACCTTAAGAGACAAATCCTAAAAAAGTTTCACCTTCAAATAAAACTAGAAAATCCTGCAGTGACACTTCTCACACTATCATTGGGAAAAAAAGAAGGATATTCCATGAATATAATTAAATTTTCTGACTGGGCTGCCATGTCATCAACGTGTCATGTTTTTCAAGTTTTTTAGTTGTTTAGGAAAATGAATAGAAGGATCTATATTCTTCATCCGGACTCTGTTTTCAACGAAACGAATTGCGTCGGATTCCTGACGATGAGATCTTCACTCTTGTTCAGTTTCCAATCGATTTTGAGCTCTTTCATTTTTTTATATTTTACACTGAGCACCTCATCATTACTTCTCGTTGGAAGCCTTTTGGACCCCAAAATATTTTTGATTACTGATCATGTGGATGAGGGTATTGATCCATCATCCTTCCAGTCTCTATCCACTGAAATTTTCCCATTTTCATCAAATTTATCTTTTCACAAAATATTAACATTTTCCTTGATTCTTGCGACCTTCTCTTGCTATCACTAACACTGTCATGCTGCAATTCCCATGAATTTGCAAAGAAACAAGCTATTCTTGCATAAACCATCGTGTTCCTACCTTGGTCATTAATAAATGTAAATTTAAAAATTGTGTCACCTTGCAGAATGTCATCATGGTGATTTTTAACTGATCTCACTTTGTACTTGTGTCGAATCTTGAGCAAGTATCTTCGTAATTGCCATGTACCCTTTGGAAACCAAAGACAATCATTTTTGGAACCCATGCCTTCCTTTTCAAGCTGGTTTTCTGCTTTCTCTTTAACCTTTTCACTCTCTTGCACCGACACCTTATTTCCAACACTACTCAACACTGATGTTGACTGTTGCAAATGCTTTACATCTTGTTCACCTCCTTTCAAAGGTAACCTGTTAAAGTGTTGATACATCTCATTAAAATCGTAATAAAAATTAATGAAATCAACTTGATCATTCGATGCATATTTTTGAAAGGTTTGATTCAAAAAGTATCTTTGTTTGATCATTAACAATGTCAAATTCTGACTTGCATTCACTATCCTCTTCATTTCTCCTGCATGTATAAGAGACAAACTTGTCTTCTTCTTATGCACTCTACTATGTAATCAATACCATATTTAAAAGTGATACTTATTCTCATGGAGATGAAATATTTCTTTCCTATCATACAAATAAGGAATTCCAAATACAATACTTGATATCTGAAGCGGCACCACATCAATTTCAACTTCATCAAGAACGTTTGAATTGATGGTGAATCTTAGTATGCACTTCCTTGTAACCTACAAGTTTGTGTTCTTGCATATCCACCCTAAAGGATAAGGTCTTGGATTTCTAATAGATTCAAGGTCTAGCTTCTTAACCAAGTCTTCAAAAATCAATTTATCTTGTGACCCACTATCAAAAAGTGTGTCTATCATTGTATTTTTAGAGACGACTCTAATATGGAAAATTTCTATTCTTGTATCTTCATCTTGAGTAACATTGAAATAATTTGAAGAACTAGTGCTTACTATGTGTTTACCTTTCAAACCCATGGTTGTAGTCTTTGTCTCATCTCCTGAATCTAAACCTAAGTCATGTTCAACTATAGCAACATTTTTCTCCTTTTCTTTGGCTTTCAGTTTGTTTGGCTTCAACTCTAGATGAAGTTGCCAACAATGGTCTTCATCATGGCAATTCTTCAAACAATGTTTACATGTAAGTTTCTCCTTCTCCCTTTTGAAAGAGCTATTTCTCTTTCCTCTTCCATAAAACTTTCCCTTTCCTTTACCCTCACTATCACTTTTCTCATCTATGTTTTGCTTCCCTCTTTCCTCTAAATGTGTGGCTTGAACACAAACCTCATCTATGTTTGTGGGATTTAACATGAGAATAATGTTCCTAAGGTAGCTATTCAAAGCCCCAATATACTTTAACAAAGTTTCTTGAGAACATAAATTAATACCCAAAATAAGAGTTCTTCTCTTAAATTCATGAGTACAATCTTGCACATTTTTCCCTTTCAATTGTTTAAATTTTTTCCAGTCCGTAATGGCCTTTTGCATGTAATATAAGGGATATAATTTCCTTTTAATGGCAGCAATAAAACTTGACCAAGACATAGAAATCTTACCTTAGTTTTTAATCTATTATTAAGTCCATGATTCCCACCATACAAGTGCAGATCCTTCCATCCTTAAAGAATCCAATTGAATCTTTATGTAATCTTCATGAAGTTTCTAAATTATGCGATACAACTCCAATTGATGTATCCGATTGTACAATATTTTTTCATTTATCTCGCCATTATACATTGGAAGCTTAAATTCGACATCAAGTTTGAGTAAGGGTGTCTTTCCTTTTATGGCTTTTTTGTGAGTATGAGTGGTTTTTGTGGTGGAAGTGGAAGATGATGCTGATGGTGATGATGATGATGATGAAGATGTTGGAGATGGAGGTGGATTTACTCCACTATCTTTTGAATCATTTTCTTCATCCTTCTTATCATGTGAAGTTCCTTCTCCATGTGGAGGCTTAGAACCTTCTCCTGCCATCCCAGCAGTAAATGCATGAAACAAAATTTTAACCATCCTCTTTATGTCGTTGAAGTCTTTCATGAAATCATCCTCTTCTTATTGACGTTCAATTTCTCCAAAACCTAACATGATGGCTATGGATTCAAGATCAACTTCTGGTGCATGTAATTATTCAAAAGCAACTTTTTCAGACAAAATTTGAGGTGCTTCAAGTGCAACTGTGAGTGAAACTTTGGGTGGAGATGGTGCCCTTGTGGATCTCCTTCTTCTAGTCCTAATATCGAGAATTTTAACCAAAAATTTCCATTCACCTCTCTACAAATTTAACCTTGTAATCATCACAAATTCTCAACCATTAAACTTGCACAAGACTCAAGAAACTATCAAGAAAATAACCTTGCCTTTCAGGCATGCTCGGATACCAACTTGATCATAGTACGAAAGTTGCTAATTCCGTCTTCAGATTTAAAATTTATTTGGTGATCTTATGCTTGATTTACATAGGTTTCCTTGTTTTTTATGTGTGTCAAATAGGTAAAATAGCTGAATTTTATGACTGAATTCAAGAGCATAAAGCATGAAATAAATATGTTGAAAAATCACAAAAACCAGAACAAAAAACCGTCACAATTGATCCATAAACATATAATTTTTATGAACCTCCTAGGCTATGTCTCCTTGGTCCGGCTTCCATGGATTGGGCCTCTATATTAGCTCAAAAGTGCAAAAATTGTTGTTTACATTCACCTACGGCTCCTAAAACATGCTTCAATGAGTCCAAAATGTCCAAATCTATTAGAAATTACTCTTCTTGCTCCAAATTTGGTCGAAAATTTCTCCAAATATGGTCAAAACCATTTTCCTAGTAAATCTCCAAATCTCAAGAAGACTTCAGTTAAGAGCACAAATTTTGGAGGCAACTCCTAACTTATCGGGTTCACCGAAAATCTTGCGATGTAAAGCTCCTGTTTAATTAATGCAAATTCTGTATTAAATGGGATAAACTCATATTATTACGGTGCATAAGCACGTTTAGTGGAAGAGATTAAGGGTGTTTATGTGATAAGGACACATGGGGAGGGTGTTGGCCCCCTCCTTTCCACCGTCGGAGTAACTATTATATGTCAAATGGACATTTGTGGTCACCGTTTAGCAAGTCCCACCCACCGGTATAGTGGTAAGAACTTTGGATCAGGAGGGGGAGGTCACGGACTCGACCTGCCCTCCACCCATCCTCTCTCTCTCTCTCTCTCTCTCTCTCTCTCTCTCTCTCTATATATATATATATATATATATATATATCCACCATAAGATGTGCACCCATAATATATGTTAAAATTTGGATTAAAAGAATGTGCCCATGTATATATATATATTTGAACTTTGGATATGTAAAATGCACTCCACCATATAGTTCGACCATAACATATAAAATTGAAATTTCGACCATTGGAGAGGGTCCACCAGAGGGGGTACATGGTGGCTCTTGGCTACACCACGTATCAGTCTCTGGTTGTGTTGTCTCCCAACCATATTAAAAAAAAAATGAATTCAACCTTGGGAGCCAAATCATAAAAAAATCTCACCTTCAAACCAAACTAGTGAATCCTACAATGACACTTTTCATAGTTTCATTGGGAAAAAAAATGAAGAATATTCCGTGAACATACCTAAATTTGTTGACTGGGCTGCCATGTCATCAACCTATCTTGTTCTGCAAATTTTTTAGTTGTTTAGGAAAACGAACATCGGGCTCCATCTTCTTCATCCGAACTATGTTTTCGACAAAATGAATTGCGCTAGATTCCTGGTGACGAGCTCTTCTCTGTCATTTAGTTTCTAATCAATTTTGAGCTCTTCCATTTTTCAGCTTTTACACTGGGCACCTAATCAGTTCAATAGAGCCATTGAGTTCATGGTCTAAGCATTTGGTGATAGGATTTCTGATGTTTCAGTTCAAAGGGTCTTGTATTTTACATGTATTTTTACTCCATTGGTGAAAGTATGGATAATATTTCATTTATGGAAAGAAGGAACTATTGGCAGGATGATAATGGTGCTCCGAGGGGAGAACATATGTTATTTACTTACTAATTTGATATAGGCATGATGACGATGTTGATGATGCTCTGGGGGAGCATGTTTACTGTGTGATTATTGATCAACTATGGTGTTTGAGGTTGTTGTTTCTTGGGAGCATGTTGATGATGTGAGGTTGATGTAGTTGGTGTTGTTGAATGATTTTATTGCTATATTGATTGATTCCTACAATGTATTGTTGTTCATATTGTATTAATGTTGCATATTGATATTCTTTGATTCTATTTATGTTAATGCAGGTCACATATTTCTTACTATTTTCTCTATTTATGGAGAGATTTTTGTTGTTGATGGTCATGAGGGGATGTTGCTACTGGTCACACCATGCTCATGAATATGGTTTTTTTCTATTGTTTGATCTCACCTCATAGTGTTTTCCATAAATATGGGATTATTTCTTGAGTATGTGGTTGCTGCTTCCGGACAGAGTGAGTTATGGTTATTGCTGCTAAGACCCATCTGGTGTCTAAGGATAGTTGTTGTGGATCTAGTGGATTATTAGTGGATTGATAATGTTATTGATGATTTTTATCCTTTTTCCATTTATGTCAAAGGGGGAATTCACGAGGAGATCCGTTTCAGAGGAAAATGTCAGATGAATGGTTCTACTAGGGTTGCCATCAATGCCAAAGGGGGATATTGTTGGCATTGGTGATGCGTTGTTGAGGCATTGATATATGAGGTGTTTTGTTGTAGTGTTTGATGGTTTTCATGGATGTCAATTTAGGCATCTGTTTCTGCTGGATTATGTTTATATGATTTTATGCATATGATTTTTTGACATTTATGTAGATGGTTGAAGTAAAAATTACCATGGTACATGTATTCTTGGAATTGACATTACCTTGGTATTGGTTTGAATGTGGTCCACGTTAACACTTGGTATTCGCGTCACATATATTGGCATAAAAATAATTTTTACCTGTGGCATTAACCTGGAGATTACCATGGTATTGGGGTCCATGGGATTTACCTGTGGTAATGACCTGTAGTTTACTGTGGTAAAAATGCCCATGGTATTGGGATAACCTCATATTTTACAAAGGTATTTATTGGAGATTATTAATGATATTTTTTTGTGATTATTTTTTAGTGGAGTGTGGATTGATTATATGTGGATTGTTAGTGTGAGTGTGAGAGTGAGATATAGTGTTCTCTATAGCATATTGTACACCTATAGTTGTGTTGGTTGGTGTAATTATCATATTTAATTTTCAGATAAGATAAAATATAGGTTGTTGGGTTTCTGATGTTGAGAGGGTATATGAGTCCAATATGAGGCATTTTGATATGTGGTTCACATGGATAAGTTAGAGGCATAGAGAGTTCAAAATTGCGAAGACAGGTAGACAATGATTGGAGAAGGAGAATATCAATCCAATGGTGGTTGGATAATAGAATGGATTTTGGGTGAGGCTCGTTGGTGGTGGAGGATTCGAGTAGATTTGTATTTGTAGAGTGATGAGAGTAGTTACTTCTCAGCTAAAGGATGTGAGCACACTATTGTATGAGTTGAGTCTTATAGGTAGTGGGTGCTACCTACCCTATGTAATTTTTTTTTAGCATAATAGATGATTTGAGGATGAGAAGAGACATGTGATTTTTTGTCCTAGGGATGGTTTTCCACTAGAAAACATTTGTCTCCTCTTATGTCCATGTTTTCCTTGTTGATTCTTTATGGTGATTTTATGGTGATTTTGCATGTTTTGATATTTTTATTTCATGATGGTTTCATAAGCATAACTGATGGATTACAAAATTTTTGTAAAGAATAAAATAAAATTGTTTTGATACTTTGATTTCATGATGGAAAAAATTAAATTATTTCCTCACCCCCCTGACCCCACCCCCCCCCCCGCAGCCACCTCTCACTAGTAAGGCCATTTCCAATAGGGAATTTATTTCTTACTGGAGAAAAAATATTATTTGGGAGCTATACTTTAATTTATGGCATGGATTTACTTGGATTGATTCAAATAATGAGGTTTCGTGTGATTTTTAGATTCTAAATATTGGTTTCATTCGCAGGATTCTGATGATACTTGCACTTGGCCATCCTAGGTGCCTTAGAGCCCTACTGTACCATTTTTTTATCTTCTTTGAATGTTGTCACTTGCATCTTCTATTATTGTTTTTCCTATTTCTGCATTTACTATTCATGTTTCATCTGTTGTATGTAAAGTTGTTTAAATTATTGAAATGAGGTGTTTTCTAGGATATATATATATGAATTTACAAGAATTATGCATCTTTATAACAACCTTAAAAATTAATATCCAAGATTTATTAACTTGGATTGGTTTACTAGTTCACAATTTTGGAATTTATGGAAGTATCGTGTAGAAAAATAGTAGTAATTTTCTTCTTATTTTTTAGCACCTGTTAATGAGCCTATTTCAAGTTAATTACACTTTAATTATAACTTAAAAACATTTAACTTAATGAAAAATTTCACCCACAACATTTCCACTTGATTAGATTAGGTATTTAGGCATTTAGATTAACTTACTAGTTCATTGCTTCGAAATTTCTCGTTTCTAGTTGTAATTTTATGTTATTTTTTTAGCACATGTCAACGAGCCCATTTTGATTTTATTACAATTGTATTGAGTAATAAAAACATTCCAATTAATAATAATAAAAAAATCTCTGAGCCCATTTTGATTTTATTACAATTGTATTGAGTAATAAAAACATTCTAATTAATTAAAAAAAAATCTCCATAAAATTTACATGATTCGGTTAGTCTTTTGATAGCTTAATTAGCTCACTAATTCTTGAGTTAAGTAATTTTCTGCTATTTTTTAGGACATGTTAATAGGCCTATTTTTGGGTGATTCCACTTGTATTGGAGTTATAATACATCCTAATTAATAAAAAAAAAAAAATCCCCATATCATTTTCATTTTATTTTCTTTGTAAATTTTCATGTTAACTAGAGAGAAAAACATCCTCTAGCAATCTTGTAGAAATGTGTTCTCGAGATCTTCTTCACCTAAATTCATTGTAGAAGCTATATTTATAGCTTATGAACGATTTAAGACCACTTTGGTTGAGTTGAGTCTTGTTTAGGTTTGCATTTATCTCTTACATTTCTTTCTTCTTGAATGTTGATTTCTGTGATTACTCTATATTTCCTTCCCGTAATTTAGCTTAAGCAAAGTTTTCTTTACTTCTTGCAAAAGTAATCTAGGACTTTTCTTTTCTGAAAAATAAAATAATTTCCCCTTAATTCCATTGATTTCATAGCAAGATAGATTATATTTTTTTGGTTCTCATTATGCTTTACATTTTTTCAAATATAATAAATTGCCTTTCTGTCGGTTACTTTTGAGAAAAAGTAGAAAATAATTTCTTATTGTTATTTACATTTTGCAACATAGGATTTGTGGCTTACCTAGATATTTTTTTCATTTGATATTGTTTCATTTCATTATTTTACTTGCATCAAATGGATTCAAACTACGAAGAGGAATGTGTCTGTTGCCTATATAATGTCTACCACTCTTAACCTTGTATGAGTCTAAGGTTGTTAATTTAAGTTGATAGCCTCAGGAGTTGAAAATTTCTTGTTTTAATACTCGGTATCATCACTTAATAATATTTCCTCTTGACTTTGATCCTGATTTATCTCTCGAATTATGATATTTGTCTTTTGATTGACCCTTAGCCACCATGGATTGTGATGTTGAGGTTTCAAGGTTAGATTTCTACCAAGATTCATCATGAAACAAAGCTCCCACAAAAGTATCATAATCAATAATATCAGTAGAAGTAAAATAGATAAAGGTCAGAAAATGATCCCAATACTTTGGCAGAGAAGATAATTGTGTAACTTCCTTCTCTTCCCCTTCAAGATTTACATCTATACTATAGAAATAGCGTAAAAGAGTTTTGAAATAATTCAAATGGTAAAATATCTCTATCCCTTCCTTCATCATCAAATTGTTTAACTAGTGCTTCAAGTAGATTTTGCTTGTCAAGGACTTTGTGATATAAAGGATTTATAACTTATTCCATAACCTTGTTGTTGTTTTCTCTCTAACAATGTTAAACAACAAATCATATGCCAAGCATATAAAATTAACATTGAGGACTCTTGTATCCATGTCCTTCCAGTATTCGTCATCCATGTCCATGAGTTTCTTCATCCTACCGAACAATTCCTTTACAACTCCTTATAGTATGAGAATATCCCACATCTTAACTTTCCATAGCTCAAAGCTATTACTCCCATTGAAATTTTCAATTTCAAACTTCACACCTTGCATATTGGTTATTAAAACAAACTTTTCCCAAAATCTTTGCAAACACTAAGATTTACACAGTGTACAATGTTTGGGAAAAATCCACAAGGAAATGATAATCAATATTTTAATTATTAAAAGGATATTTACCAAAACCAACTCACAACAATACATTATCCAACCATTCAACCCATTCTCCATTTGTTTATTTTGTTCATATTTCCTTTACAGGTTTATACGGATAAATAGAAACCTCTAATATGTTTTCTAAATTAGTTTAAAACTTTTAAATTAGTTAAATACTTTTTTTTACATAAAACAAAAATGTCATGTTTTTACAAAAACATAGATTAGGAACAACAACCCAAACAATATGAACCAATTTTAGCTATCATCCCAAGAATATAGGGAGATAGTTTGCAACTTCTAACAAGTATGGTGGTGTTACTTTCTATGTGGACATGACTATTGAGGTATAGAGAACCCAAAATACACCAAAAGCTCTCGAGAGAGGACCCATAGTGACCTACAACGCACAAGGTGGTTGGGGTTGTTGTGTGGCCAAAAAAAGTCTGTCTACATTGAAATGTTAAATGAAAGTCGATTATGAGAATGCATAGTCTAAATTTGTTACGTCCAGACTTGAAAATTTTGCATATTAGAATGCACTGATTGGGTTGATAATATAATATTTCTCACAAAACACAACGAACTAACCTATCATAAGGATTTTTTTTTCTAGACCTGAAAATTGTGCATATTGGAATGCACTCATTGGGTTGATAGTGCAACATTTCTAACCAAAAAAAAAAAGGATCGTTGTTTTGCTAGACGTGAAAATTGTGCATATTGGAATGCATTGATTGGGTTGATAATATAACATTTCTAACAAAACACAACGAACTAATCTATTAGAAGGATTGTTGTTTTGACCATCTCAAACTGAATTTGATGCAACATGGTTACCATAGAATTCAGAAACTCAATAAAATCCAAAGCACTCAACATCAAATGAAAATTATAGAAAAATCAGAGAAAGCCAGAGTAATTTCATGAGTAGTTAAAGCACCAGTATCACCTTACGGAAGACCTTGTCGAGCAAGGGTGCTTGGAGTTGAATTTGACATTGTACTCTAAATTGACTTTTGTTGAACGCAATACCATATATGTTTAATATTTTAAATATTTTTTTTTAATGTCTCTTCTTCACAGTGGTTGAGAATATAAGATGCATACTTAATAATAACATTAAAATAATATTAAAATATGTGAACTAATATGATAATAACTATTCCATCTTTATTCATCTACTCGATACAAAAGTAATTTTGAGAAGCTTGGAAAAGAGGTTCATTTTGGAGGAAGGAAGCTCGTTGTGCGACATTGTCAAGCTTCAAACAACCTCGACACTCTACATAATGAACTTGCCCCATAATTATGTTAATTCAAAATTCCTCATTCGACATAGATAATTATGTTAATTTAAATTCTCATAATTATGCTAATTCATAATTCCTCTATAGTTAATTATGCTTAGATATTTCACTTTGTGGAGAGATTTAACTCTGCAAAGATTTTTGTTAAGAGATATTTCATTATATGGTAAATACAAGGAAATTAAAATAAAATTTTCAATTAAACTATTCGTGCATAATTACAAATTACAAATTAGACATTTCTTTGTGAAGAGATATTTCATTATATTGTAAATACAAGGAAATTAAAATAAAATTTTCAAATAACCTATTCATGCATAATTACAAATTACAAATTAGACATATCCTTTGTGCATGAGTACAAATCCTTGAGCTCCTTACTTTGACACATTTAATCATTGAGATTTTTCTAACTATATAATTTTTTTTGGTAAGCTTGGTAGGACCTTTCCTTATTCTTTTTTTTTCTCTTTTTTTTTTTTAGTTCTATATTCATCCACATGTCCAGATACATAGCCCCAACAAGGAAGGGAATTGAACCTGTGATGAGTGCATAACAGCAACCCTCATCACTATTTAACCAATTCATAATATATAAATTTAAAACCATATAAAAAACCTATATATTTATACATGATATTGTATAATTTTAAAATCATGTGAAAACACAATCTCTTATATTACTATGCATCAGTCATTAATTACTAAACTAATATATTATGTTATCGAATGTTCCAAACTATATTGAATATCAACCAGTTTGTTAACTTTATAGAATAAAACCCCTGATTAGGGTGCCACGCGGAGGGAGAAGGGTGACATGCGGTGTCACGCGGTGCCGTGCACAACATGGTTGGTCACGTATAAGGGCAACAATTTAATGAGAGGGGGTACGATCACTAAACAGATCATAATGGTTGCCGTAGAATTAGCTGGGATCTAGCTAATGATGTCAGACTGGCATGGGAAACAGTGTCAACGGGAACACGGGTTAAGGCAAGCCACGGGCTGGAAGGGAAGCAATGTTCTTGGACGAAGATTGGAAGAAATAGTAGTGAGGAAGGTTGAGGGCTCGCGACGCCTGCTAGTTACCTAGTATGTCTTGACTCTCCTACATCTTCTTAACATGAATTCTGAAGTCTGTTGGTTGATCGGTAGCACACATGTGCTCAGGATTCACAGTCCAAGGTGCAATTCCTGTGTTCCAAACCCCTGTCTTAATTTTAAAGCAGTTAATCGAATTTTACGAAGTCTGTATATGATATACCATTATGGATATTTGCTCAATTTTGATTTCTAGTATAGTTTGCAGTCAGTTTTTGTCGGTTGCATGGCTTATAACCTAAGGTATTTATAGTCTACTGCTTTTACTTCCCTCTGCTTACGCTGTTTGTTTAAAGCATTAGTCAAGCTAGTATTCTCGGCCCCTGCAGTCAATCCCACCTTTCGAACCCCCTGTCATGCAATTTTAATTCCTTCTTGCACTCTGAGTATGTTTTATAATTCTGCAATGTTGAATAGGTCTTAAGGTAAGAGGGATTTTTCATCTCGGGCTTATGAGATAATAAGCATGACCATGCAAGATCGGCCTAGTATGTGCATTGGCGGTGGCTTTATTCGTCATTCAGTGTCATATTTCTCCGATCACATAAAAGTCTTTTTGTAGGGTTTGTGGGTTCATTAGGTAGTCTCAATGTCTGGTCTTCGAAATACCCGGGTGGGTGATGGGAGCCTTTGTTCATTGAGTTTGCTCTATCTTTTTAGTTTGCAACCATGTCCTTGTGGGTTTTGGATTTTGGAATTAGGTCGGCTAAACCTTGTCCTTTCTTTGTCTAATATTTAAAATATCATTTCTACCACCCTTAAGAGGAAAAGCAGTACAGTGGGCCCTACTTACTGGTACATGAAAACTGTTATTGACTTTCTCTTTCCATATAGAGGCTTCTTTAAAGTTAAAATAGGTATTTTCCACTCACTATCTGAGAATTCGTAACAAAATAGGCTCTCGCTTGTACGTAGAAAGAAAAAATTGGTCAAAGGACAATCTGCAAAACAACAAGTCAGGGAAAAAGGGAAACATAAACTCATAAAACCCATGGCAGGGTCCAGCAAGTGAGGCAGGAAATCCAAAAAAGAGGTTATGGAGAATCTCATTGATGTATACACTATAGGAAATCCCCCTCAAGTCCACACTCTCATTGAGGTTTGGGAGAGAGACTACAGTCACAAAGAGGAGGACATAGAAAATCAGGAAAAAGTCACAGATTGCATCTAGGATCCTGGGAATACAAGAGGGCGACTATCTCTTTTTCATCAGTCAATTCAAACATACTGGACAGTCAAATGTGTATTAACCGAGGCTGCCATGAGCCTTTAGGAAATGGGAGGAGACCCATAGGTTGTTTTAGTTTTTCAGTACATCAAAAATGAAATTAAGGTCATTCAAATTTCCCAACATCATGCCACAATGTGACTGGGAAGAATTGAGCGACAAATGTAAACTATGCACCAAGTGGATATGTCGGGCTCCACTGTCAAAGACCCAACACCGGTCGAGTCCTCGGATGACTAACTAATCGTTTCTCTTTTTTTAACTTTTATGATTTTTGCGGATAGCATTTACTATTTTTAGTTAGACTTTGGTAGGTACACTAAAATGGAATCAATAGTTTATAGGCAACTCAAACTTTTTCAATACTGGATGGTATTTAACTCGTTAAGATGGTCGACATACCTCGTTTCCTTCGAGCAGGTTGAAGCTATCAATTTTTGATTTGTTACAACTTGGTTATATTTTGATAAATAGAAAACGGAAAAATATTACTAAATTTACCAAAAAAAAACGAAAAAAAAAACCTTTATAGAATACTAAAATGAGTGATAACATTGTTTTTTCATATTGATGTGAAGACCACCTCTTGTTTCTCTAATTTGAGAGAAAAAATAAGACAAAAAATGTTTTCCAATTGTAAAATAACTTTATGTTGTGTGTCACTTCCGAGTTAGATTTTCAAATTTCCTCTCCGACTTTGAGTTCACTAATATATAAGAGTCAGTGACAACAGGAGACGAACCACTCAACCATGAATGAAATAGATAGAAAAGAGGAGAAAGCATGAGTAATTGCAGAAGAGTTAATGCACCACTAGCATCTTGTTCAAGCACGCTTAGAATCAAATTTGACATAGCAGCTACATTTATTTTTGTTGAATGTGACATTGTTAAAAAATTATTGACAACACTATTGGATGGAAATAATTTTTTTCTTATCATAATGTATTTAACCTTTTAATTTTTTTTTTAAATGATTCTTGATAAGTTCTTCAGAAGATAAGACGCATACTTATTTTTGATGAGGATATAGTTAATAATAACATTAAAATAATATTAAAATGTTGAAACTGATACGATAATAGCATGGAAACTGGTATGATAATAGCTATAGTGATAACCTGTGTGAATTTAATTTTTTATTCATTTACGGGGTGCAAAATAAATTTTGGGAAGCCTGCAAAATGGGATAATTGTGCATAGGAAGCTCATTGTGTTGGAACACCTAGCTCTCCAAAATCTATGCACTCCTCACAATGAACTTATTCTAGAGTTATGTCAATTCACAATTCATCATTTCTCACAGATAATTATGCTAATTTAATTCTTCATAATTATGTTTATTTAATGTTAATTAGATATTCTTTTATAAATAATTATGCAGAGATCTTTAGTTTTGGAGAGAGATTTTATTATAAAGATTTTATTGAGTTATATCCACATTTATCACAAGTTTTAATCAATTAATTAGTAGTAAAGACAAGAAAATTAAGATTAAATTTTTAAGTAGTTTATTACATGAAAATTAAGATTAAATTTTCAATTAGTGTATTTCTCCATAATTACGAAGTAGAAATTAGACATTCCTATTGGGGAGAAGAGTGGCAACGCAATGAGCTAAGTTAATTGTAGGAAGTTCCTAGCTCCTTCAAAATGAACTTCTAACCATATTGGTATATTTATTATATATAAGTCTAAAACCATATTAAAAAAACCCATATCCTTAGAGATGATGTAAAATTTTAAAATTATATGTTAAAACAATATCTTATCTTAATTAAATGCATTAGTCATAAACTAATGACCTAATAATTTATGTTATGGGATATTTCAAACTCTATCAAAGATCAATCAAAGCATTGGCTTTAGGGAACAAGAAAATGAGTATAAAATCGATTCACATTCATGTGGATATCACCTCTCTAATTTGTTATGTTTTCATATTTCCTCCGACTCTTAGTTCACTACACTGCAGCAATCACTATTTTTAGTTCACTACACTGCAACAATCACTGCTTTTGTAGAGTGAGACCGCAAACCTTCCAACCATGAAAATCGATGAGGTTAGGAGCTTGAGCACTCAACGGTGAACAAAAATGATAGCAAAGAAGAGAATGCAGGAACAGTTGTACGAAGTGTTAATGGGCCACTAGCAAGTTGTATCGTGCAGGGAATGCTAGAAGTAGAATTTGACATTGCAGCTATATTAATTTTTTCTCAACACAATGTTGTTCAAGAATTATTTACGTAACAAGAATACACAAATTTTATGAGTATGTCAAAATTAATTAATAACTTTGATTGATTAATAACCTTTTTTTTAATGTTTATTAATTATTTCAATATATATAATTATCAATATTTCAATATAAATTTCATATTAATATTAAAAATATCAAATTTAGAGTTAAAGTTCTAGTTATTAATTTTGTATTAATATTAAAAAATATAAAGTTTAGAGTTGACATTCTAAAAGAAATAAAATAAAGTAATAACTTCCCATCTTCCGAATATTTCATTATTTAAATATAGCTTTATAATCTTCTTGTTTTGAAAAAAATCAACAACGAGAAAACAAATCAGTGTTTTATTTTAAATGAATATCTAGTTACGTATTTTAATTATACCATCTTAATTGATGGTGAATATAGTTACGTATTTTAATTACATACCCTCTTTAATATGATACCACAAAAGTCATGTTCGCTGCCATTGATAGTGCTTCGGCACGAGTTACGCAACGACTTTATCTCGTTTAATGCTGTTGGAAAATTAATGATAACCACTCGGTTTAATTTGCTGACAGCAGCCATATTTCAACGAATGTGTGGAAAATTCATTTCTTTTTTTAATTTTCTGACCATAGTTATACTTCAGTCAATGTTTTGCAAATTGTGGATTGAGTTTGCAAAGTATACGTTTTGAGAGTAAATAATTTTGACGGAAGTCATATTTCACTGCATGTTTTGCATCTTGGGGATTGCAGATGAACAAGTTTTGAGAGCACTTTACATAACTCATTCCACAACTCAGTGAAATAATTAAAGTCAAATAGAAATTGAATGCATTGTTAGTAAATGAATATGGGCAAATAATTAATAAGCAAGTGTTGTTTACTTCACACAAACTCTATCAAAATGAGATAGTCATTTTTGCCCATCCATTGCATTAAATTTTGTTTGTCACTAATTAAATGTCTTAGATATATATGTTTAGATTTTACATGTAAGTTCTAGTGTTGTGTAATGTGACAGATGTAAGTCTGGAAAGTGAATTTTGGTGGGTGCGTGAAAACATGTTTTACTGAGTAAGAAGTCTTGTTTTATTGGAGTGGCCATATGTGAATGTATTTCAAGCTTTAAGTTATAATATAAAGTTTGGTTAGTTGTACTTTTATGATTTGATTTCAGCAACTGCATCCTCTAATTAAGTGAATTCTCCAACTCTGTGTAAACTTAACTGTGTGAACTCCTTATGTTGAGGAATACCATTTCCCTTGCCTTTAAATTTTTAACATGGTATTAGAGCGGTTTTAAACCCTCATTACTGCAAGTGTTTTTACTAAGGAGTTAAAAGGAGTTTTGAAAATTTTGTGGAGCCTTATTCTCCACCAATGAGAAAGTTTTCACACAGTGACAAAAACAAAAATTACACAGTAAGAAAGTTTGTTTACACAATGAAAATGGACACAAAAATCACAAGCTTGAATTATCCACAAATACCACAGTTTAATGGAAACAATTATGACTATTGGGATATTACAATGAGGGCTATTTTTTCCTCACAAGACATTTGGGAATTGGTGGAGAATGGTTTCCAAGAGCCAGCAGATGCAGCAACATACAATGCTTTGACACAAAGGAAAATTGCATTCAGATTCCCCACAACCTCTTATTTTACAAAGGAAAATTGTCATATTGTTGTACCTTGTTGAAAAAATTCATAAGTCAGTCCCACATATTTGAGGGCACTATTGAAAAAAGAACCTTGTTGAAATGAAAAAACCTCATTGAAACATAAAATTTCCACTTTGTGACCTCTCTTGAATCACAAGTTCCAAGGCTTTCCCCTGTAAGAAGTAACCCTGGGCTTCAAGGGAGTCCATTAGATTTGGGGGTTCACTTGCGTATATGGGGATCTCTTTTTCTATGTTAACTTTGGACTGTTACTGCAAATGCACCTTTTGGAATTCTTGGTTTTAATTTGAGTTGATTGGTGTCATGTACAAGTCAAGACAGTCATTGCTATAGAATTTTTTTCTTTACAACCAAGTGGGAACGAGAAACCCCTAATTTCCAAACAAAGCATCTATGCTGTTAATTATGCTTTAAATTTCATTAACTTTTGCTGTAAGGTGTATGTTGAATTTCTGGTAGTATGAAATGCATCCGGTTGCTACAGTTGTTACTGTTCCTGTGGATCCATCAATTTCATCCGCTCTAGCTGATTCTCGCCTTGTGCATGGAAGTTTACCACCACTGTTAAGCTTATGCCATTACTGAGCCTTCTCTCGATTCCTCAATGCTGGAATGTGCAACCTTTACTATTTTTTGTAATCGCTCATGGTGTTGATAGACTGTAGCTAAACGGCCATAATTAGGCATATGAGGGTGAAGGGAACTTTGTTTTACAACAAGAATGATTGAACTAGAATGATCTACTACTGTAATGTGACTACATTTTGTCTTTTTTTTCGGATGTATTTCTGTATGAGACAAACTCTGATCTTTTATACTTGATAACCTGTTATGGGTATATCAAGAGGATTTTGTATATGAATTTTTATCAATATATGAAACAAGGTTTTTTCTCCTTTGAAAAAAGAGTTGAAATCATTCTAAATTCACATATATTCAGTGGTGTCACTGTTTCACTTTCGATATTATGTTCCTTACCTTGATGAACAGGTGGAACTCTGCTGGGAAGCCTCTCTGTTTTTTTTATTTTTTTCTCATACTGCCAAAGGCCATTATATGTTATATGGGCTAGACTGTATAGTTATTAAACTACATATATTCATATAGAACTTGCAAATAGTATGATGGAAACCAAACATAATAATGTATTAGGACATCACAACTTGATAATTAGTTATTAGACTACATATCTTCATATAGAACTTGCAAATAGCATGATGGAAATGTGAAATTGCAAATAGTATGATGGAAATGTGGATCTCATGACTCTTCATGATTAATGCTTCTAGAAACCAAACATAATAATGCATTACGACATGATCCTTTAACTTGCAAATAGTATGGTCTAAATGTGGATCTCATGACTCTTCATGATTAATGCTTCTAGAAACCAAACATAATTTAATGTATTAGGACATAATTTAATGTATTAGGACATGCTCCTTTAGGCTTGGTGGAATTACCTTTGTTTTTTATTTCTCTCTCTCTCTCTCTCACACACACATACACACACACACACATATATATATGAAGATATGATCCCATTTTCTTTTTTATTCATAGATCAAATGTCATTTAAATACAATATTTATCATAATGTACAATGATTCATTCCATATTATTCATAAATTTTTTCATTAAAAATGAACCCTTTAAATGATGAACCTAGTTAATGCTTCTTCTTCATGAAGAAGACTACTTGATCTTTCAATTTGAATTTGATTACTTGATCTTTCAATTTGAATTTGATGATGGTCCTTCGTTATCTTTCTTGACTACTTCAAATTATTGACACAATCATATGCTTCTTGTCACTCTTTTTATTCCTTCTTTATATTGTATTCTCCCCCTTAGATATTGTGTACTCTCCCACATAGATATTGCACTCAATTTTGATGGTCCTTTGTTATCTTTCTTGACTTCTTCAAATTATCAAATTATTGACACAATCATATAGATATTGCACTCAATTTTGATGGTCCTTTTTTATCTTTCTTTACTTCAAATTATTGACACTTGATCATATAGATATCATATAGATATTGCACTCAATTTTGATGGTCCTTTGTTATCTTTCTTGACTACTTCAAAACTACTTCAAATTATTGACACTTGATCATATAGATATTGAACTCAATTTTGATGGTCCTTTGTTATCCTTCTTGACTACTTCAAATTTTTGGCACAATCATATGCTTTTTGTTACTCTTTTTATTCCTTCCTTATATCTATTCTCCCCCCTTATATATTATGTACTCTCCCACATAGATATTGCACTCAATTTCACAGGCTCTTCTTTTGAAGTCAAATATATTGTATTCTTCCCCTTAGATATTGTGTACTGTCCAGAGAAGAAAAAGGCTTTGGAGCCTCAAAGTAAAGCATGCATGTTTGTTGGATATTCTGATGAAGTCAAAGGGTACAGATTGCTTGATATCCACACTGAAGAGCTCTTTATTGAAAGGAGTGTAAAGTTTGACGAAGATATTTTGCATGCACCAACGGATGAGCTTGTTACCAAGTTTCCATCACCACTCATTGATGAGTATGCAGATGAAACTTCAGATCAGAATTTTGATGAAGATGAGTCTTTTCTTGTGACCCCTGTTGGACAACCAGTTGTTGAACATCTAGATCATACTTTCGCATGTAGTTTGGAAGATTCTTGACCACCTTCAACACAAAAATGGCGCAGCATGAGTGATATCCTTAATGATCCTGCCTCTACCCCTCTGTTTGAGAAAGATCCGCAAGCACTCTTAGCTATGGATCCATCCATGGCCATTCATGCTTATATGATGCATGGATATGATCCAAAAACTTATGCAGAAGCAAGTGGGCATCCTGAATGGGAAGTTGCAATGGATGATGAATATAACTCTCTCATTGAGAACCAGACTTGGGATTTGGTTCCGCTACCTTCCAATCACAAACTTGTGTGGTGCAAGTGGGTTTACGAGACCAATAAAGCATCAAATGGCCAAGTTTATTGATATAAGGCACGATTGGTAGAAAATTTTGTTTAACAAGTACATGGTGTTGACTATGATGAGACTTTTTCTCCAGTGGCCAAAATGGATTCCATTCGCCTAGCTCTCTCCATTGCAACAGCAAGAGGATGGGAGGTGCATCATATGGATGTGAAGAATGAATTTCTTCATGTTTATCTCGAGGAGGAAATCTACATGGAGTAGCCACCGGGATACATGCACAATTCATCTCTGGTATGCAAACTGATGAAGTCTCTCTATGGCCTCAAGCATGCACCTAGAGCATGGTATGAAAAGATGGATTCTTATTTGTTATCTCAAAATTTTGTATGCTGCAAATATGATTCCAATGTTCATTTTTTGAAGAAAAATGACTCCTTGTTGATCAGAGTACTCTACGTAGATGATCTTTTGATAATAGGTAGTTCAGCTTCTATCATTACTAAGATTAAAACTGCATTGCATAAGCAGTTTTCTATGATAGACATGGGCTTGGTAAATTTCTTCCTTGTAATAGAGATCAATCAGAGTGATTATGGGATTACCATTTCTCAACCAAAGTATGCTAGAGATCTTTTGGCACGATTTCACATGAGTGACTGCAAGCCAACAACCACACCTTTCTTATCAGGAATAAAGCTTGAGAATGGCAAAGACACACCATTGGTTGATTTCACATTGTACCGTCATCTTGTGGGAAGTCTTCTTTATCTCACTCAGTCCCGTCCTGATCTCTCCTATGCCGTAGGAGCAGTTTTTGGATACATGCAGGAGCCACATGAGTTACACTGGAACACTGCAAAGCGCATCCTTCGATATGTCCAGGGGAAAATCACCTATGGGATTCATTATGCAGCCAATTGTTATTTGAATCTCATTGGGTTCATAGATTTAGATTGGGCTGGCGACACCATTGATCGCAAGTCGACCTCCGGTTATGTACTTAGTTTGGGATCCGGCCCAATTTGTTGGTCAAGAAAGAAGTAGGTTGCCATTGCCTTATCATCAGCATAGGCCGAGTATAGAGGAGCAGCCAATGCCACTATTCAGGCAATTTGGCTACAACATTTCCTATCTGAGCTTGGGATCAGTGGCCATCGTCCAACTATCATCTGATGCGATAATCAAAGTACGCTAAAGTTTTGCAGAGATCCAGTGCAGCGGCAACGGACCAAACACATCGAGATCCACATGCACTTCCTTAGAGAAGTCATTCATGATGGGATCATCAATCTTCAGTACTGTCCTAGTTCCGAGCATACTATTGATATCTTCACCAAGACTTTCATTGAGGAGAAGTTTTGATTCCTGCAAGATCGTCTCGGGGTGAAGGACACGACTTCCTAGCAGTTGTCTTTTCTATACTTTTGCATTATATTTTGAGGGGGGTTTTTCTTCCCATTGGGTTTTCCCTCTTTCCTCCTTTTTATGAATTGTATATGGGTACCTAAAATGGCCGTGTTGTCGGGACTCATTCATTTTTCATCACACTCACCTAAGTTATGCTTAGGGGGGGTGTTGGTGTACATGCACCTAGATTAGCTTTAGTTAACTTACTTCTTGCATGTGATGTGCCCTTGCTTAGTTAAGTTAACTTACTGCTTGCATGTGGTGCATGTGCACATTAACATAACATAAAGCACATTTAGCTTCAGTTAGCTTTAACTATCCATAGTTATTGCATGTACAACTAAGCTTAACTTAGTTACTTTTATGTATTTATTCCAAAACTAATATTGAAGAATCAATTTCATTCTTTTCTCTATTCTTACTCACTCCTTCCTTCTCTTGCAAGTTTGTTCATTGTTTTGCAAATCTAGATCTTTGTATCTCAAAATCTTACACATTCCAAAAAACATCATTTTCAGGCCATGTACTATGTAATAGTGACTCGTGTTGTTATCCTGAGTGAGAGAGTGGAGGTGGGTAATGTGGTGATTCTGACACACATAATGTAATGAAATGAAAGTAACTCAGGCATAGTTAGTACAATAGAGCATGGCTTGAAACCCAATGTTTTAGTCCAAATGATGTGCTCTAACTCATTTAGTGAAGGGATAAAAAAAGGCGTGGGAGATCACGGGATAAAAAAGGCAGGGGAGATTTGGGCACTTCAAACGACTCCAATAGACGCAGCTTTCTCCGTGAAACCTCCACACAAGGAAATTTCTATGTAAGAAAATGTCTACGCAATGAAATATAATATTAGTTGGAGATTTGTTCAGCCTTTAGCCTCCCCTACAGTTTATGTATAGGACCTGCAACTATATTAATTCTAAGTGGAGGAAAAGACCAATTACATTAGTTTTAGGTGGAGAAAAAGACTTGCAACTTCGTCAGCTCTAACTTACAACTGTGTGTAGAGTAGTAACAAAACAGTGTCATAACACTCTACAAAATGACCGTCCATTTTTCTTTTTATGAATTGTTAGTCGATAACAATTACCAAAAATAAAACACTTTCTAATAAAAAAATTATGTCGGATCAAAACTAGTTCACCCAATAAAAAATTAGAAATCAAATTTTCAAAAAATTTAAAAAATTATTTTTAAATTAAAAAAATAAAAATATTCAATCTCGTAATTAAAATTAAAAAACACACAAATAATGCAAACTCAAAAGTCACTTTGACCAAAATGCAAATACTATAATGAAAACAAAACTAATTAAAAAAAATACAACAAAATTTGAAACTATGAAATTATAGTATTTATTTTATCTTTCTCCAAAACGTTAAATACTACAATCTCAAAATTGAAAACCCCTTAAAAAAAAACAACTAGATAAAAAGTTTTTTTAAATCACACTCTAACGTTACTATATTTTAACGAATATTTCCAAATATATAATAATTACCTTGTTTTCAATACCATTCTGAATAAAATCTATGATGAAATTAATATAATAATATTATTTTTACTAATTTTAACACAAAAAAATTAAACTCTTATCGAGATATAATGTAACCTTGGAGTATAAAACTTTTCGGTTTTATATTTTATTTTATGTAAATATCCACAAGTCGACAAAAACTTCCCATCCTCAAAATATTTTATTAGTTGAATGTGATTGTTTGAAATTTGAATGAAACCTTAGAGTCTAATCGTCTTGTTAACAAGTCAACGATGAAGACTATTCATTTCTTTATTTACTTAAATATGATAGGTCGGGTTAATTGCTGCTGAATATAACTAGATTTTTTAATTAGAGCCTCTTTAATTAGATACTCGTCAAGTGATGTCAACGGCAGTTGAATAGATATCGAGATATAATGCAGCGAATATTGGTGCCCAGAATTGAAAAACATGAAACCACTTTGTAGTTTGTTTCAATACAACTAATCAATTTGCAAACGACTTTCTTTCTCTGCAACTGCAATGGAGAGCAGTATGATGAATTGGATGTTAGTAGCAGGGGCACTGGCAGTTTGGCTTTTGGTTCTACGACCAATATGGAGAGCCAACCTGCCGCCGGGAACAATGGGATGGCCCATTCTGGGAGAAGTTATCTCATTTTATTTTCGCCCCGACGAATTTATCGCAAGGCGCCGTGAAAAGTAACTTTCGTCTCCAATCATATTCTTTATTGAATGTTACATGACTTTTCAGATTTTATCATGAAGGCTGGCGTAGTATAGATTGATCATAAATGTATGAGATTATTTCATGAAATATCGTTTATATTTTCCAAATAGGATGATAGGAATCTTAAATTTTCTCGAAGCGTCGAATTATATGAATCCTTTCCACACTAAATTACAGCATAATTGGATTTCTATTAATCACTCACGTTTATGCAGGTATGGAAATTTGTTCAAAACATGTCTATTCCATAATTTCCACTGATCCGCATGTCAACAATTTCATCCTGGAGAACGATGGTCGGCTTTTTGTTCCTCAATTTCCGACCTCCATGGGAGTGTTATCTGGAAAGTCAAACATGATGGAATCCCGTGGTGATTATATGGACTTTACATGAGGGTTGTTGGTATTCCTGTTCTTAAACGCCGGCTTCTGTCAGAAATACAAAGTACCATAACCTCCACTCTCTCAGGATGGCGAGGAAGAAATGTGAATGTCATGCATGAAGCTGAAGAGGTAGTCTTGTAGCTTTGAACTTCAACCAATATTATAAGATAAGATTTTGGAGGTTAAATTTTTTGATCTGGATGCACATCTTTCCACAAAAGCTTGCAGGTAATAATAAACTTCTTTCCACGGAGCCTCCAAGGTAATAATAAATAAATGGCATTTTTTACATCTTCAGGTTCAGTATTGATGTATTTATTTAATTGTGTACAGGAGAACCTCGGGACTCTCAGCCCCTGTTAATTATAATTACTTGAGTATAAATCATTCCTGGACCATTCTTACCATCTAATTTTATTCCCAACATTTCTCGTTTTGGTTACTAAATAATTGTATTAGGTTTGTCTCTGCCTTTAAATTATTAGTTTGTTGCGTCGGTGATCATTTAATTGGATTCATCCGATGAAAAATGTTTACTACTTACATTTCAGATTTATATCTATCTTCTTTCAGTACAAATTTATTAGGATCAAAGGGATCAAACCTTTGAGATATAAATGTATTTTAAAGCCTGAGAATTGGAAAAACATTTTTAACTGAGGGTATTCTATTTTTATATTTTTTTCAGTGGAAAAAAACTCCTAGTTTATTTCCCAGTGCAAAAAACTTTATCTGTTACATGGGTATTGCATGTTATGTTTTTTCGAGAGTGTTTTTTATCAGAAAATACTTATCATATTCCCACTCATTGGTTCATGTAAAAGCATAGAATTTAGATTTTGCCATGTTTTATAATTTATCAAAAAAACATGTTATAACTTAACATTATATTCTTCTTTTTCCTGTTCTCATGTAATTTAAAGCCTAGCTAACTGTGATGTTTCTAGCCAGTATCACAAAGACACTTGAACAAAATTTGTCAATTTCTGTTGATTCTTTTCATATGAACTTAACCATACCTCTTGAGCCATTACCTATAGAGTCAAAAAAACTGGGAGTGCATCTCCCCAAAGTTACCCTCAAGATAGTTTTTGGATAGCATGTCTGCCTGTGTCTTTTTTTGTTTGAAGATATGCTTGAAAATGATAGTGGAGAATGAAGATCCGAGGTTTATAATTCTTTCCAGCCATGCTCTAAGGTACCTAGGATTGAGAGAGGTGCCCTTTTTAGGTGTTCAAAGAGAACTAATCACCAAATATCCAAATTTTGTCTAGATAAAACTGTGATGTGAAGCACATAAGTCTCTATAGGGCCAATATTTCAGCACTCATATTGGTCCCCATACCACCTTACAAGTAAATTTTATAGTGACATGTGGAGAATATCATCAGCCAAGCCCCACATCCCCACCTCTAGACTCTTGGGATGCCCCGTCAAAAAAACCAGCTCGGTAGTGGATTTCTAAAAATCTCGATCTCTTCAATAAATCTGGTGAGAGCTTGTTTTTAATTTTCATTTTCTCCGAGAAATTAATGATCCTGGAAACAATCTTATCACGACAGTTGATGACCTCATCAAAAAATGTGGTGCAGATGTGCCTAAAAGATATAGACACATACACCATCTGTAATTCAGTTATTTAAATTGTAATTTTTTAATGTATACATGTATTCAAATCATAAATTTTATATTTAAATGAATAAATACATTAGTATTATATTAATGCTCTATATTATAAAGCTTTCTGGTTTGTAAATAACTTTTTAAATTTGATTTTGTTGGGAACGTTGTTTGTGATTTTTTTCACCCAGATTTATTCTTGGAAAAATGCTTTTGATCTGTTTATTAATTACTGGATAGCTGCTTCCTAATATAATCCCTTGATTTTGATTAATACCTCAACTCAACCTGACCCTCAGCCAGGGAACCCTGACCAGTTACCTATTCATATGGATCATAAAAAGCATTCATAACAATGACCTTTTTGCACTGAAGTCTTCCTAGGAAGTTTGAATAGAAAAAGAGAGCACCTTCCTTGCTTTGTTGGAATATTTGGTAATTCCAGAACAAACAGTGGAGAATAAAACTCCCCTCTTTAACACAGAGAAAATATTTAAAATTTCATTCACAGTGACAGAGTTTCCACAAAAAAACTTCTATTCCATAAAAAAAACTGATACAGATTCTTCCTCAACACAGAGGGATTACAACTGCTGAACTGCTTCTAAGCACAGTGCCAAAATAACACACTCTGTCATTTACTAAACATACTATGTCTCTCTAAAAACATTCACTGCTGTGTATAATCTGTTTTTTCTAAAACACTCTGCTGTATTTTTTTTATTCACTGTCCTGTGTAACAACAAAACAATTACAAAAACAACTCACTGTTTTTTTTTCCCGCACTGCTGTGCATACACTTCTGTTCTGTGTAATAAAAACAAATTACAACACTTGCCTCACGGGCTTTCTACCTTTTATATGAAACATTACATAATATATATATTATAAATATCATATATTTATAATATATATTTAACCAAAGTTAAAACTTAAAATATACTGCTGTAAATAAAATTAACTTATGTAAAAAGTTAAAACAACATTGCCGTGAATAAAACAATTAAAATAAAAAACTATAACATAATGTTTAAAACATTATTTCCCTTTTATGCATTCTGGGGCTTCGTGGAGTTCATCCTCGCCAGCTTTCATACCCCCGCGGAATGGCTTTGTGAGTGCATAGTGTGCGCCCAGCTGAGTATGACGTCAGCTGCTCCGTGGGTCTCCACTCCTCCAGCTGCTCGAGCTATGCTGCCCCTCCGGAATATTACCGCCTCTGGAATAAATATGTTTGGTGGGATTTTAATGCAGTTGTTGCTGCTGATAAGAATTTGTCTTCCACCGCTTCTGCATTCAATTCGCAGCTGCTCAACTTGCCATCAAACTTAACTCTGTCGCCTTTCAATCCTTTCACAATTAAATTCTACTGTCCTACAAACTTATACGGGCAGTTGGAAATTAAATTCCAACACTCCCCCTTAATCTCAACTGCTGGGTTTTCCTGCATACCCAGGCATTTCCTGAAATAAATAAAACTGTTCTAAGCTAATGGTTTTGTGAGAATATCAGCAAATTGATCTTCTGTTCTGCAGTGCTGCAAAACAATCTCACCATTGTTAACCATTTCACGTATGAAGTGAAATTTGGTGTCTATGTTCTTTGTCCTTTTATGAAAAAATAATTTTTAGATAAAGCTATCGCTGAGCTATTATCACAGTAAATCACTATCCCTTTTATCTGTTCTTGGCATAAAATTTTCAACATTCTTCTCATCCAAACTGCTTGACATGTTGTTGCTGTAGCTGCCACATATTCTGCTTCTGTTGTAGACAACGCTACAATGGATTGTTTCTTAGAAGCCCATGAAATGGCTCCTGAACCCATATGAAAAACATAACCAAAAGTACTTTTCCGTTCATCAATACTTTCAGCCCAATCACTGTCAGTATAACCAATTAATTATGAATTTTCTGAAGTAGTATATAAAATACCAAACCTTTTTGTACCTTTAACATACCTCAAAATTATTTTTGCTGCCTGCCAATGTGCATCCTTTGGCTTCTCCATGAATTTGGAAATCAAGCTAACATCATGCATTATATTGGGCCTAGTTGCATTCAAATACATGAGGCTGCCAACTATGCTCTTGTACAAGCAAGGATCAAAATCCTTGCTGCTGTCCTCTCTGCTGAGTTTTAATCCCATCACTGTGGGAGTGATCGCTGCTTTGCTCTCTTGCATATTAAATCTTTCCAGCACCTCATTAACATACTTTTCCTGTGAGATAAAAATTCCATTTTCATATTGTTCTACTTCTATTCCTAAGAAGTATTTCAATAAACCCATGTTAGTCATTTCAAATTCTTCTTTCATGATTGTTTTAAAATTTTCAATAAGGTAATCATCATTACCTGCGAAAATAACATCATCAACATATAAAACTACAATCAATATTTTTCCATCTTTTTCTTTGATGTAGAGGGTGGGTTCTCCGTCACACTTTTCAAATCAATTTTCTACTAGATAGGAATCTATCCTACTGTAACATGCTCTTGGTTCTTGCTTCAGCCCATAAAGAGCTTTCTTCAACTTGCACACTTTGTTCTCTTGGCCTTTCTTTTCATAGTTGAGAGGTTGTTCAATGTAAACCTCTTCCATTAACACTCCGTTTAAGAATGCTGACTTCACATCCATTTGGTAAACTTTCCACTTATTTTTTGCTGCTATGGACAGCACTGCTCTCACAGTTTCCATTCTAGCAACCGGTGTGAAAGTTTCATCATAGTCTATCCCATGCTTCTGCTTATAACCTTTGACAACAAGTCTTGCCTTGTGTCTCTCTATTTTGCCTTCAGCATTACTCTTGGTCTTGTAGACCCATTTAACTCCAATGACATCTTTACCTTTTGGGAGTTCAACCAAATCCCAAGTTTCGTTTCTTTCTATGGCATTAAGCTCCTCATCCATAGCTTCTATCCATTTCTTATCCTTGATAGCTTCTTCGAAATGAACAGGATCATCAACATGAAAATATAAAGCAAACAAATAATTGATACCCTCATTTGCTATATCTTGTTCATAAATGTCTTTCAAATTTCGGAACTTCTTACCTCTTTCATTAGGTGTACAAATGCTTGAAGAAGCACTTGAATTTCCTCGTTGTGGTGTGATTGGAGAAGCACTTTCATTTCTCCTCAAAGGTGTGCGTTTCTGCTCTTGTGTTGGTGCTACTGTTTGGGGATGTATTTCAACCAACTCATCATCATTTTCATCATGAGATAAATAGTGTTTAACATTCACTGTTTTCTCTATGCTTCCATCCCAAGCTTCCTCTTCAATAAATTGAACATCTCTGCTCACAATAAACTTCTTGGTGGATGGGTTGTATAACCTATAAGCCTTGGATTCCTCACTGTATCCAATGAAAATACATTTCTCCCCCTTGCTGTCCAACTTCTTCCTTAGCTGATCCGGTATGTGTGCATGAGCCACACATCCAAAAACCATCATGTGTGTGACACTTTGCTTTGTGCCACTCCATGCTTCTTCCGGCACTTTGTTCATAACTACTTTTGTAGGGCATCTATTTAGAATGTACGCTGCACAATGTACAGCTTCAGCCCAATAGTCATTACACAAATGCTTTGCCTTTAACATACTCCTTGCCATGTCCATTATGGTTCTATTCTTCTTTTCGACTACTCCATTTTGCTACGGAGTATATCTAGTTGTAAACTGCTTATGAATACCATTTTCTCTACAAAAACATAGAAAATATTTAGAGATATACTCATCTCCTCTATCAGTCCTTAGGAATTTGATATGCAGCCCACTTTGTTTCTCAACAAGTGCTTTGAAATTGCAAAATTTTTCAAACACTTCACTTTTCTTTTTCAAAAAGTAAACCCAAGTTTTTCTTGTAAAATCATCTATGAATGTTAAGATGTAGTGGCTGCTTGCAAGTGATAGAGTTTGCATCGGTCCACACACATCTGAGTGGACAATCTCTAAGGGTGCTTTTGCCCTTATGCTTTTCCCAGAAGGAAAAATTTCTCTGTGTTGTTTCCCCAAGATACAACCTTCACAAAGGCTGCCCGGTTTCTCTATCAATGGTAGACCACTTACCATTCCTTTTCTGTTCAACAAATTAAGACCTCCAAAGTTGAGATGTCCAAATCTCAAGTGCCATAACCAATTATCATCTTTTGGTTCGCTTTGGATAGCCCCTCGTACCACTGCTGCTTTCTTTTCTTCATTCTTCAAGTCTGCTCTCATTCTAAGCGGGAACATCCTGTTCTTTGTCATCTTCACTTCAGCAATACATTGTTTGCTGGGTGGTTTGTCCATGATGGTACAAACATCATCCTCAAAAAATACATTGTACCCCTTTTGAACAAGCTGCCCAATACTTAAGAGGTTACACTTCATTCCTGGAACATAATACACATCTGCTATGGATTTATTTGCACCTTTCCTTGTTAAAACATTTACAATCCCTTTTCCCATAACAGAAACTTTGCTATCAGTTCCTAGTGTGACTTGTGACTTCACACTCTCATCTAACATAGAAAACATTGCTATGTTTCCTGTCATATGGTTACTGCAACTGGAGTCTACAAACCATAAATCCTCACTTTTTTCTTCATCCATATTACAAGCTAAAAACAAATTATTTTGGCTGATATTTTCTCTAGTGAAATTTGCACTAGTTCTACTTCCCATATCTTGTTGCTTCTTTCTACATTCATTAGCATAATGACCATATTTTTCACAATTGTAACATTGGACATTGGATTTATCATATCTTTGTCTTTGAGCATTCTGCTGACCACTTTTTTGGCTGCTTCCTTGGCTGTGCCTGTGATTTTAACTGTTGCACCTTCCATGTGAATGTGAAGGGCTGTTCCTTCCACCTCTGTTTTGGCTTTTGCCTCTTTCTCTCTTGTTTCCTTTGCTTTGCCCTCTTCCTCTTCCGAAAGACATCTGGGTATTAAAGGCATGCTCTAGAGATGAGTTTTCACTCCTACCCAATCTCTGTTCATGGGTCATCAGTGATGCATGTAGTTCATCCACTGAAAACTTTGTGAGATCCTTAGTCTCCTCTATGGTGGTGACAATCACATCGAATCTTGAGGGTAAACTCCTCAAGAGTTTTTCCACAATCCTCTTATCTTCAAGAGTCTCTCCATGAGATCTTATTTGTGTGACCATTCCAATCACGAGTGAAGAATGAGTCAATAGTATCTGACTCTTTCATACAGAGAGTCTCAAAGTCTTTCCTCAGCAACTGAAGTTTTGCTGTCTTCACTTTTTCCATGCCTTGATAGGCTGTCTTGAGAGTTTCCCATGCTTCTCTGGATCTCTTAGCTGCTACTATCCTTGGAAACACACTCTCATGCACTGCTAGATACAATAAGAAAAGAGCTTTGGAGTCTTTCTTCTTATTGCTCTTCAATATCCCCCTTCCTGCCCGAGTTAAAACATAAAGCTCTTCTTCATTTGCTGGCTCTTCAAAGCCATCCTCAACAAATTCCCATAAGTCTTGAGAGACAAATAAAGCTCTCATAGTTATTGACCAGTAGTCATAATTTTTCCCGTTAAACATTGGGAGATGGATATTTCCCATACCCATACCAGTGCTGGCTCCAGCTATTCTGCACTCGTAACTATGATTCAAAAACACTTGACTGTGTATTTAAAATAACTGACTTTTCTGCAACAGTAACACAATAAAATGTATAGAGAAATACCTTGAATTCTTTTGGTTGAGTCTTCACACTGCTGGAGAAGATGCTGCAACAAAGAACTCATTTCTTTCAACTTCTTTGACCTTCAAAGAGCCTCGACTAGCTCTGATACCATGTTGGAATATTTGGTAATTCCAGAACAAACAGTGGAGAATAAAACTCCCCTCTTTAACATAGAGAAAATATTTAAAATTTCATTCACAGTGACAGAGTTTCCACAAAAAAACTTTTATTCCATAAAAAAAACTGATACAGATTCTTCCTCAACACAGAGGGATTACAACTGCTGGACTGCTTCTAAGCACAATGCCAAAATAACACACTCTGTCATTTACTAAACATACTTTGTCTCTCTAAAAACATTCACTGTTGTGTATACTCTGTTTTTTCTAAAACACTCTGCTCTATTTTTTTTATTCACTGTCCTATGTAACAACAAAACAATTACAAAAACAACTCACTGTTTTTTTTTTCCCGCACTGTTGTGCATACACTTCTGTTCTGTGTAATAAAAACAAATTACAACACTTGCCTCATGGGCTTTCTACCTTTTACATGAAACATTACATAATATATATATTATAAATATCATATATTTATAATATATATTTAACCAAAGTTAAAACTTAAAATATATTGCTATAAATAAAATTATCTTATGTAAAAAGTTAAAACAACATTGCCGTGAATAAAACAATTAAAATAAAAAACTATAACATAATGTTTAAAACATTATTTCCCTTTTATGCATTTCTAGGGCTTCGTGGAGTTCATCCTCCCCAGCTCTCATACCCCCGGGGAATGGCTTTGTGAGTGCATAGTGTGGGCCCAGCTGAGTATGACGTCAGCTGCTCCGTGGGTCTCCACTCCTCCCACTGCTCGAGCTATGCTGCCCCTCCGGAATATTACCGCCTCTGGAATAAATATGTTTGGTGGGATTTTAATGCAGTTGTTGTTGCTGATAAGAACTTGTCTTCCACCACTTCTGCATTCAATTCGCAGCTGTTCAATTCAATCCTTTCACAATTAAATTCTGCTGTCTTGCAAACTTATACGGGCAGTTGGAAATTAAATTCCAACATGCTTGACCCTAGTTTATAACGGCCCAAGTACTTGGTCATATATTTTGTTTGTGAAGTAATTGACTTATCATACATTCATTTTTGGAATTGCGGAAAAGGCAAGAGCTTTGTGAGCAGATCAAAAGCATTATTAAGGAGAGGAAGAAAAACATGTCGTCCTGCGATTCATCGGACGACCTACTATCATCAATGCTAAAAGAGGCAGAGGAAAAATAAGATGGGGATTTTGAAATTTCCACATTTCAGATTGTAGATTTTATTTTTCATCTGCTCTTCGTTGTCCTTGAAACTACACCCAAAACCATTGCTTTGGTAGTGAAGCGTTTATCTGAAAATCCGCATACCATCCAAGAACTCAGGGTTAATATCTTCTATTGTAAAAGTGTATTTGTTTGTCACCGGCTGACCAATTTGAATAACTACTGGTACCACTATAACTAAATGAAATTTGATATAAAATAATATGTAATGTCCACTGACATGGTGCAGGGAGAACACGAAGCAATAAGACACACCAAAGGAAATAAGGACAGTCTGTCGTGGGATGACTATAAATCAATGTCGTTCACTAAATATGTAACTAGTAACATCAATTTGATACATCGATTTATGTCCGCATTCTGTCAAACCCTAAAGGCAACGACGTCGTGTACCAAAACCTATGTTATATTTTCTTTTTCCCAGGTTATCAAAGAGATGTTGAGATTAGGGACCGGAGGCGTAAGCAATATGTTGATGAGGAAAACTGAGGATGTAGAAATGCAAGGTATCCAATATTGTTACTGTGTGTCTCAAAAAGTTGCAGCATTTTAGTACCACTCGTTTAACGTAATAACAATCGGATCCGCGGTGGTTATATTGTATTTAAAGGATACACAATTCCAAAAGGATGGACGTGCTTGTTATTTCATCAAGTCTCCAATTTAGATAGCAACTACTACGAAGACCCTCTTGCCTTCAATCCTCGCCGATGGCAGGTGCGAGCTGCTATGCCCACCCCTTTGCAATCTAATTTTTTTCTTAACGGAATTTACTTGTCTACTCAACTAATAATAATGGAATTTACTTGTCTACACAGCTAATACTTTTGTTAACTTACAACTTTCAGGACCCGGCTATTAATCACACACCCAGTATCTTGTTTGGAGGTGGCCCTAGAATATGTCCAGGATATGACTTCGCTATATTGCTCATTTCGATTTTCTTGCATCATCTCGTGACAGATTTTCGGTAAGGATTACCTCTGCCTGGCCGATAATTCATCCAAGGCTCGTGTTTTTATGAAATTATGATTCAAACACTATTTTATGGCGTTATGCATATGGGATTACATTCCATCCGATACCAAGTTAAGGTGGTTTGATTCACCATTCATGCCAACCATTGATTGCATAGTTCGACTCGAGGACCTGTGAAATTCACCACTTTTCAAAATTACCAATAAATTTGGTAGTCTAATTGTTAACTTTGATCTATGATGGTATTTTTATACTTACGTAGAATATATAATAACATAATTTAAAGTAGGATGATGATTGGGATTGTGGCTCTTGATTTCAAATATATAATAAACATTATTTGGAATATAATGGTAGTTGTGAGATTGTGAAAATAAGAGCTAAGGTTAAAGGTATGTCTAATTGAACTATATAGATATTGTTTTTAGGTTTATTGTGATAGTTATTTTTAATAATTTAAGTTTATTATTTATATTATTTTATTTTTATGGTAATGCTAGAAATTTTGACTTGTAATATTTTTGAAGGATTATGTTTAATTTGAAATAAAGTATTCATTTAATTTTATGATGAATTGTAACTTTTATCTTTAAATTCAGTGAATAATTGGGACTTGGAGCATCTTTGACCTTTAAATAGTGGGATTGGACCACAAGGTTTCTAGGGACCGAATCTGTCTAATTAACCTTGGCGTTTGGAGTAGCTTTGACGTGTAAATAGTGGGATTGGACCACAAGGCTTGGACCAAACTTTGCTAACTATCCCTAGACTAATTTTGTTAAGATAAAATTTTATCATAGTTATGTTATATTGGATATTGATTAGGTTTTATATTGGTTTATGTTTACTTGATTTTCATAAATCATGGTTTGTTATATTTAATTCTAATTGATTATATTTAATTCTATACCTTTAGGAGGCATAAATATATTATTTATATTTATATAAATTTTACATTTGTATCTTCAAAAGTATTCTCATTTTTATTTTTATTAAAACCTTGGTTTAATTTCTATGAAATATTAATGGAATATTTTTAGTAATAGGGAGGATATAAGGCTTAATATATCTCAGAAGTAATTGTAACCATTTTTATTTTAGAATTAATTAAAAAAGTGTTATAAAATTAAATTAAATAAAATATTTATAGAAGAATTTTGATTATGAAATCAGTTATGGTATGTTGGCATGTGGTATTTGTAAGACATGGTATTGTCCCATGGTATTGTAAGAAAAATTAGGAAACTGGAAAGAAAATAAATGAATTGAATTAATCAGCAGCTCACACGTGAGCAAGATGCACCTGGAGACTGCACAAACTGGAGCATACACACTCATTCAATTAACCACAAATAAGACAATAAATACATCACAAAAGAGTAGGGAGGTGAGAAAAAACTCTTACAACCTAGGATCTAATCCTAACTTAAGGAGTTATGTTACAACCATGTAACCATTTATCCATTAATACAATATAATGTTAATTATTTTCAATTCCCCCCCTTAATGGAGAAAGGATTTTCCTAAAGCCATAACATCCCCCTAAACAATTCAATCTTCACTTTATAAAGAGACTTAGTAAAAATATCATCCACATTGTCACATGTTTTACAATATTCAATCAAATTTTCTTTTGACTTGACCTTTTCTCTAATAAAGTGAAACTGAGAATCTATGTGTTTCGTGTTCTTATGAAACACTGGGTTGTTCACGAGCTTAATGGAACTCTGGTTGTCACATTTGATGACGATCGCTTCTTTTTGCTCTTCTCTTGCATCATGGAGAATCCTCCTCAACTAGATAGATTCACATGTTGTTGCGTGTAATATCCTGTTTCGGGGATATCTCTAAAACACGGAAAAACTCCGACTAGAGATAGACTGGGAGGGCATTTACCGGATATGTCGCCTCTAAAGAGGAGGAGATTCGGAGGAGCGAAAGATAAACACACCAAGTGGTATAGAACTAGAGTGCTCAAAAACAATAATAGAAATAGAAAGAGAATACAACAACTACGACAACAATGGCAACTACGACAACTCAACCAGTAAACATAGAGAGAAAATGCTGAGCCATTTTATTAATCTGAGAAATGAAACGAAGTACAAGAGGAAATATTGCGCAAGGCAAGTGAGAAAACACTCTCAGAAAATACAGGAAATGGCTGCTCTATGAACTGCGTCCCAGCTGCTGGAAAAATGCCATGTAGCTACTACTGCTAGAAGCGACTAAAGATTAGGCGCTGATCCCCTTGCCGGAATGAGATGAAAATTAGCAAACCTCCTCTCCTCAACAACCCCGACAAGATCCACAAACCATTCCAAGAATGGCCGACCCCAGAAACCACCAGAAACTGCCTCCCCGGTGAATTAGGCTGCCCTCCAAGGTACATCGTAGTGGCTGGATAGAAACAGCTAAAATACTGCTAGAAACTCCGCCAAAAACCTCCAACAAGCAAAGGTTGACCCTCTGCTCGAAATCTCGGCGAAATCACCTACAGAAACCCCAATCTGAAGCTCCTCCACAATGGAATGCGTCCTCTCTCACAGTGACTGTGCAGTCTCTCTAAGCTTCAGCTCCGCAACAAACCCAAACAATGAAATGACTCACAAAATACTGAAAAACAAACCTTGCCCGAGCAGGCACTCAAAGTCCCCAGGGGCTAAGAGTGAGATCTTTGCACGGAGACACTCGATGCACTAAACAGTGCTACAGACAGGCTAAACAACCAGCGTGCTAAAGAAGACCAAAGTCTCACTCCAAAATCAACAACTCAAGAATGAATGAAATGAGGAGGCTCCTCCATCTTTTATAGCGTTGGCTTCCCTCCAAAACCCAACGTAGCCTCTCTCTCCTCCACATCCTCATCCTTATCTGTGCAGAAGCTTCTAGAGTCTACGTAGGCCCCCCTCCTCTATGTGGTGTTTCGCCCCCTTGACTCCCTCCTTGAGTCACAATGTTGTGCTACTAGGTGGATGTTTTATTCTACTTAAGTGAGTTAGACCCTCTTTACTCACTTTTTATTTATTTACAAACCATAGACGACAAAACTATACAAAATCGAATATTCCAATTATCTATCACTAATTAGGAATATTACAGTTCCCCCCCGCGGCAAAATGTTGCTTGCCCTCAAGAAACTGAAGTGATGGATGTTGCAGAATTTTCTCGGTCTCCCAAGTGGCATCCTCATCCGGAAAAAATTGCTTTTCCTCAAGAAATGCCTGAACAAGCCTCCTCTCTAGCTGATGCTCCCCACCGACATTGCAAAATGTGCCTGGGTCCCAGATGTGCCACTGAATCTTCCCTATCCTCTGCATCACCCTGATATAAAGGGATCTCTCAATGCCAAGATCCCAAACTGATCTCTCACGGTACCATCCAACCAACAATCCTCCCGGATCCCATTGCCACCATGTCCAATAATCGCCCAAGTCCCACGGCTCGGACTGCGAACTGCCTCTGGCTATGACTGATAATCTAAGAGGTGAATACCATGACCCCTGTTGCGCTGTATCTGTGACTGTGTAAGCGGTCCCATCAACTGTGTACCAAATCATCACCTCTCTCCAATCCCAGTCCTGACTCAATCCCATGTTGATCCTGCTCTGCTGAAATCAAGATGGAGTGCTGAAGAAATGATGACCTGTGCTCCCCTGCTAGCTGGAATCTGTAACATTTGCTATGCCCAAGGGCCCCTGCTCCGCTGTGCTCCCTACGAAGAATATCGTACCATCAAGAGGGTACCAACTCATGATGTCCTGCCAGTCCATCCTAGAAGAAGAATCTGTTGTAGCAACAACAACTGCATATGGAACACACCTGGAGTGTTGCTGCCAGCCTGTAATCAACTCCCATTACTCTGCCCTATCTGCCAATGAAAGCTTCCTATAGAAGGAAGCCCCTCTCTCGATAATGGGCCAAAGTGGGCAAGATATGCTGCAAGCTCCATCGATGTACTCCTGGAGAGTGCTACCCACTAAAAATACTGTAGCTCTGCTGACTACATGTACATCTATCTGCGCCTCATCCCTGTGTCATCCCACAGATGGATGCTCCACCATATCCAACAGCTCCTCCTACTCCTGATCAGTAATGTCATGCTCCTGCTATTTACTAGCCCCCTGCAGAACAATCCCATCAACCTCCAACACCTCCAGAGGATATGGATCTGCAACTGTTGTCACCGTACTCGATGTTGGTGCATCTGACTGCCCCAGCTCAATGGCTGACCCCAATGTTAGCCGCATATCCCTCATCGACTCAATGTGGGCGCCCATCTGGCTCTCCCCCAAAGGAATATCATGCATGATGTGAATAGTGTCCTCTTCTGTTGACTCAGGCTCCATCATCTGCTGCTCTAGCTAAATCGTTACAAGTGACTCTTCACCCAGAGTATCTCCCGCAGAGTCCCGTGACTGCTCACCCTGGACACTGGAATGCAGCTCCGGTCTACTGTCACCGTCTCTGCATGACTGCTCTTACTCCCCAGAAGCAACCTCAACTGATCCTATGGACTCATATGAAAAAGAGTCCTCATCCTGGCATACAGAAGGAATATTGGTGCCCAGAATTGAAAACATGAAACCACTTTGTAGTTTGTTTCAATACAACTAATCAATTTGCAAACGACTTTCTTTCTCTGCAACTGCAATGGAGAGCAGTATGATGAATTGGATGTTAGTAGCAGGGGCACTGGCAGTTTGGCAGTTTGGCTTTTGGTTCTACGACCAATATGGAGAGCCAACCTGCCGCCGGGAACAATGGGATGGCCCATTCTGGGAGAAGTTAACTCATTTTATTTTGGCCCCGACGAATTTATCGCGAGGCGCCGTGAAAAGTAACTTTCGTCTCCAATCATATTCTTTATTGAATGTTACATGACTTTTCAGATTTTATCATGAAGGCTAGCGTAGTATAGATTGATCATAAATGTATGAGATTATTTCATGAAATATCGTTTATATTTTCCAAATAGGATGATAGGAATCTTAAATTTTCTCGAAGCGTCGAATTATATGAATCCTTTCCACACTAAATTACAGCATAATTGGATTTCTATTAATCACTCACGTTTATGCAGGTATGGAAATTTGTTCAAAACATGTCTATTCGGATATCCCATAATAATTTCCACTGATCCGCATGTCAACAATTTCATTCTGGAGAACGATGGTCCGCTTTTTGCTCCTCAATTTCCGACCTCCATGGGAGTGTTATCTGGAAAGTCAAACATGATGGAATCCCGTGGTGATTATATGGACTTTACATGAGGGTTGTTGGTATTCCTGTTCTTAAACGCCGGCTTCTGTCAGAAATACGAAGTACCATCACCTCCACTCTCTTAGGATGGCGAGGAAGAAATGTGAATGTCATGCATGAAGCTGAAGAGGTAGTCATGTGGCTTTGAACTTCAACCAACATTATAAGATAAGATTTTGGAGGTTAAATTTTTTGATCTGGATGCACATCTTTCCACAAAAGCTTGCAGGTAATAATAAACTTCTTTCCACGGAACCTTCAAGGTAATAATAAATAAATGGCATTCCTGGTTTATTACATCTTCGGGTTCAGTATTGATGTATTTATTTAATTGTGTAGAGGAGAACCTCGGGACTCTCAGCCCCTGTTAATTATAATTACTTGAGTATAAATCATTCCTGGACCATTCTTACCATCTAATTTTATTCCCAACATTCCTCGTTTTAGTTGCTAAATTATTGTATTAGGTTTGTCTGTGCCTTTAAATTATTAGTTTGTTGCGTCGGTGATCATTTAATTGGATTCATCCGATGAAAAATGTTTACTACTTACATTTCAGATATAAATCTATCTTCTTTCAGTACAAATTTATTAAGGTTCAAAGGGATCAAACCTTTGAGATATAAATGTATTTTAAATCCCGAGAATTGGAAAAATGTTTTTAACTTAGAATATTCTATTTTTATATTTTTTTCAGTGGAAAAAAACTCCTAGTTTATTTACCAGTGCAAAAAACTTCATGTGTTACATGGGTATTGCATGATATGTTCTTTCGAGAGTGTTTCTTATCAGAAAATACTTATCATATTCCCATTCATTGGTTCATGTAAAAGCATAGAATCTAGATTTTGCCATGTTTTACAATTTATAAAAAAAAAACATGTTATAACTTAACATTACATTTTTCTTTTTCCTGTTCTCATGTAATTTAAAGCTTAGCTAACTGTGATGTTTCTAGCCAGTATCACAAAGGCATGTGATCAAAATTTGTCAATTTCTGTTGATTCTTTTCATATGAACTTAACCATACCTCCTGAGCCATTATCTATAGAGTTAAAAAAACTGGTAGTGCATCTCCCCAAGGTTACTCTCAAGACAGTTTTTGGATAGCATGTCTGTCAGTGGTTTTTTTGTTTGAAGATGTGCTTGAAAATGATGGTGGAGAATGAAGATCCGAGGTCTATAATTCTGTCCAGCCATGCTCTAAGGTACCCAGGATTGAGAGAGGTACCTTTGTTTAGGTGTTCGAAGAGAACTAGTCACCAAATATCCAAATTTTGTCCAGATAAAACTGTGATGCGAAGTACATAAGTCCTTATAAGGTCAGTATTTCAGTACTCATATTGATCCCCATACCACCTCACAAGTAAATTTTATAGTGACATGTGGGAGAGATCATCAGCCAAACCCCACATCTCCACCTCTAGAGTCTTGGGATGCCCCACAAAAAAAACCAGCTCGGTAATGGATTTCTAAAAATCTCAATCTCTTCAATAAATCCGGTGAGAGCTTCTTTTTAATTTTTATTTTCTCCGAGAAACTAATGATCCTGGAAACAATCTTATCCCGTCAGTTCATGACCTCATCAAAAAATGTGGTGCAGATGTGCCTAAAAGATACAGACACATACACCATCTGTAATTCAGTTATTTAAATTGTAATTTTTTAATGTATAAATGTATTCAAATCACAATTTTTTTATTTAAATGAATAAATACATTAGTATTATATTAATGCTCTATATTATAAAGCTTTCTTGTTTGTAAATAACTTTTTAAATTTGATTTTGTTGGGAACATTGTTTGTGATTTTTTTCACCCGGATTTACTCTTGGAAACATGTTTTTGATCTGTTTATTAATTACTGGATAGCTGCTTCCCAATATAATCCCTTGATTTTGATTAATACATCAACTCAACCTGACCCTCAGCTAGGGAACCCTGACCAGTTACCTATTCATCTGGATCATAAAAAGCATTCATAACAATGACCTTTTTGCACTAAAGCCTTCCTAAGAAGTTTGAATAGACAAAGAGAGCACCTCCATTGCTTTGGTAGTGAAGCGTTTATCTGAAAATCCGCATATCATCGAAGAACTCAGGGTTAATATCTTCTATTGTAAAAGTGTTTTTGTTTGTCACTGGATGACCAATTTGAATAACTACTGGTACCACTATAACTAAATGAAATTTGATATAAAATAATATCTAATGTCCACCGACATGGTGCAGGGAGAACACGAAGCAATAAGACGGACCAAAGGAAATAAGGACAGTCTGTCGTGGGATGACTATAAATCAATGTCGTTCACTAAAAATGTAAGTAGTAACATCAATTTGATACATCGATTTATTTCCGCATTCTGTCAAACCCTAATGGCACCGACGTCGTGTACCAAAACCTATGTTATATTTTTCTTTTTCCCAGGTTATCAAAGAGATGTTGAGATTAGGGACCGGAGGCGTAAGCAGCATGTTGATGAGGAAAACTGTGGAGAATGTAGAAATGCAAGCTATCCAATATTGTTACTCTCTGTCTCAAAAAGTTGCAGCATTTTAGTACCACTCGTATAACGTAATAACAATCGGATCCGCGGTGGTTATATTGTATTTAAAGGATACACAATTCCGAAAGGATGGACGTGCTTGTTATTTCATCAAGTCTCCCATTTAGATAGCAACTACTACGAAGATCCTCTTGCCTTCAATCCTCGCCGATGGCAGGTGCGAGCTGCTATGCCCACCCCTTTGCAATCTAATTTTTTTCTTAATGGAATTTACTTGTCTACTCAACTAATATTAATGGAATTTACTTGTCTACACAGCTAGTACTTTTGTTAACTTACAACTTTCAGGACCCGGCTATTAATCACACACCCAGTATCTTGTTTGGAGGTGGCTCTAGAATATGTCCAGGATATGACTTCGCTATATTGCTCATTTCGATTTTCTTGCATCATCTCGTGACAGATTTTCGGTAAGGATTACCTCTCCCAGGGCTATAATTCATCCAAGGCTCGTGTTTTTACGAATTTATGATTCAAACACTCTATTTTATGGCGTTATGCAGATGGGATTACATTCCTTCCGATACCAAGTTAAGGTGGTTTGATTCACCATTCAGACCAACCTTTGATTGCATAGTTCGACTCGAGGACCTATGAAATTCACCACCTTTCAAAATTACCAATAAATTCGGTAGTCTAATTGTTAACTTTAATCTATGATGGTATTTTTATACTTATGTAGAATATATAATAACATAATTTAAAGTAGGATGATGATTGGGATTGTGGCTCTTGATTTCAAATATATAATAAACATTATTTGGAATATAATGGTAATTGTGAGATTGTGAAAATAAGAGCTAAGGTTAAAGGTATGTCTAATTGAACTATATAGATATTGTTTTTAGGTTTGTTGTGATGGTTATTTTTATTAATTTAGATTTATTATTTATATTATTTGATTGTTATTATTCGGAATATAATGGTAATTGTGAGATTGTGAAAATAAGAGCTAAGGTTAAAGGTATAATTGAACTATATAGATATTATTTTGAGGTTTATTGTGATAGTTATTTTTATTAATTTAGGTTTATTATTTATATTATTTGATTTTTATGGTAATGCTAGAAATTTTGACTTGTAATATTTTTGAAGGATTATGTTTAATTTGAAATAAAATATTCATTTAATTTTATGATGAATTGTAACTTTTATCTTTAAATTCACTGAATAATTGGGACTTGGAGCAGCTTTGACCTTTAAATAGCGAGATTGGACCACAAGGTTTCTAGGGACCGAATCTGTCTAATTAACCTTGGCGTTTGGAGTAGCTTTGACGTGTAAATAGTGGGATTGGACCACAAGGCTTGGACCAAACATTGCTAACTATCCCTAGACTAATTTATTTAAGATAAAATTTTATCATAGTTATGTTATATTGGATATTGATTAAGTTTTATTTTAGTTTATGTTTACATTATTATATTTAATTCTAATTGATTATATTTAATTATACTTAATTGAGGTTCAAAATAATTCCATGATTAGTCATGGTGAAGTTAATCATAGTCAATATTCCTCAAGATTTATTTCCGTTGAGACATTCATCAATAGTAATGTCAGATTGCAAAGATCCTAAAAGATTCATGTCACATTGCAAAGATCCTAAAATATTATTTTCTATTTTGGCATTCATTTATATTTGTGTTTCATTCTAACATTATCTTTATTGATGTGAATAATTATATTGCATCCTGCACTATTCATTGAATTGTATAGAATGATTATTCTATTAATATTTAGTAAAAGTGTGTACTAAAATTCTTAATATTTAGTAAAAGTGTGTCTTAAAATTCTTAATATTTGTCCTTTATATTAAAGTATAAATTACTCATTTTTTAAATAGGCATGAAAATAGAATTTTAATTTGTTATAGTTAATTTAAGTTAACACATAGTTTTTTAATTTAGCCTTTACAATTGATTGGTCAATTTTCTTTATCATATTTGGTTATTAAGTAAATATTGTTATTAATGAAATAAATTACATTTTAAAAATTTATTTATTTTGATTGATTTATACCAATTTGTAATATGTATTAATGACAATATTTCATTATTTTGTTTATCAATTAATATTTTGGTTATTAGGTAAATATTGTTATTAATGAAATAAATTACATTTTAAAAATTTATTTATTTTGATTGATTTATACCAATTTTTAATATGTATTAATGATAATATTTAATTATTTTGTTCATCAATTAAAATTTTCGAACATCATCCCCCGATCGGGGTGCCACCTTGTTCATAGATAGCGGATCACTGATCTGGTTGTCAGCTGCATTTACGATTCTGAGCTGGCTGTCAGTTTCCCACTTAAGGCACCGCCTCTTCGCATGCGAACCCGATCTTTGGTAATGATGCCCCCATTTGCTGATGCGACGCTCCTTCACGTTATTTCGCTCTCAGGGTTTATGTTTTCTTACATTCCTCCGTTCTGTATTACCTCCATTTCGATCAGGGTTGGTGGTGCACACAGTTGCGTTCAAAGTTCGATACTGCAGCAGTTCAGTGGATTCTCACCTCTCCAGCTCAACATAACCAGGTTTTGAAAGCATCGGCTGCTCCATCCAATGTCTCTCTGAGGCCTAGCAAGAGAGGCCGGAAAAATAATGAGCAGGTGATCGACAGGCTGGCCCACACATATACGGTTAATACCCCTCTACATATTCTACAAAGGATACAGAGTTGGGAGAAGCAGAATTCTGCTGATGAGGTTGACGCTCAACAGCAGCAAGATATGATGGATTTTCTCACTGACCTTGGTAGTACTCGAGGCAAGATCTCTCTTTTTCAGCAATCTGTTAAAATGTATTGGAAGTTTAAGTGTGTTCTTGCCAAAGCCCTGAAGGCTCGTGTTTTTACGAAATTATGATTCAAACACTCTATTTTATGGCATTATGCAGATGGGATTACATTCCTTCCGATACCAAGTTAAGGTGGTTTGATTCACCGTTCACCAACCATTGATTGCATAGTTCGACTCGAGGACCTATGAAATTCACCACTTTTCAAAATTACCAATAAATTTGATAGTCTAATTGTTAACTTTGATCTATGATGGTATTTTTATACTTATGTAGAATATATAATAACATAATTTAAAGTAGGATGATGATTGGGATTGTGGCTCTTGATTTCAAATATATAATAAACATTATTTGGAATATAGTGGTAGTTGTGAGATTGTGAAAATAAGAGCTAAGGTTAAAGGTATGTCTAATTGAACTATATAGATATTGTTTTTAGGTTCATTGTGATTGTTATTTTTATTAATTTAGGTTTATTATTTATATTATTTGATTGTTATTATTCGGAATATAATGGTAATTGTGAGATTGTGAAAATAAGAGCTAAGGTTGAAGGTATGTCTAATTGAACTATATAGATATTGTTTTTAGGTTTATTGTGATAGTTATTTTTATTAATTTAGGTTTATTATTTATATTACTTGATTTTTATGGTAATGTTATAAATTTTGACTTGTAATATTTTTGAAGGATTATGTTTAATTTGAAATAAAATATTCATTTAATTTTATGATGAATTGTAACTTTTATCTTTAAATTTACTGAATAATTGGGACTTGGAGCAGCTTTGACCTTTAGATAGTGGGATTGGACCACAAGGTTTCTAGGGACCGAATCTGTCTAATAAACCTTGGCGTTTGGGGAAGCTTTGATGTGTAAATAGTGGGATTGGACCAAACCTTGCTAAGTATCCCTAGACTAATTTTGTTAAGATAAAATTTTATCATAGTTATGTTATATTGGATATTGATTAAGTTTTATATTGGTTTATGTTTACTTGATTTTCATAAATCATGGTTTGTTATATTTAATTCTAATTGATTATATTTAATTATACTTAATTGAGGTTCAAAATAATTCCATGATTAATCATGGTGAAGTTAATCATAGTCAATATTCCTCAAGATTTATTTCCATTGAGACATTCATCAATAGTAATGTCAGATTGCAAAGATCCTAAAAGATTCATGTCACATTGCAAAGATCCTAAAATATTATTTTCTATTTTGGCATTCATTTATATTTGTGTTTCATTCTAGCATTATCTTTATTGATTTGAATAATTAGATTGCATCTTGCACTATTCATTTAATTGTATAGAACTATTATTCTATTAATATTTAGTAAAAGTGTGTACTAAAATTCTTAATATTTGTCCTTTATATCAAAGTATAAATTACTCATTTTTTAAATAGGCATGAAAATAGGATTTTAATTTGTTATGGTTTATTTAAGTTAACACATATTTTTTTTAATTTAGCCTTTACAATTGATTGGTCAATTTTCTTTACAATATTTGGTTATTAAGTAGATATTGTTATTAATGAAATAAATTACATTTTAAAAATTTATTTATTTTGATTGATTTATACCAATTTGTAATATGTCTTAATGACCATATTTCATTATTTTGTTCATCAATTAATATTTTGGTTATTAGGTAAATATTTTTATTAATGAAATAAATTACATTTTAAAAATTTATTTATTTTGAAAGATTTATAGCAATTTGTAATATGTCTTAGTGACAATATTTCATTATTTTGTTCATCAATTAATATTTTCGAACATCATAGAATTATTTTAAAAGATCATATTTTTCAAGACGCAAAACTTGAGGAAAGTTTTTCCTCCCAACATATTTGATTCATCTTTAGTTAAGATGGATCTATGTGTGTTCTTATTTATTATTATTATTATTATCCAATTTTAAGGTCACGGCCAAGTCATACATCAAATTGGTGTATGAGACCTCTTTGTTGATTGGACAAAGGAGTCACCTCCTAGTAACTATTTGACTTCTAAGCCTAAGAAGTTACACATACTATACCCCTAGGAGGCATAAATATATTATTTATATTTATATAAATTTTACATTTGTATCTTCAAAAGTATTCTCATTTTTATTTTTATTAAAACCTTGGTTTAATATCTATGGAATATTAATGGAATAGTTTTAGTAATAGGGAGGATATAAGGTTTAATATATCTCAGAAGTAACTATAACCATTTTTATTTTAGATTTAATTAAAAAAGTGTTATAAAATTAAATTAAATTAAATATTTATAAAAGAATTTTGATTATGAAATCAGTTATGGTATGTTGGCATGTGGTATTGATAAGACATGGTATTGTCCCATGGTATTGTAACAAAAATTAGGAAATTGGAAAGAAAATAAATGAATTGAATTAACCAGCAACTCAACCGTGAGCAATATGCACCCGGAGACTGCACGAACTGGAGCGTACACACTGATTCAATTAACTACAAATAAGACATTAAATACATCACAAAAGAGTAGGGAGGTGAGAAAAAACTCCTACAACCTAGGATCTAATCCTAACTTAAGTAGTTATGTTACAACCATGTAACCATTTATCCATTAATACAATATAATGTTAATTATTTTCAATTCTCCCCCTTAATGGAGAAAGGATTATCCTGAAGCCATAACATCCCCCTAAACAATTCAATATTCAATTTATAAAGAGGTTTAGTAAAAATATCAGCCACATTGTCACATGTTTTACAATATTCAATAAAATTTTCTTTTGACTTGAACTTTTCTCTAATAAAGTGAAACTGAGTATCTATGTGTTCGTGTTCTTATGAAACACTGGGTTGTTCACGAGATTAATGGAACTCTGGTTGTCACGTTTGATGAGAAGCCTCCTCAACTAGATAGCTTTTTACTTGGTACTCAGCTCAAGCTGGAGATAAAGACACAAAAGTCTATTTTTTACTACTCCACGTTATGACCCTAGATCCAACACTGAATTCATAACCCATGATAGATCATCGATCATTTGGGTTACCTGCCCAATTAGAGTCTAAATAATTTCATAAAGTAACATCAGATGTATCTATGTATAAAATACCATAATCACTAGTAACATGAAGATAACTCAGTACACATTTTGCTGCAACCCAATGAATTTCAAGAGGTTTAGACATAAACTGGCTCAACACACTAACAGAGTATGCCAAGTCTGGTTTGGTTGTAGTCCGATATATTATACTACCAACTAGATCCTGTACAAAGTAGCATCCACCTCTTTAGAGTCATTGTCACTACACAATTTCAAGTTTTGTTGCAAAGGAAATGATGTTGTCTTACATTGTTCCATTCTGAACTTTTTGAGTAGCCCTCTGACATAATTCCCTTGAGTAAGGATAGTCTGCCCTGATTTTCTCCACACTTTCAGACCTAGATAGTAATGTAAACTTCCGAGGTCTTGCATTTCAAAAGCTTGTGAAATATGCAATTTGATTTCTTTGGTTAATGCATCTGCATTACCTGTTATAATCATGTCATCCACATACAAATAAATCAAAATTATTTGCCCCTATTCATCATACATGGTATACAGATTTGGATCACTCTTACTCCTATGAAAACCATGATGTAAGAAAAACAAATCAATCTTCTTGTACCAATATCTCGGTGCTTTTTTTAGAACATAAAGGGCCTTTTTCAATCTACAAAATAGATTTTCCTGCCCTCATTTAAGAAGCCTTCAGGCTGCATTAAATAAACCACTTCCTTTAAATTTCCATTTAAAAATTCAAAATTAACATCTAACTAATGTAGCTTCCACTGATGTTTTGTAGATACAATGGTTCGGGTAAATTCTTGATACCGTTTTAACAAAGACATTTTACTTAGATTGATGTGTTAGGCTTACATTTCATCAAAATCATTAATGAACGCATGTAGATATATTCAAGAGCAACATAACAAGCATTAACAACATAAGATATTGATAACGGAGTTCGTCCAGGAGGGACTACGTCTCTGAGCCTCGGTGTCAAGATGTTATAGGCCACTGCATTAAGTGCTGGAAATAGTGATGATGTAAATGGATGGTATTTTGTCTCTCATAAAAGGAAAATTCCCTCATGGGGGAGTGGATGGACCTCTCCATGAGATGTTCCACTACAGGAACTCCGATTCACAAAAGGGACTCCTATCAGCAAGACAATCTCACTCAATGGTGACTAAGAGTATCCTGTCAAACATGGCAACAAAGGGATCTCAAACAACATAAAACAAATCCATGATAGAAATTATAGCTGACATCAAAAGAAAAACAATATCCCACATCAAACATCAAATAGGTATCTATACAACACAATGCATCTCATAGAAAAGAGACAAAGAAGTACATGATCACACAACATATACCCCACATCCTAGAGCTATCTGAAGAAAAGGATGGTAAACTGATGGATCTGGTTTTACCATCAATCTGGTGGCATTGAATATCCTGAAAATGACTGCTCACACATTGAATGCTGACACTTGCAACTCCACTTTCAAAAGTGGCCGAAAAATGGAATGGTCAAATGGAAAATTTGAATACACCATTAGATTCATGGTGTTGAATAGTGAAAAATTATGACAAAGTGGAATTTTGGGGCTATAGGAATCTTTTAGATTCCCCCTATATTCCTCAAACATTCCCTCCTGCGGGTGATCTAGTGATCTGCTGCTGAGATCAAAATTCTGTCTGTGCCATCAACATCCCTGTGAAATTATGAGTAATTTGAGCATAAGGTTGGATGGGTTCTGCTACTGTCAAATTCCAACCTCCAAGGAATCTTTTAGATCCCCTCAAGATTCTTGATCCTGATATTCTGAATAGAATCTTTTGAACCACTGCTCAAATGGTGAATCTGGGCACACCATCGCGCTACCTGTGAAATTATGGTTAAAATACATATAATGTTTAATACATTTTGACACAGAGAAATTTTACTTCCTTGGAATCAAAATATTCCCTTGGCATCAAAAATGATTCCCTCGAACTATGTGCACCATCCCTGCCTCAAAATGCGTGCCTATCTGCACTCCGACCTAGCCTGGGTGCACTGGTGAAAAGAGCGTTTAAATAAAAATTTGTGGGAAAAATGCCATTGGCCTAATGGTTAATGGTGGAGGCGGGAGGTCGGGGGTTCCAACCCTGCCAACCCCCGTACTTGGCATTTCATTTTAACCGTATGCAATATGGGTGCGTTATCTTTTTGGTTTTGCATTGGTTTGGGGTTCCGCTGGTAGACCGGTCAGATATTAAGTTGGGCAAGTTTGACACCTGCCAGAACCATTGTTTATAGCAGCAAATATATGACATGTTTTAAATATATGGTGTGGTGCGTTGGTTGGGTCCACTGGAGGTGACCCGCCCACCCCCATTGGCTTTTATTTAACCAAAGAATATATAAATGTGGTATGGTGTTGTGGGGTCCAGCGGGGGTCATGTCCTACTGATGCCTTTAATATATGTTTTTGTTAATATAACAAATAACACCTTTTTAAAAATTCATTGATTTGACCGAAGGAGTCAAATTAACGACCCCACAATTTCACCTGGAATCCAGCTGGAGCTGGCTGGAATCTGGTCACTGGAAAGTGGTGAAATTGTTGCCTCTTTAATCTTGCCACATGGGATGGTCAACCATGAAATTTGACCAGCTACAGCTTTCACATACAAACTCAGTTTGACGAACTGTTCACACCACTGCAATCAGGACGATGAGATCTACGCTATGGTCCTGGCTCGAAATCATTCTTATCACTTTGATTTTTGAGCTTTCATAAGCCCTCTTTGTCCTGTGTGTCTCTAGAGCCACCTGGATCATTCCTCTCCATTGAGGAGCTTTTGGTCCTCCAAAAGAATCAACAATAATCTGCAAATGTTGTGCATAATTTCTGCACCACAAGTGTCCTAAAAAAGGTCACCCTTCCATCTCCTTTACCTTTGTTCTTCGGAGCCTTAACCACTGAGTCGACACCTGCATCCTCTGCAAACATGTAGTACAATTTCTTGAAATTACATGCCCAAATATGATCAACTATGACCCAAACATTTCCATACTTTCGACGAGTTTATAAAACATACTCAGTGGTTAAATTTACATCAAATGGAATTCACACCCCAACTATCATTACAAGGCCAAATACATCATTGCCGAATTTCAAAGTGATGACAAACACATCATCACTTTTACATAAAAAAATACATCACAAAACAAGGCCAAAGATATCATGGTTGCTTAACAGGCGATGGAAAACACATCATCACTTTTACAATTGAAATGCAACATATGATTTACAACACAGCCATGACACACTACCACATCTAAAAATCCAACTCTCACTTATCAAAGTTAATGGGTCATCTCCCTGTGGCACATTTTCTTCTCAAAAAACTCTTTCAACTGTTTCATGCACCGACACTTCGTCCTTAAGGTGCTGCTCTGGATGGAGCCTCGAACATGTGGCTCTTTGATGGCCACTTTGGCTGCAATGGATGTAGAAGGTACTCTTTTTCTAGACCTGCTTAACCAGTTTATTTTTCTGCTGTGGAGAACGTTTTCCATGCCTCATCCTTCTTTCTGCTGCCATTCTTTTCCAACACTAAAAAATGACATGGTTATGTAGACTATAAAAATGAAAAGTTTTCTTATGCCATGATTTACGTTCATGCTTAGCAACATGCTTATAATGAAAATGAACTTGCGAATATCGATACTTGTTATACCTTTCCTGGTGGTCTCTGGTGCGATCATGGTGATGAGAGCTTGTCTTAGCTCTTCGATTGCGACATGCACTGTCATGGGATGATGCTGAAGTGTTACCAGCATTCTTCTTCCCTGGTGAGTTCAACAATGTTTGTTTGCCTTTGACGTCCTTATGGCGATGAGAGCTTGCCTCAACTCTCTCTCTGCAATATGTGCTATCATAAGATGATGGTGAAGTGTTCCCATCATTCTCTCTCCTCTACGGTTTCATCAATGTCATGGAAGGTTCAGACACCTTTGAGCATTCTCCTTCAGTGCATCCCAAACTTGCATAGTGAGGTATTTTCACAACCTCCAATGGCTGAGTTATTCCTTGGCCATGAATGCCAAGTCCTCCTCCTTTGTACCTCATCCTGGTAAGGAGTCTCATGTTGGTTCCTATAATGGGTATCTCCACACTTCCAATAGAAATAATATCATGTGAAGATGAAACTGAAGAGAAATGAACATTGTTTACCTCAGTTGTCAATTTTGAACCATGTGAAGAGGGCTTCTCTAAGCCTTTGTTGAACTTCATTTGCTCGAAGACCTTTATCGCGGCTTGTAGCTGAAGTTGAAATCGCTGCTTCTCCTCCTTCTCTTCTCGTAGAAGTGTCTTTAATGCATCGTGATATACTTGATGACTTTCGTCGTTGCACTTCAATTCTTCCAATGCCTCTATCGTGGCTTGCAACTGAAGATGCAATCGATGTTTGTCCTCCTTCTCTTCTCGCAGAAGCATATTCAACTCAGCGTTATCTGCTTCTTGTTTCTCATAAGCTTCATACAACATGTCCACTTTATTTGACACTCTGAGCATGGTCTCATACATGTCTTTGACATTCTCCATTGTTGCATATTCAATGGTTCACACTTGCAGTCCACATAAGCAAGAAGATCGCTCTGATACCACTTGATCCGGGTAAATTCCTCATACCCTTTTAACGAATACCCTTTACTTTGGCTGATGTGTTAGACTTACATTTCATCAAAAGCCTTAATGAACACATGAATATATAATCAATAGGAACATAACAAGCATTAGCAACATAAGATATTGATAATGGGGTTCGTCTAGGAGGGACTACATCTTCATGCCCTGGTGTCAAGATGGTGTAGGCTGCTGCATTAAGTGCTCGAAATAGTGATGATGTACATGGATGGTATTTTCTTTGTCATACAAGGAAAATTACATCACACAGGAGTGGTTTGACCTCTCCATGAGATGTTCCACTACAGGAACTCTGATTCACAAAAAGGACTACTATAAGCATGACAATCTCACTCAATGGTGACTAAGAGTATCCCGCCGAACATGGCAAAAAAGGGACCTCAAACAACATAAAACAAATCCATGATATAAATTACATCTCACATCAAGAAAAAAAGAATATCCCACATGAAACAGCATACAAGGATCTATTCAACATAATGCATCTCATAGCAAAGAGATAAAGAAGTACATGATCACACTGCATATACCTCACATCCTAGAGCTATCTAAAGAAAAGGATGATAAAATGTTGGATCTGGTTGTACCATCAATCTCGTGGCATCAAATATCATAAAAATGACCGCTGACACATTGAATGCTGACACTTGCAATTCCCCTTTGAAAAGTGACCGAAAAATGGAATGGTCAAATGGAAACTATGAATACATCATCAGATTCATGGCGTCGAATAGTTCAAAATTGACTATCAAATTTATGAATTCTGACAAAGTGGAATTTTTGGGCTATAGGAATCTTTTAGATTCCCCTAGATTCTTCAAAGATTCCCTTATGCAGGTCATCTAGTGATCTGCTGCTCAGATCAAAATTCTATCTGCGCCATTAGCATCCCTGCGAAAAATTGAGTAATTTGAGTATAAGGTTGGCAGGGTTCTGCCACTGTCAAATCCCAGCCTCCAAGGAATCTTCTAGATTCCCTCAAGATTCCTAATCCTCATATTCTAAAGAGAATATTCTGAACCACTACTCAAATGGTGAATCTGGGCTCACCATCGCGCTCGTTGTAAAATTTTGGTTAAAATGCATATAAAGTTTAATATATTCTGACATAGAGAAATTTTACCTCTTTGGAATAAAAAGATTCCCTTGGCATCAAAATATATTCCCTTGAACTGCGTGCACCATCTACTCCTCGAACTTCCTATCCATCTGCACTTTGACTTGACCTGGGTGCAATGGTGAAAACAACGTTTAAATAAAAATTTGTGGGCGGAGTTATCAAAACAAAGGTCGTTGGCCTGATGATTAATGGCCGAGGCGACAAGCCGAGAGGTCGGGGATTCCAACACCGCTAACCCCTACACTTGGCATTTAATTTTAATTGCATGCAATATGGGCGCATCTTTTTTTTGGTTTTGTGTTGGTTTTGGGTTCCGTCGACGGACCGGTCGGATATTAAGCCGAGCAAGTTTGACACCTACCAGAACAATTGTTTATGGTGGTAAATATATAGCATGTTTTAAATATATGGTGTGGGGCATGGGTTGGGTCTACCGGAGATGGCCCACCCATGTTGACTTTTGTTTAACCAATGCATATATATATGTAGTATGGTGTCCTGGGGTCCAATGGGGGTCATGACCTGCCGACCCCTTTAATATATATTTTTGTTATTATAACAAATAACACCTTTTTAAAAAAAAATTAATTTGACTAAAGGAGTCAAATCAATGACCCCGAAATTTCGCCCTGAATCTGGCCAGAGCTGGCCGAAATCCAGTCAACGGAAAGTGGTGAAAATTCTGCCTCTTTAAGGCTACCACATGGGCCGGTCAACCCTGAACTTTGACTAGCTCTAACATTCACATAAAAACTCAGCTTGACGAACTGTTTGCACTACTGCAATCAGGGCGACGAGATATACGCTCTGGTCCTAGTTTCTGATCACTTTAATTTTTGAGCTTTCATAAGCCCTCTTTGTCCTATGTGTCTCTCGATCCACTTAGGTCATAGAATAATTAACATTATAATAGTATTCAGTTTTCCTACAGGAGGAAAGGTTTCTTCATAGCCAATTCCCTCTTTCTTGGAATAACCCTTTGCTACTAGTCTAGCTTTAAACTTTTCTACACTTTCATATGCATTAAATTTAGGTTTGTAAAGCCACTTGCAACCTATCGCTATTTTTCCTTCAGGAAATTCAACTAATTCCCAAGCATTATTTCTAATAATAGATTCAAATTCTCCATTCATTACAGTCCTCCACTCATGAGATTGACTAGATTATTTATAATTTGTGGGCTCTATAACATTTAAAATGTTTGACATTAAAGCATATTCTTTCAATCTAGATGGTAGTTCAGTTTGCCTACCCGATCTTCTCGGTAAGGGACTCGCCTCAAATCTTTCTGCTTCAGATCTTAGTTGTCTAGAGTTATTGATTACATAACCTGCCTCATGTTTCTATTGTTGCTTCTGATTGTGCTCACTTTTTTCTTCCATCAACAATGGAATGTACCACTCTTCAATATTGTTATTCTTATTTCCTTCCTCATCCTTCTCATGAAATAACACATCTAAACTTGCTAAAAAAAAATTCAGTCAAAGGATTAAACAACTTATAATATTTAAACTCAATGCAATATCCTACAAAGATGCATTTCATGCCCTTATAGTCTAACTTATTCATACATTCCTTGGGAATATGGGCAAAGAATTTTTACACAAAACCCTTAAATTATTCATTGTAGTCTTATATCCATAAAATTATTCAAAAGGAGTTTTAAAATTGAGACATTTAGCTAGACTCGTATTTTTCAAGTAAACTGCAGTGTTGATTGCTTGAACCCAAAAGCCATTGGATAGACCCTTACCTTGTAGAATACTTCGTGCACACTTATAACCTTATAACCTAAGGTATTTATAGTCTACTGCTTTTACTTCCCTTTGTTTACACTGTTTGTTTAAAGTATTAGTCAAGCTAGTATTCCCGGTGCCTGCAGTCAATCCCACCTTTCAAACCCCCTGTCATGCAATTTTAATTCCTTCTTGCACTCTGAGTATGTTTTATAATTCTGCAATGTTGAATAGGTCTTAAGGTAAGAGGGATTTTTCATCTCGGGCTTATGAGATAGTAAGCATGGCCATGCAAGATTGGCCTAGTATGTGCATTGGTGGTGGCTTTATCCGTCATTCAGTGTCATATTTCTCTGGTCACATAAAAGTATTTTTGTAGGGTTTGTGGGTTCATTCGGTAATCTCAATGTCTGGTCTTCAAAATACTCGGGTGGGTGATGGGAGCCTTTGTTCATTGAGTTTGCTCTATCTTTTTAGTTTGCAATTGTGTCCTTGTGGGTTTTGGATTCTGGAATTAGGTCGGCTAAACCTTGTCCTTTCTCTGTCTAATATTTAAAATATCATTTCTACCACCCTTAAGAGGAAAAGAGGTGCAGTGGGCCCTACTTTGTGGTACATGAAAATTGTTATTGACTTTCTCTTTCCATATAGAGGCTTCTTTAAAGTTAAAATAGGTATTTTCCATTCACTAGCTGAGAATTCGTAACAAAATAGACTCTCGCTTGTACGTAGAAAGAAAAAATTGGTCAAAGGACAATCTGCGAAACAACAAGTCAGGGTAAAAGGGAAACATAAACTCATAAAACCCATGGCAGGGTCCAGCAAGTGAGGCAAGAAATCCAAAAAAGAGGTTATGGGGAATCTCTTTGATGTATACACTATAGGAAATCCCCCTCAAGTCCGCACTCTCATTGAGGTTTGGGAGAGAGACTACAGTCACAAAGAGGAGGACATAGAAAATCAGTAAAAAGTCACAGATTGCATCAAGGATCCTGGGAATACAAGAGGGCGACTATCTCTTTTTCATCAGTCAATTCAAACATACTGGACAGTCAAATGTGTATTAGCCGAGGCTGTCATGAGCCTTCAGGAAATGGGAGGAGACCCATAGGTTGTTTTAGTTTTGCAGTACATCAAAAATGAAATTAAGGTCATTCAAATTTCCCAACATCATGCCACAATGTGGCTGGGAAGAATTGAGCGACAAATGTAAACTATGCACCAAGTGGATATGCCGGGTTCCACAGTCAAAGACCCAACACCGGTCGAGTCCTCGGGTGAATAACTAATCATTTCTCTTTTTTTAACTTTTATGATTTTTGCGGATAGCATTTACTATTTTCAGATAGACTTTGGTAGGTACACTAAAATGGAATCAATAATTTATAGGCAACTCAAACTTTTTCAATACTAGATGGTATTTAACTCGTTAAGATGGCCGACATACCTCGTTTAAGTTGAAGCTATCAATTTTTGATCTGTTACAACTTGCTTATATTTTGATAAATAGAAAACAGAAAAATATTACTAAATTTAAAAAAAAAAAAAAATACACAAAAAAAACAAACATTTATAGAATACTAAAATGAGTGATAACATCCCGTGGTGATTATCTGGAAAGTCAAATATAATGGCATCCCGTGGTGATTATCACAAGAAAAAGCGAGGAGTTTACATGAGGGTTGTTGGTATTCCGGTTCTTAAACGCCGGCTTCTGTCAGAAATACAAAGTACCATAACCTCCACTCTCTGAGGATGGCGAGGAAGAAATGTGAATGTCATGCATGAAGCTGAAGAGGTAGTCATGTGGATTTGAACTTCAATCAATATTATAAGATAAGATTTTGGAGGTTAAATTTTTTGATCTGGATGCAGATGGTATTCTCACTTATCGCCCGCCACCTGCTATGTCTTAAACCGGGGACAGAACTGGAAAAGATGAAACACGATTTCTATATTATGAGTAAGGGATTTTTCAGCTTATCGTTGAACGTCCCTGGCACATCTTTCCACAAAAGCTTGCAGGTAATACTAAACTTCTTTCCACGGAGCCTCCAAGGTAATAATAAATAAATGGCGTTCCTGGTTTATTACATCTTCAGGTTCAGTATTGATGTATTTATTTAATTGTGTGGAGGAGAAGCTCGGGACTCTCAGCCCCTGTTAATTATAATTACTTGAGTATAAATCAGTCCTGGACCATTCTTACCATCTAATTTTATTCCCAATATTCCTCGTTCTAGTTACTAAATAATTATATTAGGTTTGTCTGTGCCTTTAAATTATTAGTTTGTTGCGTCGGTGATCATTTAATTGGATTCATCCGATGAAAAATGTTTACTACTTACATTTCAGATATAAATCTATCTTCTTTCAGTACAAATTTATTAAGGATCAAAGGGATCAAACCTTTGAGATATAAATGTATTTTAAAGCCCGAGAATTGGAAAAATGTTTTTAACTGAAAATATTCTATTTTTATATTTTTTTCAGGGAAAAAAACTCCTAGTTTATTTACCAGTGCAAAAAACTTCATGTGTTACATGGGTATTGCATGATATGTTCTTTCGAGAGTGTTTCTTATCAGAAAATACTTACCATATTCCCACTCACTGGTTTATGTAAAAACATAGAATCTAGATTTGGCCATGTTTTACAATTTATCAAAAAAAACATGTTATAACTTAACATTACATTTTTCTTTTTCGCTAACTGTGATGTTTCTAGCCAGCATCACAAAGACATGTGATAAAAATTTGTCAATTTCGGTTGATTCTTTTCATATGAACATAACCATACCTCTTGAGCCATTACCTGTAGAGTAAAAAAAATGGTAGTGCGTCTCCCCAAAGTTACCCTCAAGACAGTTTTTGGATAGCATGTCTGCTTGTGTGTTTTTTTGTTTGAAGATATGCTTGGAAATGATGGTGGAGAATGAAGATCGGAGGGCTATAATTCTGTCCAGCCATTCTTTAAGGTATCCAGGATTGAGAGAGGTACTCTTGTTTAAATGTTCAAAGAGAACTAGTCACCAAATATCTAAATTTTGTCCAAATAAAACAGTGATGTGAAGTACATAAATCCTTATAGAATCAGTATTTCACCACTCATATTGGTCCCCATACCAAGTAAATTTTATAGTGACATGTAAGAGATCTTCAGCCAAGCCTCACATCCAGACCTCTAAACTCTTAGGATGCCCCATTAAAAAAACCAGCTCGGTAGTGGATTTCTAAAAATCTCAATCTCTTCAATAAATCTGGTGAGAGCTTCTTTTTAATTTTTATTTTCTCCGAGAAATTAATGATCCTGGAAACAATCTTATCCGGACAGTTGATGACCTCATTAAAAAATGTGGTGCAGATGTGCATAAAAGATATAGACACATACACCCTCTGTAATTCAGTTATTTAAATTGTAATTTTTCAATGTATAAATGTATTCAAATCATAAATTTTATATTTAAATGAATAAATACATTAGTATTATATTAATGCTCTATATTATAAAGCTTTCTTGTTTGTAAATAACTTTTTAAATTTGATTTTGTTGGGAACGTTGTTTGTGATTTTTTTCACCCGGATTTATTCTTGGAAAAATGTTTTTGATCTGTTTATTAATTACTGGATAGCTGCTTCCCAATATAATCCCTTGATTTTGATTAATACCTTAACTCAACCTGACCCTCAGCTAGGGAACCCTGACCAGTTACCTATTCATCTGGATCATAAAAAGCATTCAAAACAATGACCTTTTTGCACTGAAGCCTTCCTAGGAAGTTTGAATAGACAAAGAGAGCACCTCCCTTGCTTGACCCTAGATTATAACGCTTCAAGTACTTGGTCATATATTTTGTTTGTGAAGTAATTGACTTATCATACATTGATTTTTGGAATTGCAGAAAAGGCAAGAGCTTTCTGAGCAGATCAAAAGCATTATTAAGGAGAGGAAGAAAAACATGTCGTCCTGCGATTCATCGGACGACCTACTATCATCAATGCTAAAAGAGGCAGAGGAAAAAGAAGATGGGGATTTTGAAATTTCCACATTTCAGATCGTAGATTTTATTTTTCATCTGCTCTTCGTTGTCCTTGAAACTACCCCCAAAACCATTGCTTTGGTAGTGAAGCGTTTATCTGAAAATCCGCATATCATCCAAGAACTCAGGGTTAATATCTTCTATTGTAAAAGTGTATTTGTTTGTCACCGGCTGACCAATTTGAATAACTAGTTGTACCACTATAACTAAATGAAATTTGATATAAAATAATATGTAATTTCCACTGACATGGTGCAGGGAGAACACGAAGCAATAAGACGCACCAAAGGAAATGAGGACAGTCTGTCGTGGGATGACTATAAATCAATGTCGTTCACTAAAAATGTAAGTAGTAACATCAATTTGATACATCGATTTATGTCCGCATTCTGTCAAACCCTAATGGCGACGACGTCGTGTCCCAAAACCTATGTTATATTTTCTTTTTCCCAGGTTATCAAAGAGATGTTGAGATTAGGGACCGGACGCGTCGGCAACATGTTGATGAGGAAAACTGTGGAGAATGTAGAAATGCAAGGTATCCAATATTGTTACTCTCTGTCTCAAAAAGTTGCAGCATTTTAGTACCACTCGTTTAACGTAATAACAATCGGATCCGCGGTGGTTATATTGTATTTAAAGGTTACACAATTCCGAAAGGATGGACGTGCTTGTTATTTCATCAAGTCTCCAATTTAGATAGCAACTACTACGAAGATCCTCTTGCCTTCAATCCTCGCCGATGGCAGGTGCGAGCTGCTATGCCCACACCTTTGCAATCTTTGCAATCTGTGTTTTTTTTTAATGGAATTTACTTGTCTACTCAACTAATGTTAATGGAATTTACTTGTCGACACAGCTAATACTTTTGTTAACTCACAACTTTCAGGACCCGGCTATTAATCACACACCGAGTATCTCGTTTGGAGGTGGCCCTAGAAAATGTCCAGGATATGACTTCGCTATATTGCTCATTTCGATTTTCTTGCATCATCTCGTGACAGATTTTCGGTAAGGATTACCTCTCTCAGGTCGGCAATTCATCCAAGGCTCGTTTTTTTACGAAATTATGATTCAAACCCTCTATTTTATGGCGTTATGCAGATGGGATTACATTCCTTCCGATACCAAGTTAAGGTGGTTTGATTCACCTTTCATGTCAACCATTGATTGCATAGTTCGACTCGAGGACCTATGAAATTCACCACTTTTCAAAATTACCAATAAATTTGGTAGTCTAATTATTAACTTTGATCTATGATTGCATTTTTATACTTATGTAGAATATATAATACCATAATTTAAAAGAGGATGATGATTGGGATTGTGGCTCTTGATGTAAAATATATAATAAACATTATTCGGAATACCATGGTAATTGTGAGATTATGAAAATAAGAGGTGAGGGTAAAGGTATGTCTAATTGAACTCGATAGATAATTTTTTTAGGTTTAGTGTGATGGTTATTTTTATTAATTTAGGTTTATTATTTATATTATTTGATTGTTATGGTATATAGAAATTTTGAATTGTAATATTTTTTAAGGATTATGTTTAATTTGAAATGAAATATGATGAATTGTAATTTTTTTTTTTTTAAATTAATGGATCAAATGGAATTTGGAGTAGCTTTGGTGTGTAAATAGTAGAATTAGACCACAAAACCTCCACGAAACCTTTCCACTTAATTTTAGACCACAACCTGAAACTAATTTTGTTAAAATTAAATTTTATCATGATTATGTTATATATTGATTAAATTTTATATTGATCTATGTTTAATTAATTATTATAAGTCATGGTTTATTATATTTAATTCTATTTGGTTGTATTTAATTCCCATGTTTAATCATGGTGAACGTTACTCAAGATTTATTTGAGTTGCAACATTCATCAATAGTAATCTCACATTGCAAAAATCCTAAAAAATTATCTTCTATTTTGGGATTCATTTATATTTTTAATTCATTGTCAAATTATCATTATTGATTTGTATAAAATTGCTCATTTTTTATTGAGTATATTGCATCATGCAATATTCATTTAAACTTATAGAACGATTCTTCTATTTATGTTTCGTAGAAGTGTGTACTGATATTCTTAAAAGTGGTCTCCTATATCAAAGCATAAATTACTATTTTTTAAATAAACATGAAAATATGATTTTAATTTGTTAGGGTTAATTTAATTTGACCAAACACGAGTCTTTAGAATTGATTGGTCAATTTGCTTTATCATATTTCGTTAATAAGTAAATATTCTTATTAAAGAAACAAAGTACGTTTTAAAAATTTATTTTTTTATCGATATATACTAATTCACCATATATTTTAATGATAATATTATATTATTTCATTTATCAATTAATATTTTGGATCATTATAGAATTATTTTGGATGATCATATTGTTATTACTGTTATCCGATTTTAAGGTTAGGGCCAAGAAATACATCAAATTAGTGCATGAGACATCTTTGTTCAATGTACAAAGGACTCGCCTCCTAACACCTATTTTCCTTCTAAGCCTAAGAAGGACTACAAACTCTACTATTTATATAAATTTCACATTTGTGTCTTGAAAAGCATTCTCCTTTTTATTTTTATTAAAACCTTGGTTTAATATCTATGGAATATTAATGGAATATTTTAGTAATAGTGAGGAAATAGCGTTTAATATATATATATATATATATATATATATATATATATATATATATATATATATATATATATATATATATATATATATATATATAACTATTTTTATTTTATATTTAATTAAAAAATCGTTATAAAATAAAATAAAATAAAATATTTATAAAAGAATTTTGATTATGAAATCAGTTATGGTATTCTGGCATGTGGTGTTGATAAGCCATGGTATTGTCCCATGGTATTGTAACAAATCTTATTTACAACTTTATAACATCCATGGTAAAGTGTGAGTGAATATTTATGGTTAAGTTTATTGTAAGTATTAAATTTTTAATGTGCTTGTTAATTAAATTTCAATATAGTTAGGAAATTGTTATTTTAATTTATATTGTAAAATGGATCTTAATTTATAGCTACAATAAATATGCTATATATTTAAATTTGATATGTATCTTATGGTTTCGTTTTATCTAAAACAATATTTATAATTTTATTAATAAAAACAAAAATACAAAATAACAAATGAATTTATTATTTTTATTGGTTTTAACTATTTATTATTAATTGAATTAACAATTAATTATGTGAGATTCTCTCTATAGCCCAACATAGGGGTAGATGTGTAAATGCGAATGTTTAACATTTAACATAAAAACTTAACATTTATATTTCATCTCAATTAAAAAATAATAAAAGGTTAAAAGTAATATAAAGTCATGTATGGTGGAGATTTTAGTGTAAACATTTAAATCATGACTCAATTAATAATAAAAAGTTAAAAGTAACAAATTTTGGTGGGAATTAAAAACTAGGAAGTCTACACATTTAAAATTTTACTCCTACATAAGTGTTGAAGAAAACATAAATAATGGTGGGAAGTAATTCCTATAAGAATATTTTTTTTACATTTTATTTTATCAATTTTTATATAAAGACTTGGTTAAATTATGGTTGGAAGTAATTGATAGTAGATATTTTTTTACTTGAGTATAAGTTAATTTCAAGTATTTTAGTTTTGGATGGTTTTCCTACAAAGCTTAATAATAAAAAATCACTGCATAAATAATTAAAAATCATACATGAATATTGCAACCATATCCCTAAATTAAGGCATATAATAGGTAAGGTAGTTATCCACATGGTATTATATTGTGTAAAAGTTGCAATAATACCTTCAGTTATGGCTCAATCAAATGTTTGAAATTTTTTAATATATTGAAATATAAATTATCTACAAACAAATTGATTGTTAGAGTCCTACCTTGGAAGGAACTAATAATGACAACACAACTATATTTGAATTTAATTAATAAGCACATAACAAATTAATACTTACAATATAGCAAGTTTCTTGATTTCTTAACCATGAATGTCGACCCTCACTTTACCATGAATATTATTAACTTGTAAATATGTTTTGTTACAATACCATTGGCCAATAACATGGCTTATCAATATCACATGTCAGAAAAACATAACTCATCTCACAAGAGAAAAATAAAATTTAAAATATTTTGGGCATTACATATATCATTGATTACATAGAGTGAAATTTCTCCATCAGAGAGAGAGAGAGAGAGAAGAATAAATACATATAGAGATATAGATACAAGGTTTGACAAGGGAGAGATGGAGGGAGAGGAGAGGAGGTAATATAGAGAGTAGGAGAGAAAAGACAGAGGGAGAGAAAGGGAAGACACATAGAGGGACAAAGATGGATGGGGGAGAGAGGGGGAGAGAGAAGGAGATGGAGGGTGATAGTGAAAAAGTTGGAGGGTAGAGAGAGAGATGGAGGGGGGAGGGAAACAGAGGTGGAAGAGAAAGGCAGAGAGAGAGAGCGAGAGAGAGAGAGAGAGAGAGAGAGAGAGAGAGAGAGATGGATCCAAGCTAGATATGGTATGTATGTATATAAAAATCAACATAGATCCATCTTAACCCCTAATCTATCGATCATCAAGAGGAATCCACTATCTTAAGATAGAAACCTCTTTTAAAGTGAAAAGGTATTTGAAACCTATCACCGCTTAGATAGATTTGGGGTTAATATGGATTTAGGCTGGTGTTTATATTCATTTACGAATGCTACGACATTTCCCCTATACTAGGCTCTAAATTAATTTTAACTTTATTGAGCGATAAATGATTATAAACATTTATACAAATACAATATCACCCCATTCTAACTATATAGTGCCACTTGGTGCAAAATATTACTAATTTATGATATATATAGTGCCACTTGGTGCAAAATATTACTTATTTATGATATATTTAATATTTTGATTAACCCCAGATGCGGGTGGTTATTAAAGATTTGACAGTACTCATCCGGCGGGCAGGCGCGTGGCCAAGCCACATGGCCACCCGAGGTGTGCATTTAATCGCCTTTGGTCTCATAAATTATGCAGGCCGTCACCCTACGCGGCATTTATGCCGGTGGGGAGGCCGAGACAACTCCCGCTTCAAAATGCTTCGCCCTGGTCCTTCGTCCCTGCATTTGGATGTGGTTTCAGAGTTTATGGTTTGGATTTGCTGGTTGCAGGTCTCCATGTCGCTGCAGCTCATGCCCGTGGGTTCCAATTGCTCTCCTGAAGCCGAAGTGCATAGCCTCCGCACTGCTGTTGGTAGGCGATGCCCTTTGGGTTGTTGTGTTGGTTTTTCCCCTGGCTTTCATTACTCCCACAGTCCGTTTTGTTCTCTGCATTTAGCCTCTCTGCCCGCTTTGTTTGCTCCGCTCCACCCGCTGGTGCTTCCTGACACTTCAGCCTTTTCGCATCCTATCTCCGCTGCTATGCCGCATTTAAGGCATCGCCTTCGATGCCGTCAAGGAAGCTCTTGTCCCAGATCCTCCAGGCGTTGACGCTCCCCTTCCTCTGATTCTCAGTCATCCTCTCATAGCCTCAGTGGAAGCCCTTCGCCTTCCCGTAGTCTTCGTGGCAGTGGTCGGGCGCGTCGTCCTACTTCCTCCCCACGGCGTAGCGTCTCTTCCCCTCATCAGCCTCTTATTCCGCAGCCTGCTATCTCTGCTCCCACTCGCAACCCGTCCACTGCCATCTTTCATTATCAATGTAATTCCTCTCGCCCCTTGGTAATCGCTACAATTTTGGTCTCTTTCAAGGACATCCCTGAAGCTGCCCCTATTCCCCTTCCTTCAGCCACTCCCCTCATTTTGACGGACCCTCCCACCTTTCTGCTTGCTTCTCAAACGATGGACATTGGCTCCTCACGCAAAGAGGTCGACGGTAGCTCAAGTCTTCTCCAGGACCTGGAGCCACCGGTTGGTGTTCGCGATGCTGGTGTTGCTTCTAGTCAAAAGGACCCGGTTCTTAATGACGATGGAGGTGGCTAGTGCAGAATTGAGGAGGAATCCCCCTCGGGTGACTATGGGCTCTAATGCTTTTGTCTGTGGTCAAGTTTTTTTGTCTAGTTTTTGTGTCATTTTGCTGGTTTGGTTTGCAACAAATCTTAGTCTATCTAAGATGGTGCCTTATGTTAAGTCTGTTTTAAAGCAAAATGCGGGTCGGTTTCCCCTTGACAGCGGCTCTGGTTTTAGCTCAATTTTGGCATGTAATAGCTGGTTTCCTCTCCTGAGGTAGCTCTTAAATGTTTTTCAGGCCGATTTCCCCTTCAGGGCAGCTCAATTTTTCGATATCTTGCTGACTGTATGGCTCTTCTGATGCCCTAAACACTCTGTACCATATGTTTCTTTAATAGATTTAAGCTTACTTAGAAAAAAAAAATATTTTGATTAAACTTATTTGAATAATATATTAAAAATACAATAAAAATATTTATATGTTATGTTGATATACTTATCTATATTGAAAATGATAGTTAAATTTTAGTGCTTTTTCATTAAAAATATTATATGTAGATTCAATATTTAATGTAAACAAATATTTTTGGTGCTCACCACTATGAAACTTTGGTGATTAAATTTATTAAGTTAATATATATTGTAAATGATAATTTCTGATTATTTATATTATGAAATATCTTTTTACTCATGTATCTATGTTCCAAACCTAAGTTTTGAATTTTTAGCAACCTTGTTGTCACAATTATCATCGTTACATAAATATTATATACTTTTCACATTCATCAACCATTTAACTTAACATATATATATTATAAAATAAATGTAAGAAAAATTATTTAAGGAACGAGCATGTGATCCTAAAGCTACAATCCACATTACATTATTAATAAGAGAAACACATTCTATGAACATGTGTTCATTTTTTTTATAACATTTGATGCAACAAAAGAGCATATCGCACCCTATGCTTCCCATGGTGTCCTTTTTGTACAACAATTTGTGGCTATAATTTCCATGTTTCTCATACACGTACCGATTTCTCCAAACCACCGAATGGCACAACATCTCAACCATATGCATAATATAGGAGGAATGACTTGAATGCATCTATTTAAGGCCATGAACACCACTTGTATTTGACATGAATCTTGATTAAGGAACAACACCTCATATTGATGCATATCGCCTCCTAGGATTGTATTTTATACTCTTAATGGGAATATTATCATCATTATAATATTTTAGAGGAAGATTAGATAGTTTTACAACTTGGCACAAGCGCAAGTTATTAAACTTTCCGATTAGGCCTAAAAGATACCTTACAATGTTTCAAATCCATTAAATATTCCTCAATGCGCCATAGATAATATTTATATGTTATTTTATCTTCAAGCTGTAATATGGAGACCACTAAAATATTTTGAGTGTTAAACATGGTCACGGGAAGAAAATCATGAATTCAGCCTAAATAAAGCTTGAATTAATATAAATCTAATAATACTTTTTTCTTTCATCACATGTAATGTTCTAAGAGTATCATATATCACGTAGTTGGGAGATAGGAATTATTCAAATGCCTTGAGATCTAGGTATGAGTTTCCTTTTATGGACCATGGTTGCGGAAGAAAAACTACTCCTCATGTCATAGCTAAAGTCTAAAAATTTGAGTGGAAATGAATGGAGACATGAACCACCATAAATGTCATTTGTATTGATTCATGGGAATTTAAGAAATAATGTGGGGTTTACAAGAAGGATTTTATCCTTAGATTTTGGTAGTGGTTTCTTTAACGATATAGGGGAAGGAAACCCTATTCTTATATTAAAGAGAAGTTTTAGGCATATCAGGTCCATAATTTCACTTCAAACATTGGTTTAATGTCCCATGATAAGTTTTCTGAGGAAATCATGAATACTACATCATACTGTAATATTCTCTTCCATTTACAACCAATATTAATACATTTGTAACATCCACTTGTAATCTCGCATGAAAATGCACGGAGTTAGAAAAAAGTTTACATAATTTAGCCATGGGTAACTATCCAAATTAATATTATATATTTCTGATTAACCATTACATAGATTTTTCATCATTATATAGAGTAACTTTAGTAAAGGAATAGTAAATTACATAACCATTAACAACCACTATTGTATCATATTAACATAAAAATATTGATGTAACCTTGCATCCATTTCAAGACCTTTAACCATATTAGTTAATATAACACCCTCCTCCCACATCTACCCAAGTAACCAACCAACGGGGTAAACATGTGACAAATAGGTACTATGATCTGATTCAACCTTATAGGTCATCTTAAGGAAGCGGAAAGAAAACCACATATCTACACACACCTTATGCACCTCCTATAGGACACCCAGGATCAATCCAGGCTTTCCATGTGGCTAGCCATGGAGACAATCTGATATTTTAGTGCATCAATCACCTAATCACTCATTTGATATGGGAAAGAGTGGGATTTTAACCCTCCACTCACTTGCACAACATTGGAATGTGTGTCACTAGGGATCTTTCCAGGTAGCTTTTAGCGTGCGACCCTAATTTTTGTGTCACTTTTTCAGGCCTTAGGCTTAGGCCACTTCCCAGAAATCCATCACTGGAATAATAATAAAAATGAAATCACTTTAACAAGAACCTCATTATACCCCTACTAGCCATGGTAATAATTTCGCCAAACATGCCATAAATTTGTAATCTGTAGGTTTAAACAACATATATGAGCATAGGGGTATCATATGTATCTCATATTCACTAAGAAGCATTGTTACCTTATCAAATTACTTGCATTACCATCTATTAGCTCATATGTTCATTTCTCATTCATTTACAAATCAAAACATGATGAGAGCCATACATCATCACCATCATAATGCATTCTTATAACCAACATAATAGTAACAGAAATATCAAGAATACATTGGCCATAGAATCCACATATACAAAATTATATTGCGCATGAAATATCCAGGAGAAAGAACCTCATATTAATGTATGCAAAGGGAAACCGGGTTTGGGACTTCCACGAACCACCCGACCATAGATTGGTTGAACCAAATATTTCTTTCATCCAATCACTCCCGTGCCATATTGCATGAATGAATGTGGGACTTAAAATCAAACTCAACCATGACTTCCTGAGGCGACACCACCTCACCCTCATCAATAGAAGTAGGATTTACCACAATCCACATCAGATCACTAGGCCATAAACCATAAAAATATAATAATGGGATTTATCACAATCCACACCAGATCACTAGGGCAACAAAAGCATGGATGCCACTAGATATATCCATCTAAATCACTAGGAATTTTTCTATCTAAGCCTCTTATATTTATTGTCTATCCTGCCATTACCGATTAATGGAATCCTAGGGTTATCTGGTCCTCTCCCTATGGGCTTTATTGTGTATCCCAGCCTGGGATTCCCAGGCCCAATCGGGGGTATGCACCATTAAGCTTTATCATGTATCTTGACATTACCGGTCAAGGGATTCCTAAGCTCAATATAGGTGTTCACATTCAGCCTTTACCATATATCCCATCTCAGGATTCGTAGGCCATGTGAATAATCCTAAGACCACCCCACTCAGCTTCGAGTCCATCCAAAAATCTAGCTTAACCAAAACATGAGAACCCACCACCATGGCTATCCGGAAATGACAAGGCTATGTTCAAAGCACTATCACACCTGGAATACATATGCCAATGACAATAAGAGAACCAAGAATCCACATACAACACCAAGAACTCCAAATATAGTAATGAAATCACACATTTAAATCGATACCTACAAAGAATCCTGGGGTAGCTGCTCGATCCTGCTCTTCATTGCTTGATCTTGGCTTCCTATTTCCTTATTTTTCCTTTACTTATCCAATGTTGAAATACTCCAAGAAAACTCTAAGTGTCCAAGAGTGAGAGAGAGAGAGAGAATAAAGAGAGAGCTCCAAAACTGAACTGACAAAATATACCAATTGATCCTCAAAATCCTTTTTATCCATTATGCCTTGATCTTCTTCATTTTCCATTAATTTCATTAATTTTCCTCCTCACATACAACCTATGACCTTTCACCTTCCTTTTATCCTAATTTCCATTCCTTTCATAAATAAAATTCCAATCAATGTTATTTTTCCTTTCCAAATCCCATGCCATTGCCTTTTCCAATTTCCTTAGCCATGATAAACCAAATGAACACCCACTCTAGGATATTTTTTCCCAACATTTAGCTTGGAACAAGTGTCCCAATAATGACGGTTATTGTTTTTCCTTTATGAACTCTTATTACGTGGAATTTTCATCATGGTTGTTACTTAACCCTCCTCCTTGCGGGACATCATCCTCGGTGTTCAACCAGACCTATACATAAGAAAACCATTGAAAAACAAACATAGTAACCATGGAGATTGATAACTTAGCTCGATGCAATATTTACAATGATCTTCGTGCTGAGAATCAAACCAACATGACAACATAATAACATTACAACCATAATTACATGAAACCATACAACTTATTAGATCTTTATAACACATCTCATGGAAATATTTACATCCATATACATATGTACATATACCAAAACTAAATTTTTGATCAACTGGAAAACAATGAAGGACACATAGACTGCATCTGATCTGCCATCTCCAATGTAGACTCATTGGGCCCAAAGTTCTTCCACTACACTTTAACTTGTTCTATTTATCGGTTCTGGAGCATGATCATATTTCTCTACAATATACATTGTGGTTCCAACTGGAATTATCCTTTTGGATCCACTTGTAATACAAACCAGTAAGTCACATGACCAATATCTTTAACATACTTATTAAGAAATGGTACATGGAAAAAATCATGTACTTTTACTTTCAGAGGAAGTGCTAGTCGATGGGCTACTTTCCAAATCCTTTCAAGAATCATAAACAAAACTAAAGTTCCAGTTTGGCACACAATCTAATATTCAAGGAGTGCTTCTTTGGCTTGATGTGAAAGTACACATGTTTACCAACCTGAAACTCCTTAAATAACCTATTTTGGTTTTCCTAAATTTTATGTCTACCCTATGTTGCTTTATATGTTATTTGATTAACTGCAATTTTTTTCGATTTCCACTAACATGTCCAGTCCAATCAACACCTTGTTAACTGGATCACTCCAAATGATGGGAGTATTACAACTCCACCCACACAATGCCTCAAATATACTCATCCTCAGTGAATTTGTATACTCTTTCCACTTCTTATGCTCATGCATTACATACATCTTCAACATGCCCCAGAATATCCTAGCGAACCTCTCCATCTGTCCATCTGTCTGTGGATGGTAAGTTGTGTTGAAGGCCAAATTTGTACTTATCCTGAAAAAAACTACTTCCAAAACATGGAAGTGAATTTCTCATCCCTCTCTTATACAATTCTCTTTGGAATACCATGTAATATGAGTAAATCCCTGATGAAGACCTGTATTACATCATTTGCTAAATATGTAGACTTCACTAGAATGAATTGTGCTACCGTAGTCAACCTTTCCACAACAACCATGATTGAATCATGCTGTTTGGATGTCCTAGGAAAACCTATGATGAAATCCATGGAAATGAACTCTCCTTTCCACTCTGGAATTACAATTAGCTGTAGCAGTCCACTTGGATTCTTACACTCTTCCTTCACCTACAGATAGTCAGAGTACCTAGCTACAAACTCTGCTACATATCTCTTCAAATTCAGCCAATAATAGAACTTCTTTACTGTAGTGAAAGTATTTTGATAGCTAGGGTGACCTAAATATGGTTTCACATGAAAATCCCTCCCGATCACCTTCTTGAGATCACTAATGTATGACATATATATCTTGTCCCTAAATCTGATCAATCCATATGCTGAGATATGATGGTCCACATCTTGTGCACCTGTACCTTCACCTGTATATGTACCTGTACTCTGGTGTAACCTGTGTTTAAGCTCCATGTACTTGACATCCTGTTGACCTGCCTACAAGATCATATCTTCTAATTATGTCCAATAAGAACTCATAGCTTCTATATGATTCACATGTATCTTCCTGCTAAGAGCATGTTGGGAAAGATACTGAGAGGGGCGGGGGGGTGAATCAGTATCTAGATCTGTCAATCAAATTTTTACTTTTCTTTTCTCAAAAACCCATACGCTACTTTACAGACCAAAACTCGCGTATATATGCAGATATCCTTAAGGAAACTCGCGTATTCTCAGATCTCTTATTATGCAGATAATTCTTATCTTAGATTATTGCATCATTCACTTATTGGATGTTAGTAAGCAGTAAAAATGTACAGTAAAAACAGAATAAATCAACACACATAAGCATCACACATGAACACCAGGATTTTAGGTGGAAACCCAATTCGGGAGAAAACCACCGCTGCCGTCATCTCAGTCTTCAATATTTATTATAAAGAAAACATCTTAAAACTATGTACTGGCGTAGACTCATACCAGTACGCAGGCACCCACCTGCAGAAGGCTACAACCTTCTCTCGTTTACCAGCCTCTCCTGGAAGGGAGCCACTACCCCTTGCTCTCGTTTACCAGCCTCTCCTAGAAGGGAGCCACTACCCCCTGCACTCGTTTACTAGCTACCATTGGAAGGGAGCTACTACCCCCTTACTGAAGGCTTCGACCTCAAAAGAGAGAACCGGCACCATGTTTCATTAATTTTCAAACTGGATCAAACAGCTTCAACTCAACCTTTCATTTTTCAACAAACATACTTTGCCCAATGCTTCAAACTGAACAGTGAAACCACTGTAACCAGAATAACAGAGATTACCTAGACTTCAAAATAGATATGCAGAAACACATTCAACCATGAGCAACCTTTAGTTCAAATTCCATACACGCTTTTATTTAAACAGACCTGCGTATACACGCACTGTTCATTAGACTAACCCGCGTATACATCTATGCATTTTTCAATAAACCCTAACTTCCCATACGTGCTTTTATCAGATCAGATCCGCGTATACACCCGATTTTTCCACAACAAACTCGCGTATAGATCTGTAAATGAAAGCTTTGCAAAACAGACCAGATCTATAAGCTTACCCAGATTTCTTCATTACCTTCAGCAGACTTTGCACCAGATCTTCACCAGTTCTTCTTCTGCAGATCATCTTAGAGATTCATCATCATCAGATCTAAGGATTTAGAAACATCCATGGGTGAATCATAGATTCAGATTTATCAATCATGCAGATATACTTCAAATTGAAGTATTCATTCAATACCTAGACTCATGCACACACTTGCACAATGATCTTCTTCTCCTTATATAGGTTTAGCCTTTATCAATACCATGAGTCAAAACCACACCACTTCCAATGGTATTCCTAGACGGGACCAAGTAGATAATCAAGCGCTCAATACAATGGGTCAATACCATGGTAACACCCCTTGGTATTCTAAATTTGGAGCGCAAAAGAGCATACGCGACTTGGCACGTACTTTTCAGCGTGCATACGCTACTTCGCCTTAACAAACCCACGTATGCTTTGTGACACATCATATTTATCATTTTTCTCTCACTTCCCTTCTTCTATTCCTTCTGAGCTGATCTGAAGATACATCATCTTTCCTTTTAACACACAGATACATCATCCTTACATATTTAACACATAGGTTGCTTATCATAGGCAACTCATCAAGAACAACTTCATCAAATAGGTTGCCATCAAGGACAACACATTGCATCATATCGCCAACAGTCTTATTTCATCAAGTAGGTTGCCATCAAGGACAACATGTGCCAACAATCTCCCCCTTTGGACTTGATGGCAACCGTGATGGTGTTTGATCACCACAACAAAAAATAGATACATTGATTATAATCATTATGCAAACACCATGATATTCTCCCCCTATTCAAACACCATGCTACTCTCCCCCTTTGACATCAAGGGAAAAGGGCGGATCAAAGCCAAGACAATGTTTTTCTCCTCATGTAGAAAGAAGAGCTCTGTAGATCTGATGTGCATTGAAGTTACCATGCTCCCTCTGAGTTCATGTTGAGTCTTCAACATAATATTCAATGAAGTACATGACTCTATGACCTTTCCTATCACCAAGGACTCATAATTACATCAATGATCCAACCAAGTGGATTTACATATGTGACACAAGTACCCAACCAAGTGGGTTTACAAATTTGAACAAGCCCTTTACAAGACTGAATATTACAAATTACATCATAGGTCTCAACATAACCTTTTCATCAAATAACAAATATGAATTTTTATAACCAAGACCAAAAATACCTCAAGAGAGATCATATTTCAGAACCATCATAATGCCAACAATGCATTACATTCAGCAATGCTAATGCTCCCCCTGAAACTGTGCATCCAATGCATCCTTTCCACATGATCAATGCTCCCCCTTAGCTTGTGCATCCTGAACACTTTCAACAACAAATCATCAAGGCATCTTTATCAAGAGACATCAGAGAAAGAAACAAAATTATGAAAACTGGAACACCATCAGAGATACCAAACAACATCAGAGATACCAAACAGCACTGCAGCTGTGCTGAAGAACGCTGACCCCAAGTAAAATTTGTCAGCAACTAACCATACGCGGTTTTATTTGCATAAACTCGTGTATATACGCGACTTTCATTCAGGAAACCCTCGTATCCAATTTAATATTTTGAATTTAAGCAGTTCTGATTTTCTGCAAGGCAGAGACTACTCCCAGCTTCTGTCTGAGATATTCGAACGCTTCCCTGGGCAAAGGTTCGGTAAATATATCAACAACTTGTTCTTTGGAGGGAACATACTCCAACTTCACCTTTTGTTCAAGCACTTGTTCACGTAAGAAGTGATACTTGATGGGAATGTGCTTGGTCTTGGAATGCATAACAGGATTCTTTGAAATACCGATGGCACTTGTATTATCACACATAATGGAGACAAGAGGTGTGCACTTGATTTGAAAGTCTTGTAAGGTTTTCATCATCCAAAGAAGTTGTGTGCAACATGATGCGGCAGCCACATATTCTGCTTCTGCTGTAGATAAGGCAATAGAGTTTTGCTTCTTGCTGAACCAAGATACTAACTGGGGCCCCATATAGAATGCTCCACCACTAGTGCTTTTCCGATCATCAACATTTCCAGCCCAATCTGCATCAGTGTAAGCATGAAGAGTAAGATCAGCATTCTTTGGATACCACAGTCCAAAGTCTTGAGTTCCTTGTAGATATTTGAATATTCTTTTGACAGCCTGAAGGTGAGACTCTTTTGGATTAGCTTGGAATCATCCAACAATCCCAACAACATGCATAATGTCCTGTCTAGTCCCAGTGAAATAAAGTAGACTTCCTATCATAGATCTGTATTCTGGTTGATTCACCGTGGGGGAATCATCATGAGAACTGAGATTACATCCAGTTATCATTGGTGTACTTACAGGTTTGCATTCTTCCATGCCATACTTCTTCAGAATTTGCTTAAGGTATTTTTCTTGTGATAAGAATATACCATCAGTAGTTTGATGCACTTGCAAACCAAGAAATAATGTTAGTTCCCCAAGTAAAGACATTTCAAATTCTTGCTGCATGACAGAAACAAGTTTCTGACTCATAGATTCTTCATTACTTCCAAAATTGATATCATCAACATATACAACCACAATCAAAAGTTTATCATTTTCAATTTTTGTGTATAAGTTTCTATCAGCAGACCCCTTTGAAAATCCTTGTTGGTGAATATATTTGTCAAGACGATAATACCATGCCCTTGGAGCTTGTTTGAGACCATATAGAGCCTTTTTAAGTCTACAAACAAGATTTTCATCATTTCCCAAAATGAATCTTTCTGGTTGTTCTATATAAGCTTCTTCTTCTAGATCACCATTGAGAAATGCAGATTTAACATCCATTTGATAAACTTTGATTTGTTGAAAGCTTGAAAAGGCAAGAAACATTCTTATGGCTTCAAGTCTAGCTATAGGAGCAAAATTTTCTTCAAAGTCTATACCTTCTTCTTGAGTATACCCCTTGCAAACAAGTCTAGCCTTGTTTCTTACAACATCCCCATTCTCATTTAACTTGTTTTTGAATATCCATTTGGTTCCAATGACATTTTTGTTATGAGGTCTTGGTACTAATTCCCAAGTGTGATTCTTTTCAATTTGATCAAGTTCTTCATTCATGGCTTGAACCCAACATTCATCTTTGCTAGCTTGATTGACATTGTGAGGTTCAATAGTAGATAGAAATTCCAGATAGCTAGAAGATCCCACAAGAGTCCTCCTTGTTTGTACACTTGATCCCTTATCTCCCAAAATTTGAGATTCTAGATGATTCTTTTGAACATATCTGGATGGAGCCTTTTCAGATAAATCATCTTCAGGTTCTTCATTGGGTTCATTGTCTATATCATTGCTATTTGATGTAGAAGGACATAAGTCACCATCGTCTTCATTTGTTATCTGTTTTTCTTCCTTTGGGGCTGCAGGAGACTCATCAATAACAACATCAATACATTCAACAATCTTCCGAAGTATTTTATTGTAACATCTATATGCTCTACTCGTAGAGGAGTAACCAAGAAGTATTCCTTCATCTACTCTAGGTTCAAACTTTCCAAGTTTTTCATCATTATTTTTGATAAATCATTTACTTCCAAAAACTCTAAAATGCTTCACAGATGGAGAATTACCATACCAGAGTTCATATGGAGTTTTGTCATTATTTACACAAACATGTGCCTTGTTGAGAATGTTTACCGCTGTATGTGCTGCTTCTCCCCAAAATGTGTCAGGTGTTCCAGAATCATCAAGCATAGCTCTAGCCATTTGTTGAACTGTTCTATTCATTCTTTCTGCTACGCCATTTTGTTGTGGAGTTCCAACTACAGAAAATTGTCTTTTTATGCCATGTTGTTCACAAAATTCAAGAAATTCATTTGAAGTATATTCTCCTCCTCAATCAGATCTAAGACATTTGAGTTTTATATCTACTTCATTTTCAACCAGTGCCTTGAAGATCTGGAATTTCTCAAATGCTTCATCTTTGTGCTTCAGCAACCCAATCCAACACATTCTAGAGAAATCATGAATAAATAAGATATAGTATTGTTCACCACGAGGTGAATTTTTCCTCATAGGTCCACATATGTTAGTATGAATGAGTTCAAGAGGCCTACTTGATGATCCTTCCTTGGCATTAAATTGCACTCGGGTCTTCTTGCCGAATTGGCAAGATTTGCATATGATACTTTCAGGTAGAGTAATATTGGGAAGACCACGAACATCATTAAGTCTACTTGATTTGTTGTTTTGAGAGAAGCTTAGATGTCCCAAACTTCTATGCCATAGCTAGTTTTATAAAGATTTACTCAAGTAACATTGTTCTTTGTAGTTCTTCAATACATATAGGTTGCTTGAAGTTCTTTTTCCTTTTATGATTGTTTTACCAGTATCAAGATCACGAAGCACACATTCTTTTGAACTAAAGACAACTTCAGTTCCTTGATCACACATTTGACTTACACTTAACAAGTTATGCCTTAATCCATCCACATACATGACATCATTAGCCTTCACCTTATCTTTTAGAAACACAGACCCTTTTCCTTTAATTACAGCAGGAGTATCATTTCCAAAAGTAACTTTCTTTTCCTTTTCTAATGTACTATATGCACGCAGTTTGGTTTTGTCACCTATCATGTGTCTTGAGCATCCACTATCAATGTACCATTGATTTTCTTCTCCTTCTGCAAATAACGCTATGCCACAATTTTCAACATGTAAATCTTTCTTTTTCCATACTTTGGAACTTGAAGAAAAATGTTCTTTTGGCTGAACTTTGCTCCTGCATTCAGATTCTTCATGCCCAAAGTTATTGCAATAAGCACATTAAACTTCATTTAGAAGAGGAGAAAAAAATTTATAGGTATTCTTCTTTGTTTCAATATCAGTCCTTTTCTTTCTCGCTTCTCTTGTCATGATGGTTTTATATGCAACACATTGAACAGCTTTGTGACCAAAATTGTGACATGAGAAACATTGTCCGTTGAAGAAGAAATTTGTGCGATCATGAAATATTTTACTTGAATTTACCTGTTGATTGGTGTTTCTTTGAAAGATATTCCTGTTAGTGTTCTTTGAATTGAGATGATCATGCTTTACCTGTAAAGATTCTTTATTCCCTTGCTGAGTGGCAGAATTTTGTAAACCAGTTGTAACTGCTTTTAGATAATTTGGTGCTGAAGCCTGAGAAGATTCCCCAGTATATCCAAGACTTGTCTTTACAAGAGGAGAGCGTTGTACCTTGATAATCTCATTTAAGGTTTCTGATCCTTTAGTAAATCTAAGATTCAGAGTCTTTTCTTTCTCAAAATCTTTTCTTTCTCAAAATCTTTTCATAGACTTACCACTTCACATTCTAATTTCTCAATGTGTTTCTTTGCTTCTTCAAACTGCCTTTTCATAGTCTCTATGGTTATTTTCCTTTCTTCTAAGAGTATTTTACATTCTTCGAAGTGTATTTTGAGTTGATTGTTTTCTTCAAGAAAATCATTGTCCTCTAGAGCATCCACAAAAATATCATTTTCTTCTCTAGATTCAAATGCCATGAGAAGTCTAAGATCTTGTTCACATTCTTCCTCACTATCAGATAACCCATCACTATCTTCATGAGTATAGTAACTTTTTCTAGTGCTAGACCGGTTCTTATTCCTTCTTGCTACTTCTTTCCCTTTTGTAGATATTTCTTTATAAGGACACTTAGCAGCATAATGACCAACTCTTCCACAATCAAAACATTTGAAAGGAAGCTTACCTCTAAACTGTCCTGTGCCAAGTTGAAGTTTCTTTACAAAATTTATCTCATCTTCTTCTGAGATATATCCTGATCCTTCTGCTTCTTGCACTTCTTTCCCTTTTGTAGAAGCTCTAAAGATGGCTTCTTTGACTTCATATGGTCCTCCTCTTCTCATTTCATATGCAGTTAGTATCCCTTGAAGTTGCACCATAGTAAGATTTTGAAGATCCTGTTTTTCTTCAAGAGCAGAAACTTTTGACTCAAATTTTGTCGTTAGAGATCTTAAAATTTTCTCAACCAAAGTACATTCGGTTATTGTTTCTCCCATATTTCTCATACGATTTACAACATAATCAAGACGTAAAAAGAAACTGGCAATACTTTCATCACTATGCATCTTTAAATTTTTTTATTCAATTCTGAGAGTTTGGAGTTTTGCACTTTTTACCTTTGCATCACCTTCATAACTTAGAATGATTTTGTCCCACATTTCCTTTGCTGTATTTAGCTGCATAACTTTGACAAATTCAGATTCAGTCAGACTTCCCGTTATAGCATTGACTGCCTTTGCATTTGATTCATAATTCTTCTTTTTAGTCGGATTTGTTGGTATTGTAGCTGGATATTGATATCCTTGTTGAACAATGGCCCATACATCTGTTCCCATAGACTGAAGATAGGATCTCATCCTTGTTTTCCAGAAGATTAAATTGCTTCCATTAAAGAGGGGAGGCTTGATAGATGTTGTTCCATCTTGATTGCTCATCTTGCTTGATCTTCCTTCTAGCAGCTAAGCTTTTTTTTTCAAAAGGACCTGCTTTGATGCCAATTGTTAGGAAAGATACTGAGAGGGGGGGTGAATCAGTATCTTGATTTTTCAATCAAATTTTTACTTTTCTTTTCTCAAAAACCCATACGCTACTTTACAGAACAAAACTAGCGTATATACGCGGATATCCTTAAGGAAACTCGCGTATGCTCAGATCTCTTATTATGCAGATAATTCTTATCTTAGATTATTGCATCATTCACTTATTAGATGTTAGTAAGCAGTAAACATGTACAGTAAGAACAGAATAAATCAACACACATACGCATCACACATGAACACCAGGATTTTAGGTGGAAACCCAATTCGGGAGAAAACCACCGCTGCCGTCTTCTCAGTCTTCAATATTTATTATAAAGAAAACATCTTACAACTGTGTACTGGCGCAGACTCATACCAGCACGCAGGCACCCACATGCAGAAGGCTACAACCTTCTCTCGTTTACCAGCCTCTCCTGGAAGGGAGCTACAACCCCCTGCTCTCGTTTACCAGCCTCTCCTGGAAGGGAGCTACTACCCCCTGCTCTCGTTTACCAGCTATCACTGGAAGGGAGCTACTACCCTCTTACTGAAGGCTTCGACCCTCAGCACCACTGCAGACCACGTTTCATCAATTTTCAAACTGGATCAAACAACTTCAACTCAACCTTTCATTTTTCAACAAACATACTTTTCCCAATGCTTCAAACAAAACAACGAAACCACTATAACCAGAATATCAGATATTACCCAGACTTCAGAACAGATATGCAAAAACACATTCAACCATGAGCAACCTTTAGTTCAAATTCCATATGCGCTTTTATCTAAACAGACGCGCGTTTACACGCTATTTTCATTAGACTAACCCACGTATACATCTGTGCATTTTTCAGTAAACCCTAACTTCCCATACGCGCTTTTATCAGATCAGATCCGCGTATACACGCGCTTTTTCCACAACAAACTCGCGTATAGATCTGTAAATGAAAGCTTTGAAAAACAGACCAGATCTATAAGCTTACCCAGATTTCTTCATTACCTTCAGCAGACTTTGCGCCAGATCTTCACCAGTTCTTCTTCTGCAGATCATCTTAGAGATTCATCATCATCAGATCTAAGGATTTAGAAACATCCATGGGTGCATCATAGATTCAAATTTATCAATCAAGAACAAATTTCAATCATGCAGATATACTTCAAAGTGAAGTATTCATTCAATACCCAGACTCATGCACACACTTGCACAATGATCTTCTTCTCCTTATATAGGTTTAGCCTTTATCAATACCATGAGTCAAAACCACACCACTTCCAATGGTATTCCTGGACGGGACCAAATAGATAATCAAGCACTCAATACAATGGGTCAATACCATGGTAACACCCATTGGTATTCTAAATTTGGAGCGCAAAAGGGCATACACGACTTGGAATGTACTTTTCAACATGCATACGCTACTTTGCCTTAACAAACCCGCGTATGCTTTGTGACACATCATATTTATCATTTTTCTGTCACTTCCTTTCTTATGTTCCTTCTGAGCTGATCTGAAGATACATCATCCTTCCTTTTAACACACAGATACATCATCCTTACATATTTAACACATAGGTTGCTTATCATAGGCAACTCATCAAGAACAACTTCATCAAATAGGTTGCCATCAAGGACAACACATTGCATCATATTGCCAACAGTCTTATTTCATTATGTAGGTTGCCATCAAGGACAACATGTGCCAATAGAGCATCTGCAACCCTGCTCTATTTTCCCTTGATATACCCAATCTCAAAATAAAACTCACTGACCCTGGCATTTTGATTTGGTTGGTTAAATGGATACCTCAAAACATTGTGATCACTCATCAATACAAACCTCCTGCCAAGAAGATAGTACCTCTACATCTTTAAAGCATGTATGATCATTTATAGCTCAAGATTATTTGCCAGATAGTTCTACTCATGCTCATTCAGGTTTCGTGACTCATAACATACTACCTATCGTTATGGCATATGAAATCCATCAAGTCCTCTCTTACAAGAATTTGTACATACTACTAACTCTTTGTTTGGATATGCGACCTTTAACATTGGAGAATGTGTCAACAACTACTTTCATTGCTCAAAATTGGCCGCACATTCCTCTATCCATTCAAACTTATTACCTTTCCTTTTCAATGATGTAATAGGATAAGAAATTTGTGAGAATTTTGTGATGAACCTCCTATAATAACCTGCAAACCCCTTGAAAGACCTCACCTCATCCACATTTCTAGGAGCCGCCCACTCCATGATAGCTCTTATCTTTTCTCAAACCACTACTATGATTTCCTTGGAAACCACATGTCCGAAGTAATGTAATTCTATTTGAAATAAACTTCACTTGCTATGCTTGGAATATAATTGACGCTCTCTCAATAATCTAATATTGTTGCTAAGTGCTCATAATTCTCTTTTTCATTCTTAGAATATACCAATATATCATCAATGAAAACAATAAAAAACTTGTCTAGATAAGGAAACAACACACTATTCATCAAGCACATAAAGGTAGTTGGAGCATTACTAAAAAAAATGGAGCTACAACAAACTCATAATGCCCATACCTGGTCTGAAACATTGTCTTGGAGATGTTCACTTCTTTAATATGTACCTGATGATATTTGGATCTCATATCAATATTCGAGAACACTGTTGCTCCCTTCAGCAGATAAAACAAGTCATCAATCTTGAGCAATGGATACCTGTTCTTGATGGTCACTTTTTCCAACATCCTGTAATCAATGTATAGCCTCGTAGTACCATCCTCTATTGTGCCCCAAGGTGATATAGTTAGCCTAATGTATCCCTTATCAAGCATATCCTTCAACTACAACTTTACCTCTACCAACCTAGGTGTGTGCATCCTATAAGGTGCTTTTGATGTTGGTGTTGCTCCTCATACCAACTCAATAGAAAAGTCTACTTCCCTGTGAGGTGGTAACTCTAAAATATTTGTAGGAAACACATCCGAAAATTGATGTAGAACTAGGTACCTTCTCAAAACATCTACATCCTCAACTTCCTTACCTTTGTCGCTAGACGTATGCGCTGCAAATAGCAGATGCCCTTTTCTATGACTGCACTTTGCCTACATTGCGGTCACCATCCTAATTGATGTTTTTTTCTTCTTACCCTGTAATATTATTTGTTCTCCATTTTCATCCAAGTACTCAATAGCTTTGTCATAAAAATCCACTTTAGTCCTCTTATGATATAACTGATCCATACCTATGACCATACTATATGATTCCAACGACAATACATTCAAATGCATTGATGTATACATGTCATTCAATTGAAATGCACAAGATATTACCCAATGATGTACTCTTTTCTTTGTACTTGTAGCCATTTGTATTCATCTGTGGGTCCTTCCTCTTTCTATTTCTAGTTCATAAATAATTTATATTGTGAAAATTTCATGGATGATTCTCCCTCCAATAAATTTATAATAGGACTCCAATCTAGGTTGTACACTAGGTTGTTGTAGCTCTAGGGAGTCCTTCTCTAATGTTTTTTGGGAGGTTGTTGCCTCCTATTGCTATTGTCTAACATTTTTATCTTCTATTTACACTTTATTTCCTTCTATTTGAACATTTTTCCCCACCTGTAGCATGCTCTATCCCTCCCGTAGCATGTTATGTCCCTCTTGTAGCTTCTTGTTTCCTTCTTGTTGGAGGTCTTTTGGTGTCTTTGGTTTCTTGAAGGAGTTTGATCTAGTGGTAGGCCTCCTCACATATTCTATAGGAGTCTTTGTTTTTGTTTTGGAGAGGTGACCTCTTCAATTTTTACTTCATCTATTCCCACCTCCTCTTTCTTTCTTGGGGACTCCTCAATTGTGATGGGGACCTTTGTGGGAGATTTTGGCCTCCCTTTCCTAACTCTAGTGCTCTTCCTGGTCTTGAAATATAGAGGATCTTGCCTTGGTCTATTTATTTTGTGTTTAATTGTAGTGCCTAATTTATCTAAAGTTGCAGCTACCTCATGTTCAGTGTTTCTTGGAGAAATTTTTTTTTTTTTTTAGGACTCAATGTCTCCTTTTCCTATTCTACCCCCTCTTCTTTTTCATATTTTTCTCCTTCTACCTCTACCTATGTTTCTTCTTCCGTTGTTTTCATATTTGCTTCTTTTGATGTATTTTCTACTTCTTCCTCCTTTATTCTTGTATCTTCCTCCTCTTCCATGTTTACCTCTCTACCACCAATGCCAAAGGACAGTTTCTCTCTGGGAGTAATGTTTTCAGTCCCTATGAAGGTTTCTCTATCCATGTCTGTGAAACTGGACCACAAGACATGGATTCTCAATTTTTTCAAGGCATCCAGCACTATCAGTTTGATAATGCCATGGTGGGCCAAGTGTTGGTGTTTTCCCTCTCTTACTTTTTGACTCAATTCCTTGATGGATTGAGGAAGTATGGAACACTAAGTCTCTAATCAAGAGGTAATTATTCCCCTTACCTCATTCATCAAGAAACCTAAAGTTGTAGGAATATACCACACTCATTATGGCCTCACAAGAGATGTATGTTAGAATATGCTAAGCCACCTCATCCCATGTATAAGGCATAATTTATCTCCTAACTCCATTATTTTCCTCTAGAGGCTTTTCTTTGGAAATAAAGAAGTTATTTTTAACAATGAAAATGATGGATTATTCCTCTCTGCTCCACTTTATCCTTAAAGGCGGGGTGGTTACCCTGCTAATTATTTTAGGGCTTAGAGATATAGACAACCCCCTTATAACAGTGGTGGAATTGTCCTATGTTTGTGAATTCAAATCCATGGAAAAATGAAGGGAAAGGTCATCATCACACCACTTCAATAACTCAAAGAATCGTAGACGCTGATGTCTTCTAAAAATGTCTACCATAGGAGAGTGTACATGGATTCTCTTAGTATGTGAGGGCTCTCATATGTTAAATCCTCCCCCCATATTTTAATTATCTACTTAATTAAGTGAGGGAGAGATGCTTCTTTTATGGTTTCAGTGTCTATTTTAGTGGTAGAAGTGAGTAAAAAAATACTTATCACTCCAATTTCCTATGTTTCAACCATTATAATTTTCAATTAGACCTTTTAATTTCATAGTTACAGTTCAACTGTATGTATAATTTTTAATAGAAGTTGCATGAAATTTTCATGGATGGACAAGGGATATGGTGAACCTTACTTCTTGTCAAGTAATCTAATATGAATATGGTAATTTGGGAATCAATTCAAACCTTTGTACCTCTTTTCCAAGATCTCAATATTCTTGTAGCACCTTCCTGTAGCAATGGCAGAATGAGGTTCAAAGATCCTCAGTAGCACACCAAGCTTGTCCTCTCTCCAGCTATTGTTGAAATGAGAAAATATGCAAAGTAAACTAAGCCCAAGTAGATAATATGTTATTTTGAGTTGGGGCTTTGAGCATTGTGGTGAGTTATCATTCACATGGGATTTCCTCTTTTGCACCATTTTCCCCACTCTGAGTATTTATCTCTCCTTCCCTTGTAATCAAAACCCACTATTTATGATCCCAACTTATTTGATGTGACACCTCCATGTTGCATGAGTGCTTACCATCACTTGTAGTTTACTAGCCGAGGGTGGCCAAGTTAACTCACCGCCTCCATCTTATTAAAACATCTCCTCTCGAAATTCATACATTTTAGTAATTTACAGTTATGGAGAATGTAAGAGTCCACCATACCCGAGCATTCATTATGATCAATTTTTTGCAAGGACTTGCATTCTAGAGTGGGACCATATCAAGGGAGTTTGAATTGTTGGTTTATTTCTCTGTCTAACACTTCATTTTTCTTTGTGATTCTTGACTGTGGTGATTTTTTCATGTGTGAGGGCCCTTTTTTTCTGGTGGAAAGTCTTCTTGGGAGTGCTATGACTTCTTAATAGTTGTTTTATAAGGTTCCATTATCCTCTCTAACGATAAATAAAATGATACAATGCTCTTTGTCGTAACGACACATGGTGATATAGGAGGAGGTTTCCTTCCTGTAGTAGTCATTTCCATTCACCTTTGGGTATTCAATCTACATGGGGGTGATGAGAGAAATTGTAAAAAGACCTAAGGATAATACTAGAATCATGAGGGAGAAATGCATACTTTTACAAATGAAGATGAGGAATTTTGTGTTTTTGCATAATTTTTTAAATAGGTGTGACAAAGTGGAGGGTTTGAGAAAATATTTTGTGAAATAATATGCATGAGTGATGGATGGATGGTGTAAAAGAATAAGGGAACCTTATTCATCATTTTCAAGGTCATAAAGTTCCTGTTATGCTATCCTTTCCCTCGGTTCTCTCTCCTGTAGTACCAGAGGACCTTCTTGTAGCACTACAAGACCTTGCTATAACAACACAGAGAGGGGGTGAAACTTGAATTTTAGGCTAATGGGATGGTGGGCAGAGGTGATCACATGAGTATGGATGATGGATACGTGGTGAATGGATGGAGAAATGGAGGAAAATTTGAAATTTTTTGGGCCTGTAGCCATGAAATCTACCACTGTGCATAATTCTACAAAGAAAGAGAAAGGTGAGTAGTCATGGCATGCTCTTGTGTTGTTCTTTTCTTGTCTTTTTTTTTCTCTTTTTATTTTAGACTAGTATGCTACCTTTGAGGAGGTTTTCAACCTACATGACTTACCTAGGTGTCTCAGAGGATGTTTCCACGTAGGGATCTTTATTATTTTTCTTCCTGTTATTTTTTTGCTCCAGGACTATCTCAGATAGGTTTCAATCATGGAGTAGGACTTACATTCCTCAAAGAGGTTTTCATCGAGGCCTTTTTATTTATTTATTTATTTTTCTTTCTAAGATTGTTGTGAACTGGAAGACATGGAACTCTGAATCACATTGAATTCTCTGTTGATTGTACTAATGAATTATGCATTAGACATATGTCTCTTGTATTAATTAAACCTATAACCATTGACAAGAAAGGGGATCCATTCCTCATCAATGTTTTTCATCTGGATAACAACATTTTCACTACATTTCTCTACCAGGTATGGGCCTAACCATCTTGTCATTAATTTCCCTTTAAAATATTTGAACCTAGAATCATATAACAAGGCTGATTCCCCTTCTTGAAAAATATTTTCCTTCATATGCTTATCATGCTAGACCTTCCTTTGCAATTGTATAACTTCAGTGTGTAGGAGGGCGTGCATTTTTAAATTATCCAAGCCATTCAGTTGGAGCAACATTTCTTGTTGTGCTTCTATGATATCTAAGTCCAATTGGGTTGCCATTATGAAAGTGTTATACTCAAACTCAATATAAAAAATAAATTTCTTCCCATAAAATAAATCATCTGGATTGAATCTAGTGGTTGTCTTCCAAGTGGTGTTATAGGCCCAAGTGGCCTCCACTAATATGGTTGCCCAATCTCTCCTTCTGCTAACAAACTTAGTAAGGATTCTCTCCAATTCCCTATTGGTGACCTCTACTTGCCCATTTTCTTGAGGGTGATAGGAAGTAGATGTTCTATGCTTGGTATTATGCCGCCCTAGGAGATTCTCAATCAAATGTGATGTGAATTGAGCTCCTTGATCAACGACTATCTCCATTAGATACCTAAATTTGTAGAAAATGTTCTCTCTTAAAAACTCAGCCACTTTATGCTTTGTTGCTTCTTTAATAGCCTTTTTATTATCCCACTTTTTAAAATAGTCAGTGCACATAATAATGTATTTTATTCGTCCTGATGGTGGATCAATTTTCCAATGAAATCCATGCCCCACATTTAAAATGCCTCTAAGACCACTTGAGGTAGTAAAGGAATCTCATACTTGGGTGTGGGTTTCCCGATCCTTTGGAATTGATCACATCTATTGGTATACCTTCTTTTATTTTGATGGAGATTGGGCCAGTATTAGCCAGCTTGTAGAACTTTGAAATTTTTCCTCTTCGCAGCAAAATGACCCCCACATGGCCCATCATGGCATGATGAGAGGATGTCAAAGACTTCCTCTTCCCTTACACATCTCCTCAAAATTTGATCTAGTCTCATTTTGAAAAGGTTGCCCCAAGTCCAAGTGAAAGCGGTGATTTTCCTCATAATTATACTCTCTTCCCTGGATGGAATATTTGGAGGAAGCCTCCCAACAACCATGTAGTTTTCTATATGAAAAAACCAGGGAGAGAGCACTGAGATAGTAAATATTTTCTCATATGGAAGTTGATCATCAATCATCTCTTCATTATCTGCAGGAAATGTAAGTATAGACAAAGAATATGCGACTAAATTTTGTTTTCCTCACTTGTCAATGATAGTTAAATCATTTTTTTTAATAATAAAAACCATCTAGTTATTATAGCATTCACATCAATCTTATTCATCAAATATTTAATAGCTTCATGATCAATATGTACAAAATTTTGGTATCCATTGATATAGTGTGTGAATTTTTTCACTGAGTGTACAACAACTAAGAGTTTTTTTTCAGTGACACTGTAATTTAGTTCAACCTTAGATAGATTTTAAATAATGAAGTAAAGGGCAAAGGGAAACTAGGGAAACTTATAATCTACTTGTTCCATGTCTATCTCAACATATTTGTCTAATTCATAAGTATGGATATGGAAAGGCAGAGCCCAATTGGGACCCCTAAGTATGGGTGTAGTGGTCAATTTTTATTTTAATGTTTCAAGGGCATCTTCGCAGCTACTTATCCAACATAAATCTGAATCCTTGACCAACAGTCCAAACCATCTTCAATCCACTTTACTAAAATACTTGATAAACAGTCTATAGAAACTATATAAGCCTAATAAACTCCTAAAATCTCTCTGTTTCTTAGGGGTAGGGACCATTTTTATGATATCAATCTTGTTTGGGTCCACTTGTATTCCTTCCTAAGATATGGAGTGGCCAAGGAAAGTCCATTTTTCACATTTATCAGGGATTAATGAGATATGAGTTTAAATACATTTCCTTAAGACTTTACCGAGATTAGAGAGGGACTCCTAAAATCACATCCATAAGGAGTGAAACCATCCATGTATATCTCCATAGAGTCATAAAAAAGCTTAAACAATATACTCAAAACTTATCTTTGAAAAGTAGCAGGGGCATTGCATAGGGAAAATGGGAGAATTATATAAGTAAAGGTACCCCAAGGACATGTAAATTTAGTTTTGTCTTGGTCTTCAAGGTTGATTTGAATTTGATTGTAACCACTAAATCCATCCAGGAAAGAGAATAAATTATTCCCTGTAAGACCAACCAGGACATGGTCAATGAAGGTTAAAGGGAAATTGCCTTTATTTGTGGCCTTGTTTAGTTCCATGTAATCAACAAAGATCCTCCAGTTTCCATTCGTGTTTGGGACTAATACTAGATGTGATAGCCATTAATTATTTGAGATGGGGTATATAAACCTTGAATCCAATAATTTTTTAAATTCCTCCTTCACTATGACCTTAAGGGCCAGGTTCATTCTCCTCTTGGGTTGATGCGCAGGCTTGCATCCTTCTTTGACATAAATATGGTGAGTACAGACTGAGGGATGCACCCCTTTCATTTCTTTATAGTCCCAAGAAGAAGAATATAAGTTTTCTCTTAGCATCTTGCAAAAATTTTCTTCTTTTTTGGCTGAGAGAGAGGAACTTATCTTTAAGGTTATGGATGGGCCAAATTCTACTTTTTTGACATGTTCAATACTTGAGCCCACCAATAATGGCTCAGTCCAAGGACTGCTTCCAGAGACTCTCACAAGTTCATTAAGTGGAATGGTAGTGGGAGGTTGGTTCTAAAGGTTATGGTCAATGAGTTCATCTTCATTAGGTTTCCCCCCTCCTATAACAACATCTAAGGTACATATTGGGTACGGTGTTGCATGATACACTTCATCTTCTTCCTCATCATCTAGCCACAAATTAATATCATGTTTAATAGAAGGTTGAGGAGGAGGATATAATATGGGTTTCTTTGATAAGGGTCAATTTTTAATGGTCATATTTCCAGGCCTACAACTCATGTAAGCATAAAAAATGGAAAACCAACGTCTTCCTAGGATAAGAGGGTAAGCATTAAACTTGTTTTTGGGTTGGATAACCAGGAAATAAGTAGGATACTCCCTTAGGAGCTACTATGTATCTGTCTTGAAGTTGCATCACTATGGCGGTATTCCTCAAATCCCCTTTGAGATTTAGCTTTAGCATAGTTTATTTAGTCATCACATTAGTGGCAGCCCCAATATCAATTAGGGTATGAAGGAGAATGATGCCATCAATTTTCACATTCACTACTGGGATTCCAGAATCTAGGTATTTTGGAAAAATCACTCTCCCCAACATTAGATCGGATAGTTTTCCAACAACATTGATGGTGGGGGTGTCTGTTTTCTTTATCCCAGGTTTCTAAACAATTTCTCCTTAATAACATTATTATAAATGGGAAAATCCTTTAAAGCCTAGAGAAGGGGTATATTAACAAACAAATTATTGAATTCTCAGAGAAGTTCCATCTCCTCTCGGGTATGTTGGCTAGGGTGGATCAATATTTCAGGAAAAGGAGGTGGATTCACTTGAGCGGAACTCTCTTCCTTTTTCTCTTCAAGCTCTTCTGGTGGAGAAGGTGGATGGTTATCTGGAAGTATTTTTCCATACATAAGGTTGATCTCTTGGATATGCACAACATAGGTAGGATAAGATGTCTCTCCATTGTAGACCTGTTGTGCATGTTTTCTATTGAGGTTTGGATGTTGTTTTGATTAGGTTGAGCAGGAACATGAGGTTTATTAGGTGGAGCAAGATGAGTGAATTGTGGTTGAGGTTGGGGTGGATGTAATAATGTAGTAGGTTGGTTTAGCTAAGGCCTCCACCCTTGTGATGGGTTTCTCCATTGAGGAGCCTGGGAATTATATGGCTAAAAAATATGCTTGATAGGTCAAGGAGGATATAGAGGAGCATACGACCAATAAGGAGGTGTGGGCCATGATAGATGAGTGGAATAGTACCAAGGTTGTAGAGGTGCATTATAATTTGAATTGTAATAAGAGTAAGGTGCACATTTCATGCCCTATTGGTATGGACGAGGTCCTTGAGGCCTCCTTTGATTGATGAAGTAGAGTTTCTCTGGACCACATTCCACCCCTTGGTATACAGGTTTTAGGCCTTAAAATGAATGACATTTGTCTATTACATGGTTTTCCTCACGGGCTGAGAAAACTTCTATGAAATTCATTGGGGATTCATTCCTATATTCTCTCATAGTGTATCTTGGGAAAGAAATAGATAGGTCCCTCTCTTCTTCCTCTTGATTTGCATGGTATTAATTTTCAATGCAAATCTATGCAACATTTCACTCTTGAAATCCTCAAACATGTTCCCTATCTCATTTTTGATGGGTGAGGTGGAGGAATAGGTATTAGCCAAGACTTGGTTAATTATACTCTTCTTATTGGCTACCCTAGAGTGGGTTTTGAATATAGTTTTGATGTCATCATAGGAAAACTGGTAGATATCCCCTCTAGATAACATGTTGAGGGTTTCCAAAATTTTCCTCCCTAATCCCTCAGAGAAGAACTAACTTGAGTGATTTAGGATCAAGGGTGTAGTCAACCCTCATATAGTTAAGTTCAAATGTTTCCTCATAGTATTATATAGATTCATCAAGACCTAAGGTCAACCTAAATATTTCTCCCTTAGTTTCTTTAGACCTATAATAATCCATCTACCTGCTATTCAAGGACTACTGAATTTGGGCCTAGGTAGTGATGCTACACCTAGACAAAGCTGTGAACTAGCGCAAGGCTACATCCTTAAGTCTAGAGGGGAAAACTTCAAGTTTTCTCATCTCCAACATAGTCATAGGTCCTATAAACAACAAAAAATTCAAACATAAAGGTATCAAGACCCTCATAGGTTAGGCCATTGAAGTGTGGGAGGGAAGGAGATGTGATGTTCTTCATCCTCACCTCCCCATTGGTTTCTCTTATGGGAAATGTCTCACTGTTTATGTTCTCATCCATAGCCTTTATAGGTGAAGTAGGTTTTGATTCTTCCCCAATATGTTCTTCAAAAATTTCATGGTGCTCACCTGGAGGGTTTTCTAACTCCCCTGTAGTCACAGAGGGAATTTCACAGTCACTAAATAAGAGTGGAGTTTTACTATGTGAGGATGTGGGGGTTTTCGGTAGACATTTTCCTTGGTTATCCTCACTCCCAAGAGGCATGAAATGTATTTTTTTTTCTAACTTTTTCAAAAGTAAATGAAAAAAAAGAGCGAAAATAATGCTTAAGTAGAAACATTCATCTACTTAGACAGCTCCCTGACAACGACGCCAAAAATTGGTGAGCCCTATTAGTGCACCAAGAGTGCTAAAACTCCCAAGGGCTACTCAACTATATTTATCAACCTGAGGTTCATACAAACTTAGAGTTTAGATTTCTATAGGCAAATTCGATGGGATTCTACTCATGTCACCCTCAACTAAGAAATTTGATCAATAGCGCCCCAAGGCAATTCCTCCAACCGTATTAGAATGAAAAGTAGCTAATGAAGATATAATTTAGAAGCTACCTTTAACTAGGAAAAGGAAAATTCCATTAACTTCAACTTTCAAATGATATTGAAACACTTCATGAAAAAGGAAAGATCTAAACTACTTGCAGAAATGAAACTACATTTTCTTGCAATCATCCATCTAGTTATCAAATATACTTGCAGAAAACAAGCTAACTACTCCTAAATAATCTATAAAACTATAATTTAGAATTTCATGTATCATATAACTAGCTCACACTTGCATGAAATTCAATGTTCTACTTGTACCAAATATGTGATGAAATAATTAACACTAATATGTTTTTGCAATGAAGGAAAATGAGGCTTTGGAGTGACCTAGGAGCTTTCCCTTATCATGAAATCATAGCTAGAGGTCAATACTCTTCTAAAAAAAGTATAAATTGCAGTATGCATCAAAACTAGTGGAAGAATGAGGTATTATAGGTGTGTTACAGGAAGCTAGTACAAGAGACCTATATTACTACAAGAGGGCATGTAATGCTACAGGAGGGAAGTCAAGAAGTTTAAGAGGTGAAAATTATGGCATAATGGTATGGGAAGCTGGATGGAAGTTGAGGAAAATGAGTGAAGGGTGGCCAAATCCCCTAGCCAAGCTCGAAGCCACTTGAGGGCTTGTTTTTTACTAGGAGGGATGTTCTCGATGGTCCTAGGAAAATGATGTCATGAAACATAAATTTTAGGACAATTTGGAGTTCATTAGAGGGTGTGAGGGAGTCCAAGATGGAGGTGGTGATGGTACCTTTGTCTTCATATTAAATAAATCATGTAGTCATCACATGCATACTTCCATTTATCATTCACGAAATGAAACAACTTGTAGTGGAAAATATGAGTTGAATTTAAATCCTATCTAATTTATGCCAAAAATCTAATCTAATTAAAAAACTAACTCCTAATATATAACAATCACATGCAAAACAAGATAAATAACACAAGTATGTTTCCAAAAAATCATAAAAATAATTCATTTTGGTTATGGTTTTGAATCCCTCTATTCATTCTCTCACAAGAAAGGTGAAGTGGAGGCTTCAACCACAGGTTTTGTTGTATTATTTCCTAATGAAAAATAAGAAAAAAATGAATACTTGAAACTGAAAGAAATAAAAATACAAAATAGGAACCTAAGACAATGAGTTGGGAACAAGATCAAGAGCCTCATCCCTCTGGAACTAACTCAATGATAACTTTAATAAGAAGCTTCTCATTATCATCAAATAAAAAAGGTCTAATATGTCAAATAACAATCAAAATAACAATGCCAAGCTCTTTAGCTCAATAGCTACCTACATGAAAATAAAACTCAAATGATAATGAGCTATTATTCTTGTTTATTTATACAATAGGATAGCTGCTAGTATCTCCATAGAAAATATGAATGTTTGTCTCCTCCAAGTTGATGAGGGTGGATCTTCTTTCTCATTACTCCACTTGCACCGACAGTGGCTTGGCTTCCACTGACCTAGAGCTGATGAGAGAGTGTAATAGATCTGACAACAAAATGTATAAAAATGGAAAATATGTCCAAGAAATAACATCATATAAGATAAAACTTCAGATCTTTATTAATATCAAAACCCTTGAGGTAGGGAAACCCCATATGTTCACTCCTTAAGGAAGGAGATCACTTCACTAGCCATATGGTTGCCAATACAATAATCCTTTACCTCTTTCAATGGAGAGTCTCTAGCCTCTATATAGGTTTCATACATGCAATACCGCCAGTAGTTACCATGGGTCTCTCAATACCATACATCTAATACAATGGGCTTATCCTTTTATTCCATAGCTACATGTGGTACCTTTCCTAATGTGGGTTAACCACTTTATTTATTAACTAGGAACATTTATTTATCATCCTTACATTATTACATTATATTATTTCCTTGGGTACCTCCCTTTGTACCCTATATTATCCCCCCTATGTATACTACATTACACCCCCCTTAAACTTGTTTCATCCCCAAAACATGAGAATAACACAAATAATAAGATCTACTAAAAAATTATTCCACTGATACCATTCATGTGCATCTAGCCATCCCAGAGAAAGGAGAACACTCGATCTAGTCGGTGCCTCGTTGGCTTGAGATAAAATTGGGTTCTGGTGGTTCTTCTGTGTTGATGTGTTGTGTGTGGATCATCCCACCTTTCTATGTGTCGTCCAAGGGTTTTTGTCCTTGTTGCTAATTTGTTTCCACCTTGCTGGTTTTTTTCTTGCTGGGTGATGCAGGTGGTGATATGTTGAAGCTTTAACTGATGAAATATCTTTCAGTAATTCCTACATTACTGGTGATGGAGTGGTGTCTAGTTCTTTTGTTGGTACTTTCTTTGATGTTTGTGTTTGGCTATCTACAATCAAAGGCTCATCATATGATGTGTCTGTGTCATTAGATATTTATGCTTCTTCCTCCCTAGTGTCTGCATGGTTCCTAATGCAAATATCATGCAATGTAATTTTCTTCTTTTTATACCAGAGCCTCATGAATTTCTTTTGCACATTAAAATTGACAGTACCAACAGATTCCATTTAAGGGTGTCCCAAAACAACATCCACAACAACCATATTTGAAGCATAAAAATCAAAATTCAACACATACTTATCCATATAAATCTTCAAATCTTTATAAATTTGAACATCTTTATTATCAACCTGTGTGTTTTCAATATGTTTTGCTAGAACTTGCAATTTTCTAGCCAAATTAACATTGATACAACTATGCTTGCAACTAGGAATGATAGACACAATGATGTTTTCCTTCTGAATACTTCCATGAACCTGTAATATGGAAAGATTTGTAGAAAAGAAGTATTTCTGGATCTTAGTATCCTTCTTTTTGGCTTGAGACCACTTGTCCAAAATGAGGTTTTAAAGTTTTTTCTCAGGAATTTTCCTCACTGAGCTGTCAATTAAGGTCCACCATTTATTTTCCTCATCTTTCATATCAAGCCCTATGGAGAATATCCAAAAATTTCGGTATTGAGCCTTACGATATTGTAGGGCCATCATCTTTTCCTGTAAACTTCATGTTGCGAGAACACCTAAAACAATGTAAGGGTTTTGAAGAAAATCACTTACTTTCGCAAAAAATTAAAATGGATATTACTTGGTCAATATAATTCAGAATCCTTAATATAACCCATTTTCAGAAATGGAATAGTCATTCTTCATCTATATTTTGTGACTGAAATCCTAATCTAGGTATTGTGGAAACACACATCTGTGCTGCAACTATCGCACCATCACAAAATTTCTGAAAAAATGGCTAATTTTAAATCATTGATAACTCCCTCATCCAGACTCTAATTTGACCCTTTTTTTTTTAATCGGGTGATTTTTCAAGTGGAGATCAGATCTATAATTTTTTGTCTAAAATTCTGCACCAAAATCTACAAATAAATGTCAGGATAGGTGTTGTACACAAATTGTCGTCAGAAACATTTTTGCAACACAACCGAATTTAAATCAGCGATATCACCCTTATCCATACATCGATTTGACTGATTTTTTTTTTTAAATTGGGTATTTTGTGCAACGAAGCTAGATATTCTATTTATTTTTAAAAAAATTGGGAATCAAAATTTTCAGATCTACTCTGCAAACTCGTCGCCCAAAAATTTCTTGCAAAAAAAATGAAAAAAAAATCTCCCAAACTCTGCCCAAGAAAGTGATTTGATACAAATTATAATAGATCTAACAAGAAAATGTATAAAAACGAAAAATATGCCCAAGAAATAACACCATAGAAGATAAAACTTCAGATCTTCATTAATATCAAAACCCTTGAGGTAGGGCAACCTGATACCACTTGTAATAGATCTGATAAGAAAATGTATAAAAATGGAAAATATGCCAAAGAAATAACACCATAGAAGATAAAACTTCAGATCTTCATTAATATCAAAACCCTTGAGGTAGGGCAACACCATACATTCACTCCTTAAGGAAGAATATCACTCCACAAGCCATATTCTTGCCAATACAATTATCCTTGACCCCTCTCAATGGAGAGTGTCTAGCCTTTATATAGGTTTCATACATGCAATACCATGGGTAGTTACCATGGGTCTCTCAATACCATACATCCAATACAATGGGCTTATCCCTTTATTCCCTAGCTACATGTGGTCCCTTTCATAATGTGGGTTAACCACTTTATTTATGACCATTTATTTATCATTCTTACATTATTAAATCATATTATTCCCTTGGGTACCTCCCCCTGCACCCTATATTATCCCCCCTAGGTATACTACAGAGAGAGAGAGTTGTGACCTTGCACTGATTGAGGGAGTTAAGAAGGTGGAAAACCTCCTAGATTCTCTCCTTGTTGTCTACTTGGATCTCCAACATGGAAAATATCTAAAAAATGGTCCATTTCACAAAATTAAACCACATTATGCTATATGATATTAAAAAGACATTTTACCCTTCTCACTAAGCATAATATAGCTAAAAATGTAAATAAATGTGACAAAGTGATAGTTTAATAAGTTGGAGGATGATATCATGACCATTATAATAAATGTTTGAGGATGACATTGTGACCATTATAACGTATGTTGGAGGATGACATCATGACCCTTATAATATAGCTATTGATGAGGCTCATCAGTTGTGTTAGACGTTGATAAGAGAATGACACCAATTGTAGTCGGTGATAAGATTGTAGCCTACTTCCATGAAGAGAAAAAATTCCAGTTGAATTTTTTCCACACTTTGGCCATTGGGAAGAATGTTGTTCTCTTCGACATCTCTAAAGAAAATTATTTCAATGCCAAAATATTATTTAAATATTAGCAGGAAATTTCAGTATTCCATGCAACTCAATAGCATGTGATTTCTTTCATGTTTCCCAAGTATGCAAGGTAGCACATGGGGAAACTAATGATAAATAGTAATTGTGGCATTGGACACTAAAATTAGATACCATCAATTGTACATAAAACTTTATTATGCAATAGTGTTGAGAATTGTTCTTTCTTTGCACTCCCATACAATCAACTTTTTTGCACTCAAACAAACATGGTATATTTTATGGGACATGTCTGGGAGTGTAGAGAAATTGATTGTGAGAGTGTATAGAAACATGCTTTATCCACACTCCCACATAATCAAATTCTTTTTCCTTAGCTTCTTCACACATAGGCACCTTGATAATTCATAAATCTCTAGTTTAACATGAAAAGACAGGAGGGGTAATTTGTCAAATAACTAAAATCAAATCTTACCTTGTCAAGTAAGAAAAAATATTATTTAAGTAACATGAAATTAAGTGATGGCTTCGTTATGAAATATATAAAATTAAATTTTCTCAACTATTATTTAAAAAATCTAAACACACCAGGTTATATGCAAGCCCACTCTTCTTGATCTGAAATTGAAAACTTGAAGGTTTCCTAAAAATGTTTACAAGAAAGTTTATGTCTTGTGGGAAATCGATCAATTTGAAAAATAAAATAAACTTAGTGTCTTTTAGTTAATTTGCATAATTAAAATAGAGAAAAATAGACCATGAACAACATCACACAAATAACAATTTGATGATGCAGTTCACCCCTCCTGGGATATGTCTCCAAATCCAACTTCCAATGTTGGACCTTTTAAGTATATGATAAAATATGAAATTACATGAGTTTAAATAGCTCAAATTGTAAAGAATCCACATCCATTGTGTCCATAACACCCAAAAACCCTTATTTAGGCTATTTTTGAGCACAAAAATGTTTAAAAAATGAGCAAGATATGCTTCCTCGAACCAAGCTTTCCTATATGTCCTGAAATTATCGAAAATTGGCTAACCACTCTATGTATTCTTCATTTCTGCTAATCGCTGAGTGAAAAATTCACCTGGGACCAATGGAATTCCTTCCAAAATTGGTGAAAAATGTATCCTATTCAATAGTGCCAATATGGTCTAAACACCGAATATTTAGCCCCTGAGGGTGGTCGTATGTCACATGTGGCCAGGGGGCCAAGCACCATGCACCAAACCCTCTATCATTAGCTACAACATTGGTTGTATGGGTATTAATATGGCCTAGGGCTGGGATAAAAATATACCCTCTCCATATTAGCCTCCTTTCCTGTCATGTTGGTCATATGCAATGTATTATTCCCTCGGGCTAGGGTTAACCATCAGACCCCTTCCCCCAAACATGCCCAAACTCGCATTTAAATTAAACCAACAAGATTTATATGTTAAGAAATAACCATTGGTGCATTGGTGAGACATGTTGTTTTTTTCGATGAGGTCTTGGGGTTGAACCCCGCTGAGACCAGTCGACCTACAAATAATTGTTTTCTCCAATGAGTGAGGGCCATGTGGCACCTCTTCATTGAGCCACTTCAACAGCTAGTTACTAATGAAAACCTCCTAACCTAGCCATATGATCCTATCATGTGATAGCATGGGATGTTCCCATCTGACACCATATCCTACACAGTCATTTCATGATGTCATCGTACATACTGCCTAGTCAGCAACGCAATCAACCCTCCATGTTAACTTTTTCCGTGTTGGGAAAAAACTTGAGAACATCATAAATTTCTCATATGAAGTTAGATTAAGGATATTCAAGCAGCGTTGGAATTAGGATGATGAACACTAGAATGTGGTGTCATTTTTGAGAAATTTTGAGCACTTTGAATTTTGAGGATATTTTTGATCCCCTTGATCATTCCTCCCCACTCAAATATTTTGAACAACCAAAAGTCTTTTTTTTTTTTTTTTTACTTAGAAAGTAAGTGAGGGTACAACTACATCACTTTTCTAATTTGAATCTGCCTGGATTTACTTGGATTAGTTCCTTTGAGACCCACCCAAATATACTCCATGTTGCCTCTATGTGAAGTCATTATCCTCTTGTCAAGAATAGTATCTTGATGAAATTCTTCTAAGTTAGGATAAAAATATTCTATGGATGGAATATGAACATTCTCTCCTTGATATCCAATCATAGGATGCTCACATAATCTTAATATTTCCACATTCACAATAACATAAATTTTTAGGTATGGTTGCGAATCTAATCGGAAATATTTATTACCAATATTCTCCAATATTTTGAAAGGACCATATTTTATTGGCTTGAGATTTTTAGCTTCAACTTGAAGTCTTTCCTTATTCATATATAGCCAAACTTGATCTCGCACCGAGAAGTTTCGTTCAACATGATGCTTTTCATCTCTCACCTTGTACTTGGCTCGACTCTTCTCCAACTATTCATGTACCATCTGATGCACCAACCGAATATTTTCAATGAAGCACTTGGATTTGTCTATATCATTGTGTCCATCCATTGCAACATCTTTCCAAAAGATAAAATATAAGGTATATTTTGTTAAATATCCCAAACATGCTTCGAATGGAGATGTCTGAGTTGAAGAACGCTTGGCTCTATTGTAGGCACGTTGGATGTATTGTAAGTGTCCATACCCAAGCTTAATATGCTTATTTTAGTATCCATGAAGGAGATGTAATATTGTTCTATTCACTAGTTCTATCTCACCATCAATCTATGGATGAATTTTTTTTTTCTTATTCAACTTCGTGTCTATTATTCCCATAAATCTAACCAAAATTTCCCAAAAAATTGTGAATCCTGATCATAAATAATAGAAGTGGGAAACCCAAAGTGTACCAATACATTTTAGAAGAAAATATTCATGGTTTTTTCAATTGTAGGATGTTTATTACATGGAATCAACATAGACATTTTTTTGAAATGGTCCCCAACAACATACATATATTCATGGCCTTTCTTTGGCATTGGTAGTAGTCCTACAAAATACATAGAAATACTTTCCCACGGACAAGAAGGAATAGGAAGTGAAGTGTACAAACCCAATTTCCTATGTATGGGCTTGCTAGTAGCAAACATGGAACATCCTCTTACATATCTTAGAACCATTTCATTCATGCGAGCCCAATAATAATACCTCTAAATTTGTGCAACTATTTTTCCTGCACCAAATTAAGTAGTAATAAGAGAAGTGTAGGCTTCCCTTATGACATTGACTCTTTCACCTTGTCGAACACATAACTTTTGATGATGATACAACAAATTTTAATGAACATGTGAATTCAACTCCTCAACATGATTGCCTTAAATCAGATTTACATAAATATATTTAAAATCTTCATATTGAGCATACTATTCAATATATTTCATGCATGAATGATTTTTTCTTAAGAATGACACATGCATTAAAAATAGGCATTGAAAAAATATTATAAACTTTGTTGTATATACCTTTCTTGTACTCAATTACCAAATGGAATCATTGTAGGAATCCCATCCACATGTAATTCCTATCTTGTTATAGCTTGGTTTACGATTGTAAATATTGAAAAGGTTTATGGTTATTATGAATAATTGTTTCTTTACCCATCAAGTAGTGCTTCCATTTCTTCACGTTTTGTACCAAAGCATACAAATATTTATGATAAGTTGGATAGTTAATTATTGCGTTGGTAAAGGCTTTAGAATGATAACAAATAGGCTTACCATGTTGCATCAAAGCGTCTCCCATGGCATAATCACTTGCATTAGTTTGAATCTCAAATGGACGCTTAAGATATGAAATTGTAAGAATTAGTCTTGTACTTATTTTTGCTCTTTCAAAGCGTTGAAGGATTTAGGTTGCTTGCCTCCCAACTGAAATACTTGTTTCAAACTTGTCAAAGCATGTAATGCACATGTAATGGAGCTACAATAGATGAAACGTTAGCAACAAATTTTCTCTAATATTGGGATGCTCCCAAAATGATATATTTGTTACATTATTCAACTTAGGCCAGTTCACAATGATTTCAAACTTTGAGTTATCAATATTCAATTCACCCCCTCCAACAATATGACCTAAATAAAATAAATAGGTTTTCCCAAATTCATAGTTTAATAAAAATATTCAAATACAATTTCTCTTTCTTTAATACATTTAAACTTGTTTTACATGCTTGGCATGCTCTTCATGAGTCTTACTAAAAATCAATTTATCATCTATGTATACTATGAAAAAATCATCAAGGAATGGTATCAACACATCATTCATAACTCTTATGAACATTGAAGGTGCATTACAAAGACCAAATGGCATAACTAACCATTGAAACAAACCTTTTTTTCTCTTAAAAAAACTTCCAAATATCACCTTTACCAATTCTTATACGAAGATAACCATTTCTGAAATCCAAATCAGTTAAATAAACAATTTCCTTTAACTAATCTATAAAATCATCAATACAAGGAATATGATAACGATTCTTTACCATGATTTTTTCCAAATCTCTAAATTCTACAAACATGTGCTATGTACCATCCTTCCTTGGAAACAAGAAAATAGGAGACCCACAAGGATATTTACTTGGTCCAATGACCCCTTTGTCAAGAAGCTCTTAAATTTGATTCTTGAACTCTGCATTCTCCAAAAATAACATTATATACATGCCAATGTTTGGAAGAGGTGCATCCTGCTTTAATCGAATGCCATGTTGGATTCCTCTTTTAGGAGGAACCCCTTTATGCTCCTGAAACATATTATCATGTGTGTTAACAACTTAAACCAAATATTGCTTGAGTTTTGAATCACATCCTTGGAAAGCTTCAGACTAAAAAATATCTTTGGGTTCGATGATCAACAATACAAAATTGTTACTAGCATTTACAAGCCTTTTCATTTGACCAACACTTGCAAGAGACAAATTCATCTTCTTGTGATGTCCTAAAACAATATACTCAATTCCATCTTTTAAAATATGATATTTTTTTCATGAGGATAAAATATGGCTTTTGAGTCATACAATTATGGACTCCCTAAAACATTTCCACATATGTCAAGTGTTACAACATCAAGCTCCACCTCATCAATAAAGTTTACAATGATGGTGAATTTAAGTTTACATTTTCTTGTCACTTGCAATTTGGAATTTTTTCATACCCAACACAAAGGGTAAGGTTTAGGATGAGGTGTAGCTTCAAATTTTAGTTTCTTGAAAATAGCTTTAGAAATAAGGTTAACCTGGGATCCACTATCAAACAAGGTACCAACTTTGGTATGTTTTGTAATGACCCTAATATGTAAAAGCTCAATTCTTTCTTAATCGTTTTGAAACTCAATAGGCTTATTAGAAGAACTACTAATTGAAATAGAAGTTTTACCTTTCATTCCCATGGTTGTGATTCTGGTATCATCACCTGAATCGGACCCTAGATATTGTTAATTCGTTGCAAAATTATTTTGTTTCCCCTTTTTCTTAAACTTATTTGGTCTCATTTCTGGATGTAGTTTCCAACAATAGTCTTCATCATGGAATTATTTTTAAAAAAAATTACATATGAGTTTATCTCCCTCTTTCTTGATTGTAGCATTCTTTTCCCCTTTTCCTTTAAACTTCCCCTTTCCTTTGTCTCCAAATTTGAATGGCTCCTTTCTAGTCCCTTGAGGAACATTCTTCCCTCTTTCTTCTAAATTAGTTTCCTACGCACATAATTCATCTAGATTGGTCGGATTAAAAATTGTATGTCTCAAATAACTATGTAATCCACCTGTGTATTTAAGGATAGTGTCTTGTGAAGAAAAATCTACACCCAATATTAAATCTCTTATTACAAATTCTTGTGTGTAACTTTGAACACTTTGACCTTTAGCTCATCTAAAATTTCTCCAATCCATAATTTTTTTTTTCATGTAAGCTAATGGATAAAATTCCATTCTTAATGAAGATGAAAAATCATTCCATGAACATATAATTTTACAGCATTTCTTCAAGTATTATTGAGTTCTTCCCTCCCAATAGATTAGAGCTGCACTCTCCAAATGAAGAGAAGTAAGATGGATATTCGTCACATCATCCTTAATCCTTTGAATCTTGCAATAAAAATCAATTTGACAAACCCAACTATCCAAATTTTCAACATTTACTTTTTCATTGTACATAGGAATTTCAAACTTGAAATCAAGCTTTAACAAAGGAGACTTAGCATTTCCTTTTGGGGATCTTGGACGGGTATGTGAAGGAGATGAAGAACGAGAGGAGGATGGAGGAGATGATGGAGGTTAAAGAGGAGATGGAGGTGGAGGCTCTATCACATCACCAAAATTAACTTTTGGTTGATTTGGGCTCTCTCCATACAACATTGTTGTCCTCTCTTCATATATAACTTTCACTATTTCATACATGTGATAGAAATCCTTTATGAAAACTGTCTCAGCCTCAAAAAAAATCTCATGTCCTTTTCATGTTCCATGACTGGTGGATTTTTAGGATTTTGTGACCTCCTTGAATTAATTGAAGGATTTGGATCTTGAAGCACTCCTCCTCTTTTCAACTTTAACCTTGTAAGAATCAAGAAAACACTTTCAAACATAGTCAAACCTTCAAAACATCGATGCTATGATACCAAACTAATCTGAATTTAAAAACTTAAAGGTTTCTTGAAAATGTTTGCAAGTAAGATTATGTCTTGTAGGCAATAGATAAATTTGCAAAAGCACATAAATTTAGTGTTTTTGAGTTAAATTTGTAGAAATAAAATAGAGAAAAATAGACCATGAACAACATCACACAAATAGAATTTTGAGGACGAATTTCACCCCTCTTGGCCTATGTATCCATGTACAACTTCCAATGTTGGGAATTTTAATTATATGCTCAAATCTAAAATATCTTTAGTTTACATAGATCAAATTGCAAAAACGACTCTGTAATTGTGTCCAAAATTCTCAAAATTCCATATCTAGGCTCTTCTAGAGCTCAAAAAGCTTAAAAAAATGATCAAGATATGCTTCCTAGAACTAAAATTTTCTATCTATACAAAAATTCTAAAAATTGGCTAACCATTCTTATAAGTATTCTTCCTTTCCTCCAACCGTCGAGCAACAAATTCACCTAGGTGTAGTGGAACTCCTACCAAAATTGGTGTAAAAAGTTGCCTATTTAATCATGCCAATATGGTCTTAGCAGCAAATATTCAGCCCCTAATGGTGGTCGTATGGCACATGTGGTTGGGGCCAAGTGCCATGCACCAACCCTTTCTTCATTAGCTCTGTTGTTGGTTGTATGGGTATTAATATGGTCGGGGAAAGGGCTAACTGCCCACCCCTGCCAGATTAGTCTCCTCTCCTGTCACATTGGTTATATGTGTTGTATTGTGCTTAGGGGATAGGGATAACCACCTATCCCATTCCCCCAAATGCGCTCGAACACACATTTAAATTAAACCAGAAACCATTTTATGTTAAGAAATAACCAACGACGCATTGGTAATACATGTGGTTTTTTGCGACGAGGTTCAAGGGTTGAATCCTGCCGAGTCCAGTCACCCTACCAATAAATTTTTTTGCCAATTAGTGAGGTCCATGTGGCACCCTCCCTTTGGGCCATGTGGTACCTTTTCATTGGGCTACTTTAACAACGCATTACCAATGAAAACCTGGCAACTTAATTGTATGATCTTGTCACATGTCAACACAATATTGGCCTGTATGATGCCATGCCTTGCACATTCAGTTTACGAAATCATCATATGGACTTCTCAGTCAAGATCCCAGTTAGCCATGTAAGCTGAATTTTTAGTTGTTGGGAAAAAACTACAGATCATTATAACTTTCTCATACGACATCAGATTGCTTAATTTCCTATCATATTTTTTTGCTTAATTTTCAATTACAAGCCCTGTAGATATATATTTTTTTTTGTAATATCCATTGGATCCAAACAAAATTATTTTTCAACATGCCTTATTCTTGATTGTTTATTAAGATATTGCACATGACATACTTAATTGGTTTCCTACCACTCACTATCAGCAATGATTCCTTGTCTATATTTTCAATTGTTCCTCAAAAGGTTGATATGGAAGTAAGGATAAGTAGACTTGAGTGCATTCTTAGGGATATACTTTGAAGAGATTCTAAGACAGATTCAGTGCTAGAACTTGCATCACAAAATATTAGAGCATTGATGGCTAAGTAGAGTACGTGAGATACGTTTTTGTGTATACATGTTCCTAAGGCTTGACATTATTAGGGAGGGATAAGAAATTGTATTATAGGTATGCCACATTAGGGGAATTTTGAGGTCTAAAATAGGCCTCCTAAGGAAATTATAAAATAATAGTGGAAATAATAAAATAATATTATATTACATCATCAAAGTTTAGAGGGAAAAAAGAAAAAATATATTTTCAACTCATATTTTCAACTTATCTCCCTGTGGGTTTACTCAAATTTCGAGCAGCAAGACTCATTAGATGCATAATTTGATTCCCCATCCAAGAAGTACCCATGTTGCATACTTTCGATAGATCCTCATATATGAAAAATGAGAAATACATGAAAAATGTGATTGCAATTACGATTTTTCATGTATTTCTCTTTTTTCATTTAGCATGGTACAACGAAAGTATGAAGCATTGGTACTCCTTGTATTAGGAATTAAAATTTACAAACAATGAGTTCTCCCGCTCTAAATTTGAGTAAAACGTTAGGGATAAAATGTGAAAATACGAGTTGAAAAATTAGTTTTATTATTTTTTAATCTCTTTAATTTTTTACTCCAAAAATGGTGAATCATCCCCCATGGTTGACATCATCATCTTGAATATTATTGATTCTTATAAAGTTTAGTTTGGTTGCACATTTTTCTTAGGAGGCCCATTTTAGACCTCAAAATTCCCTTGATTCGGATATGCTAGGACTTGATGCGATTGCAAAGAAATATGAAATATTCCCCACACTTCGAACTTCCATGTTCATCAAGGGAATTCAACCATGTAGAACATTGAATGCATAATAAAACATAAATATTTATGAATTTTTAGAAAAACACTAAATATTTTCATTTCCACTACCAAAATTAATTGGTGTGTACAATGTGATGAGGAGAGATACTGTAAATTTTGGAGAAAACTTTGGAGACTGTCAGGACAGTCTTAGCCATTCATATTAGCATTCAGAAAAATGACCTAAGCCTGTAACAAAAAATTACTAGTAACAAACATTAACATATCCTAGACAAAAAAGTTCTAATATATGAAGGTATGAGAGACATTGGGAATGGAACAATAAATAATGAAGGAGATGAGTTAATTACTTCGGGAAATCTTAAGTCCTTTCTGGATCACAACAGATGGGTCGTTGGAGTCATGGTTTGTGTATCTTCATGAAAGGACATGATGTTGGTCCTAGGGATTCACCTTCTTATTTTATTTTAATGATCATTTCTTGAATTAAAATCCTATTCTAATTTTCTATTTTAGGACATGATCTATGTAGTGTAGATGTTTGGGGCCACATTAAGATGAAAGAGAGGGATGCAAAGAGTGTATTCTTGTGAAGATTCAATGACACATTGGATACCATGTATCAATGGATTGAATTGAAGTGGATTGGTGGGAGTAGGGGTGAAGTTTAAGGAATTCACTTTTCTTTAGAGTTTTCTCTCTCACTTTTTGATGAAATAGCAATTTTGACGGATGGATTTGGCCTAATGTAATCTCATTTTTTTTTTATAATTCATTGCACATGATGATGTATATTAAAAATATTTGGAAACCTTCCTAGTGTACAAGTATTGGTTTTGATAATTAATTCATTGATGTCGATAAGCAATGATTGAGACTCTATTTTGCATAGTTTAAAATAATTCTTATTAGCATTCGAAAATGGGCACTATATCATTATTTTTTTGGTTATTTTCATATCCACTTAATCTTCACATGGTTCAAACTACACATTTTTGTTTTTGAAATATGGTTTTCATCATATTTATATCGGATTTAAGAATTATGTTTTACTTTAATTATCGTAAGAAGCATTTTGAAGATCAAATTCATTTTGGATTTGCATAAAAAAATTAATTGGAAACAATCTAGAATAAATAACCTTATCCCATATCTTTTTGTTTTGAAGGAACTTATGAATGAATGAAAGTAACAACAACTATATGGAAGAAGTAATGATATTTTATAGAAATATGAATATAGCACACATCACACTTATTTGAATTCATGTACTTGTGTGGAGGAAAGCTCCACACAAGTAAATATCTGCACAATGAAATTCACACATCTCTACAATTTTAATAAAATTAAATAATACTCCCCAAATGTGGGTGTTATTGCTTTATCTGGCCTAAAGGTACCTGTTCACGCCAACGATGGGTAGTCCTCCTCCTCACGAGGAGGAACATGGCCACGACAAGCTGATTAAAGGCTGGAGCGTGGGAATTTCATACTCCACCGCCCTCGATCTCAATGAAGTGCCCTCTCTACAATAGGCTTGCATTTACATCATCCCTCATGCATTCATTCTGCTTTTGTGCCATTACACCTCTTGAAGCCATATATGGACCTCTCTGTGTTTCCGAATTTCCATTGTGGCCTCTCTGTCATTCTCAGACTTGGTTCAGTATGTCCCTGCGCCTTCATTCCTGCCAATCCATTGCATCATTCCTCTGCTCATTCGATTCTCTATCACGATGCCATGCCCCTCCCCCATCTCATTCGCAACCCTGCATCTCGGATTCCACCATGCCCTATCGTCACCTCATGCGCTACTGCAAAAGTGGTGGTTGTGAGTTCCCTTCTCGTCCTCTGACTCACACCATGACTGGCAGAATAATGGACTTGGCTGTAAATTGGGCTAAGCCTAAGATCTTGGACCCCCATTGCCTCTCCACTCACCTATATTTTCACGTTCCTGATGGCTTTGTTGAACCTTCTAGATCTTTCTCTCGCTCCAGGAAAGGTATGCGTAAATCCACCATCCCCCCCCCTCCCCTACTCCCCCACACTAAATTTCGGCTTTGTCAGTTTAGTTAGCCGAGGATGCCTCAAAAAGTGATGGAAGTTGCAGCTCTGATGAAGATGGTACAAAGGCTAGGACAGGTGGTCACTCGACCTCCTCTCTATCATTGGATGCCTAGTTGTCCAAGCTTGAGGATGACGACTCCAAGTATAGGTGCCGAATTGAGGAAGATCTGCTTCAACCTCCAATCCAGGATGGAAAAAAATAAATAGATTAGATTCTGGGTTCCCACTTGTCTCTTCTCTGTGTTTTGGTCTTGTTGGTCTAGTTATGGTTTTGTTCCTTTGCTTCTTTTTAAGAACTGGTCTAGATATGATATGGTTAGTTTTGGTTTCCCTACATGGCCCGTAGCTCCTTCTAAGTTTCATGGACATATTTCATGGGCTGGTTTCTCCTTCTGGGGCAACCCCTATTTTGAAATTTTGAACTTTGTCTTTCCCGCTAGAATTGGCTAACATAGAAATTCTAGAGGATGATTAATGTAATGCTATAATCTGTATTTTATAATAGAAGTAGCCATATTAAAAAAAAAGAAAATCAAATAATCCTATCAATGCATAAATTATGTACATATGAAATTTTCATTGAGATAGATAGATATTCTATTGCTTATTATTTTAACATGCTAATACATCAAATAATAATAAGTGGTAGCAATAAAAAAAAAATTTTATCGAATTGTAATTTCTATATAGTGAAGTTTTGATGTCATTGGTAGGTGCTAAGCATCCAATATATTGTACTGCATAAATAGCAAGAGGAAAACTAGCAAGATATTTGAGGCAAAGAAAGAAGGTCAAGACAAGTTTAGCTTCTATATATGTTGCCATTAATGCTACTTTTCTTCACTGAGACATTGATTTTCTTTCACCGTTGGGGTCCCACCCCCCTTTTTCTTGACACAAGCCAACAATAACTTGAAAATATTCGCACATTTTTGGAATAGGTATTTCATAGCACCATGTTCCACGAAGATGCATTGAAATGGGAGACTGTAGTTTGGAGGATTATATTGAAATCAAATTGAAATTGCTATAAATTTATATAAATGCTAAGAATTATTCGAAACGAAGGGGTGAATTCCTCAATGTGACGTGCAAAAATTGATAAGAAAAATTATTAAGAAATTGATAAGAGTTTGAATCATGGCCGAGAAATTCAGCTCCTCTCAGTTCTTATTATTGAGTTTCAGATGATGAATAAAGAAACATGACACATCCACTCAATAGATCTTATTTACATTATTGAAGAAAAAAATAAAAGAATGAGTAATAATGAAACAAAACCTAGAAGACATGCATAGAGAACGTCCATGGATTGAATCGTTAAGTAGTTTCCCTAAATAATTCATATGCAATGTACATGACATTAACATTAAAATATTCCAATTTTATTTTTAAATTTTTAAATCTTACCTTGGTTTTGTACCTGGGATGATGTGTAGAAGGTTTTATATCATCAATGCCATGTGAAAATTGTTACTAAATAATAAATAATACTCCACGCTGAAGAATAATTTATGTTAGGCTTAGATGAATAAAAAATGAAAAAAATACCTACCACTAACACATTTGGCCCAATTTCAGATGGCCAAAATGTCGCTCTTACGACACATAGGCATCCCAAGAGCAACACTTTGAGGTGGGGCAAAACATCATTTCATGTCGCATCATGATTTCGACACTTCTAATAATTGTTTGTAGAGCAACACTAATTCTGACATTTTTTGGTAGTGTCACAATTCTGATGTTTGCACCTTTTCATCGCTCTTCTCATGTTTCCAAGTGGTCGTCACTCTTCCGATGTTTCCAACTTCGTCTCTCTTCTGATGTTTCCACTTGGGCGTCGCTATTACGAAGTTTCCACTTGCGCGTTGTAGTTTCGACGTTTCCACTTGGACGTCACTCTTCCAATGTTTCCGACGTTTTTGAATTGATGCTTCATAGCGTCACAATTTTGACGACGCATAGCACCACAACCGATGCTTCATAGTGTCGCAATTGCAATAGTAAATAATACCACAATCGATGCTTCATAGCATCGTAGTTCTGACGATGCATAGGTCGCAATTCTGATGATGCATAACACTAGAATTGACACTTCGTAGCGTCACAATTCCGATGATAAATAATACCACAACCGACGCTTCATAGTGTCGCAAGTTCAACGATGCACAACGTCATGATTCCGATACTAACACTAGGTAGACCAAAATGAAACTGCTTTCTGATCTTCTTTTTGGGAATGAGAGAGTGCTTTCCCTCCCCATCCTCTTTAGCCACTATGCTTCTGACTACTTCATGGAATTATTTCCTTCTAAAAAATTAAAATTTCATAGGGAATAACCCAAATAAGGAACATTGCAGGGAAACACGCCCCACAATTCCAACCACTTCCATGTGGCCATGCTCTGGCCCCTTCGACTACAAATTCAAATGCAAACTGGTTAAAGAGGTAGAAATCAGGGTATCATAATTACCACTAGTGGAATGACTCCCTCTATATTGATACAATGAACTTAGAGGATCTTACCCAAAAAATTGGTAGAGATAAGCAATGGCTATAGGAGCTAATCAACATAGACAAATATCATATCTTTGACTTCATGTGGACAATTATTCGAGAAGGTGAACACTAGAATCTATGAATCCATGTGATGCTTTTAAGTTTTCTTCCCACAATATGTCATTATGGAAGATACCTCCTCATCTCTCAAACCCTTCAACATTATGGTTTCCATGTAGAAAATTGATTATGGATGAGCCATGTTTCTTCTCGAGCCCTGAATTTCATGGTAGTTCCAACGATATGGTGCTATATATTTTCTCCTCTATGGGGTTTTTTCACATCCCTAACATTGAATCTAGGAGGAAATCCTCTAATGTTTGTTGGCTCATTCCAACTGTTCTAATTTATGTTTGGGCTAGGCTAGATAAGTTGTTAATATCCACACTTTATTTATTGGGGAATTTATAGCTTTGAGATTTATCACATGTAATCATACAAAGTATTTTAATTTGTAATTCCATAGAAAATGACTTTTCTACAACAAATTAGTTTTTTGGAGAGGAAAAATGGGATCATTTTGAAGAAGACAATGAGCATGCTTGAGGACCAAAATTCTCAAACTTCAAACATGAAGCTATCTATATAGTACTGTGTTAGGTCCCTATATTACTAGTATAGTCCCTTATTGTTGTTAGGATAACCCCCTTATTGTTATTATTGTACCCTTGTAACCGCCATATTGTTATTATTGTGCCCTTAAATTATTATTGTTAGGTTGGCTAGGATTACATTGTGGCCCCACTAAGATTACATTATGGCCCCATGGACTCCTATATATAGAAAGGAGGTTTTGTAAATTGTATCATCCAAGAATTGTTCATTTATGTAATGTATTGGAGGTTGCCCCCTCAAATTGGCTTATTTCTAAGGCATTGATATCTCTTTTCTTCTATTTTTGGAGCTGGTTACACAACATTTGGTATCAGAGGTTTGGATTCTAGGGTTTCACTGCTCTAAATAGGTCATTGTGGCATTTTCGCTATAGATTTTTTTCTACGAAGGTTCAAAATCTAAAATTTTTAGGGTGTGAAACTGAAATCCTGAGGAAACGCATCAAGAAATTTCAGAGCTTGGTTCACAATATTTTCGGAGATATGATCTATGGAAGGTAGTGCTTTTTCAGGCTCCCGAATTTCATCTCAAAGAGGTGATCTTGGGAAAAGATTCATAACTCTCTCTTTGAGCATCAGATTGGAGTGCCGTCAAAGGTGGTCGCAAGTACACAGATTGTAGTTTCTTGGCTATCAATTTCATAGCCGAAAGATGAAACAATGACACGTGGAAAGTTGTACAAGTTCACTCTACTGAACCAGTCCATAATTAGTTCCTTGTGGGAGATTGGACACAACTTTGTCTTGGAGAATCCAAATCAGGTCATACTTTTGGCATTCAAAAGAGAATTTAGAGGGATACGTTGGTACCGAAATTTAGATATTGAAGTGCTACAATCATAGAAATAATCCAATTTCAATATTTAGCTCCTTAAAAGAAAGAAAAAGGTGTGTATTTTTTTTTCCGAATTGCATAAGTCATGTTTGAGGAATCAATTTGAATTGATTACAAGGGCATATTGTAGAATAGATATCAGTATTGGGTTCTAAAAGATGCCCCATAAAAGTAATTCAACACCCATTAAGCCTTCATAAGGCTCTACTATGACTCATGAAGATGAAGAATTGCAACATGATCTATCAAAATTACAAGAGCAAGTGCACCAAATTTCACTCTCGTAAAGAGCAAAAAAAAATGAAATGGAAGTTTTGAAGAAAGGTGTGGAAGCTAAGATGGATGGCATGGAAGCTGGCATGGAAGCTAAGATGGATGAAATGAAAGAAAACATGGAAAACATGAAGAATTATCTAAAAACAGACATGGAAGGTTTGACAAAGTTGATACAATAAATGTTTCATAATGGTGAAAAGATAGTAGAAGAAACTCATGATGAGAACAAAATAAATGTTAATTGTGATTTCATAAACTCTAATTTTGGCGGGAAGAACCACCATATTCCAAAAATGGATATGAGGAAGTTTGATAGAAAGGATCCTGTAACATGGATACTACAGATGGAGCAATATTTTGATCTCCATAACGTGCAAAACACACAAAAGGTACGCATTGCAACTTTACATTTAGAACAAAATACATTTGTATGGTATCAATGGCTTTGCTCCCGTAATAAAATTGTCACTTGGTCAATTTTTACGGAGGAAATGATAGCACATTATGAGGATACAAAGAGCAACACCTTCTTTACCCAATTGATAAATCTCAAACAAAAGGGTTTAGTGGGGCAGCACATTGAGGACTTCCATAAATTGAATATAAGGGTAACTGATCTTACAGAGGAACACAGGATTGATCTCTTCCTAGGCACTTTAAAGGATAACATCCAACATGAAGTTCGCGTTTTGGAACCTGATTCATTGGAGAAGGCATTCGGGTTGGCAAGAAAAGTTGAATGTAAAATTATGGCGACAAGGAAGCCTACCACTCAATTCTATAAAGAAGGAAGTGTTGCTACGCCTAGATTTCCACAACCTACAAGGTTGACACCACAACAATTGGAAGAAAAAAGAGAAAAAGGGCTTTGCTACAGTTGTGATAGAAAATACACTAAAGGTCATACGTGTGCTGAGAAGAAATTATTTTACATAGATTGTGAAGAGGAAGAAGAAAATGAACAAGAAGAGGATATACACTAGGAACCAGTCATAGAAGGGGAAGAAATGAATCCAACCATATCGTGTAATGCACTGGCAGGAATTTCCACTCGTCAAACTCTCAAGATAGAAGGACATATCAAGAACAAAAAGGTAATAGTGTTGATTGATTCAGGTAGCACTCATAATTTTATTCATTGTAAGGTAGCCAAGGAATTAAATGGTTTCCTATACCCAACACTAGAATGTCAAGTGATGGTTGCAAATGGGGGAACTATAAATTGCTCTGGAAAATGCCATAATATCAAGCTAACCATGGGGGAATATGTATTGACTAGTCCAATGCTTTCCATTCCTATGGGAGGTGCTGATGTTGTACTAGGAGTACAATGGTTACAATCTTTGGGGACGGTAGCTTTTAATTTTCAAGAACCTTAATTTTTTTCGGAAGGAAAGGAAGTCGAATTACGGGGTATTGCGGGGAATTCGGGAAAGATAATGAGCTCTAATGTCATGACAAAACTTATAAAGAAAGAAAAATGAGGCGTAATTGCACAATTATGCTCACTAGAAGTTCCAACATCAAAATCATCTATTTTTGCAGATCTCCAACAAGTCTTGGACAATCATTCCAAGCTGTTTGAAACTCCCAAAGGACTTGCACCTATTCGTGATCATGATCATGCTATTCTTTTGATTCCAGGAAGTGTTCCTCCAAACATCAGGCCTTATAGATATCCTTATGTCCAAAAGAGTGAAATTGAACGTAAAATTGCAGAAATGTTAGAGGTGAGTATAATTCAACCTAGTCAAAGTTCTTTCTCTGCTCCTGTAGCATTGGTACACAAGAAGGATGGATCATGGCGAATGTGTCCAGATTATAGGGAGCTCATTAAGCTCACCATTAAAGATAAATTTCCCATTCCTGTGATTGATGAATTATTGGATGAATTACATGGAGAAATTTATTTTACCGAGTTGGATCTTCGTTCAGAATATCATCAAATTAGAAGAAAGACTGAAGATATTCCAAAAACAGCATTTCAAACTCACGAGGGTCATTATGAATTTTTGGTCATGCCTTTTGGCCTTACCAATGCACCTTCTACATTTCAAGGGTTGATGAATTCCATTTTCAAACCCTTCCTTAGAAAATTTGTGCTAGTATTTTTTGATGATATACTAATCTACAACAGGTCTTGGAAGGATCATGTTGAACATGTTGAGAGGGTGCTCAAACTATTGCAGGAGAAACAATTACATGCAAAAACATCCAAATGTTTCTTTGGAGTACAAGAGGTGGAATATCTGGGTCATATTATATCTCACGAGGGTGTTAAAGTAGACCCTAACAAAATTAAAGACATTAAGGAATGGAAAGTCCCCAAGACAATAAAGCAGTTGCGAGGATTTCTCGGGTTAACAGGTTATTATCGCAAGTTTGTTAAGAATTATGGGAGAATAGCAGCATCTCTAACAACATTATTGAAGAAAGATGCATTTTCATGGACTCCTGAAGCAACTAAGGCCTTTGAACATCTTAAAGAGGCAATGTGCCTAGCACCGGTCTTAGCTATGCCATACTTCACAAAAACCTTTATTGTGGAATGTGATGCCTCAGGAAATGGAATTGGTGTTGTTTTAATGCAGGAAGGAAGACCCATTTCTTTTGAAAGTCGTCCAATCAAAGGAAAGTATTTACAGAAACCTATTTATGATAAGGAAATATTAGCAATACTGCATGCACTAAAGAAATGGCGAACTTACCTAATGGAAAGACACTTCAAGGTAAAAACTGATCATGATAGTCTTAAACACTTTTTGGAACAAAGACTATCTTCAGAAGAGCAGCAAAAATGGGTCACAAAGATGTTGGGTTATGACTTTGAAATAATCTACAAAAAAGGCAAGCTTAATGTTGTTGCAGATGCACTCTCAAGAAAGAATGAAGAGGTGGAAGCATTGCTTTGTGCCATTTCTATTATCCAACGAGATTGGATAACCGAAGCAAGAGATGAATGGAAGAAGGAAAAAGATGTATGGACACTCATTCAAAAGTTGCAGCAAGATCCTAGTACATCTGATACATTTAGTTGGAAAAATGATTCCTTATGGTACAAATATCTCTTATATCTTTGTAAGAATTCCCAACTAAAACAAAAGATTCTTCTGGAATTGCACACTTCTCCTTTAGGAGGACACTCAGGATTTTTAAAAACTTACCACAGGGTGAAGAAAGAATTTTTTTGGAATGGCCTTAAATCTGATATTCAAAAGTTTGTGGCGGAATGTTTGGTTTTCCAGCAGAATAAAGTTGAGACAATTAAGACCCCGGGACTTCTACAACCTTTATCCATTCCAAGTCAACGTTGGGATGAGATTTCAATGGATTTTATCACAGGTTTACCTAAGTCTGAAGGAAAGAGTGTCATCATGGTGGTAGTTGATAGACTTACCAAGTATGCACACTTTTGTGCATTATCTCATCCATTTAAAGCAAGTACGGTTGCTACTACATTTATGGACACAATTCAAAAGCTACATGGAAACCCAAGGGTTATTGTGAGCGACAGAGATCCCATTTTTACTGGAAATTTTTGGACGGAGTTATTTTATTGTTTGGGTACTCAATTAGCTCATAGCTCATCTTATCATCTTCAATCTGATGGTCAAACTGAGATAGTAAATAAATGTTTGGAAGGATATCTTCGTTGTTTTGTATCTGATAAACAAACACAATGGGTCAAGTGGTTACCTCTCGCTGAATGGTGGTATAACACTTCCTTCCATACTGCGGCAAAAATGACCCCATTTATGGCACTTTATGGATATCATCCACCATCCATCACATCATATTTAAGGGAAAATTCGAAGGTTCAAGCAGTGGAAGATCACATCGAGCATTAGTAAGAAGTTCTCCAACTCTTAAAGGATAACTTGAATTCGGCACAAAACCGAATGAAACAACAGGCAGGTCAACATCGCAGCAAGAGAAGTTTTGATTTAGGAGATTGGGTATTTTTATGGCTACAACCATGCAAACAAACGTCCCTCAAGAAAGATAAGAAGGATAATAAATTATTGCCAAAGTACTATGGTCCTTACAAGGTGTTGCAAAATATTGGTACTATGGCATACAAATTGGAGCTTCCTGCTTCTTCGCGAGTGCATCCAGTTTTACATGTTTCATGCTTAAAGAAGGTTATAGGTAAAAATATTCCAGTTCAAACAATATTTCCAGAACTTGATGAGGAAGGAAAAATTATATTGGAACCTAAAGCGATCACGGAAACAAGAACTCGACAGCTACGGAATCGATCAATTTCAAAGTATCTCATCATGTGGAAGAACTTACCCACTGAAGATTCTATATGGGAGGATGAGAATTTTATATAGAAGAACCCAGAGCTACTCAAGAATTGAGGACAACACTTTTTGAAGGAGAGGGGCATGTTAGGTCCCTATATTACTAGTATAGTCCCTTATTGTTGTTAGTGTAACCCCCTTATTGTTATTATTGTACCCTTGTAACCCCCATATTGTTATTATTGTGCCCTTAAATTATTATTGTTAGGTCGGCTAGGATTAAATTGTGGCCCCACTAGGATTACATTATGGCCCCATGGACTCCTATATATAGAAAGGAGGTTTTTTAAATTGTATCATCCAAGAATTGTTCATTTATGTAATGTATTGGAGGTAGCCCCCTCGAAGTGGCTTATTTATAAGGCATTGATATCTCTGTTCTTATATTTTTGGAGATGGTTACACAACATATTGTATCTGATTAGAATCTCCACTAATTTTGTCAAAAACATCAGATCAAGGAAAAGCATGCAGTTTTATTTGGTGTATGATAACCTCTCTTTTCCCACAAGAACTCTCTCATTAGCAGCTACAAACTATTTTATGATATTTTGTTGACGAATTTTTCAAGAAAAGTTTAGGTGTACTTTGGCAAGTAGAATACAGACATACTCTAAATGAACTTGAGTTTAGATCCATTGTTCAGAGCCAATTTGGGAAGAAGGTTAACGAATTCCACTAAGGAAATGAGAAAAATTAACACCTAAAGAGGCATGGATAGAAAACATACAATTGGAATTGGGGCATGGTAACCTCTGTTGTCTCATAAGAACTGTATCATTAGCAAGTGCAAAGCAGTGTTAAAGAAACCAATTATTAATCATCTAAGTAACAGGGCACAGCCCCCAGGGCCTCTATGTATATATCCCACATGATAGACATGAAAATGCTAGGATACATGTTCAAATACAAGCTGAGATTATATGACACACAAATCTATTGTGTGTGCATCTGGTAGAATCGTAAATAGAGAGAGAAACCAGAGCCAATGTCATTCTTCATTCTGCTTAAAAATATGTATTGATTCATAACACTGAATTTTCTTGCCATGCAATGCCTATGCTTGAACCGAGGTATAATGCTAAGTTGTGACCATCCCTTGTGCCTTCCTTTCAGTAATTTGGAGATCATCATCATATTCGAAGATTGCGACACCAACAGGGCCTGAAATAGATACTCTCTCTATTCAAGATACGAGCTCAAGAAATTATTATAGATGTACTCACTGTAGTATACACTCACTTTGAGTATACTCACACTCAGTCTAGTATGAATAAGAGGACACAACTCTAAAAAATAAATGATGTGCAAAAACTCAGTGGAAACCTTAGATAGAAGGTTTGAAAGTAACAATTCTGACAAAAGAATGATTTTCCTTGTTTCTAATCATTTAAGGATCATCTCCATGAGTTATTAGATTATTCAAAGTTTTTAAGGCTACGTAAAAACAATATAAGTGATATTTTCTACATGATTCGAGCTCCTATGATGCAAGTTTATTTGCATAAGGACTTGTGGCAATATATTAAAGTAATATGAATATACATGTAGAACATGGTGTACTATGACATGCAACTTAAATAAATAAGCATGAAAAATTAGAAGTGGCCCACATACATTTTTGGATCACACTGTATCTTCTTTCATAATCCCTATATCACATCACATCTCTATTAAGTTTGTATTACTATACTCATTGGCATCAAATTATATATAGTGGAATCACAGTGGCATCACTACAACTCATGTGGTATCGAATTTTATACAATATACTTTTGTGGCATCAAATTATATATAATGACATCAAAATGGCATCATTACAACATCTATGGAATTGAATTTTATATATTGACACACATGTCTATTATTCTAAGGCTTGATCATGTTTTGTGGCTTGCAATTTTGTCTAAGGATTTCTCATATCATTTTACTCATATTTCATTCATTTCTCACATTTGTTTCTATGGCTTAGAATTTATTATAGCAGCTCACATCATATTTCCCTATGGCTCGATTATATGGTGGCTCTCTTTTCTCCACATATAGATTGAAATCATAGTGAATTGTTTAATAACTTTCATTTGATGTCAACATGGCTCACTATAATGCATTGTGGCTCATTTCTACTCCTCAATGGCTCACATTGATTGAATGACTCACATAGTATTCATAGTGGCTCAAATTTTCTCTTTTTTTTGTGGTGATAAATTTTTGAAGCATTCATATATGTGGAAGTAGGAATAAATACATCTATGAAGATTACCTAAAGTCTGAAAATAATATTTTATCATAAATATGATCCTAGGTTTCTGTGATAACTCATATAGCTCTGAGGCTCACCTTGTATATACAATGCTTATATCATCACAATATCTCACATTTCATCCCGTGACATAAAGTTAAGATAGTGCTGGGAAACCACTTCAATCCTTCCTATTTTTTAAAAGAAGTGAAAACAACAACCAGAGTAACTATTGAACCTTAATAACGAAATAAAAAAGGTGAAATGAGCTTCATAAGATTCTTCAAGCCAACTGAAACCCAATAATCCTGAAAAATATAATTATGTAAATGTTAGTACAACTCCACATATCATAAACAAGAAGGAACCAACACCATACCTTAGTTGGATCAATGCTTCTTGCAGCCATAAAATCCTGATATTTTCCCGTAGAAGCATTGTAACGATATTTTGGATTATCACTGGAAAGAACCTAAAAAAGAAAAGAAATACAACATATAATTTAAATCTAGTGTACATTAAAAAGTGAATCCAATAAAAAAGTATAATAAAATTTATAGTTAGGTTGTCTCTCAATAAAGGTAATCAAATAAGCTTTAAAAGTAAGATTTAAAATGAGGAATCAAATAAGCTTTAAAAGTAATTAAGAAGTGTGGTAGGATTTTTTCCTGACCTTTTCAGCCACAACACTTCCATTCACTCCAGAATTCTTTGCAATCAATTTAAATGGCTAGCTGAAAGGCCGTTTAACAATGCCTGCACCAATCTGCAAGCACCAAAAAGGCCAACACAATTTAAATGCCGTGTAATAGAAAGTGGAAGAAGATAGAAGTAGGAACTTTGTGTGTAAACATATTTTTTCTTTCAAAGAATGTGTCATTCTACTATAAGACATATCTATGGGCCACACCCACTGTATTCGCTCCTGAATGACAAAGACAACTATCACACCTTTTTTTTCATCATTATCAAGTGTATCTCTTATTGCATCAACCTTTGAAGCAAGTCTGAAGAGACTACACCCGCCACCAACAACAATGCCTTCCTCAACAACTGTCTGTATACAGTAATGGATGTAAATTATTGAAACTTCCTCCAACATTTAAGCACAATAAAAAATATGAATCTATATGTAGAAGTTCAAATCCCAGATTACAAACAAAATATTATTTTTAAGTTCCCTCTCAAATAGATACAATTCAATGATGAATTTATTATGTGTCCATTATACCCACTGTATGATATAATAGAAACTTCATGCATGAAAGGATTCAATAAGCAGTCATTATTGACCTCTATTTCACATCACAACATGTTTTCGCAAATTAACATCAAATTCCATAATTGACTATGCACAAGGTTTTACATGCATACCTTTGTTTCATTCAAGGCATATTCCACTCTTAACTCATTTTCCTTCAACTCTCTCTCCGCTTGTTCTCCCACCTATCAATATTTATGAACACTATCATATACCCTCCATTCTTAATCTAGACAAAACTATCATATACCCTTCACATCACTATGTATGATAGTTTCATTGGGTGGTATTTCAATTGAGCAAGTGACACATAGGTCAAAATCAATTTGAAATGATATGCATGTCTTGAGACGATATATGTGGGAGGCTGCATAGTACAGCTCACCAAGTTGGACCACACAGACACTAGCCTCTAGGACAACTTGACTTCACATGTGGATGATTATTATGATGTGACATGATTGGCCTATTCCATATGGAACATTGCAATATTCAAACTTTTGGAAAATTCACATATATATGTTTGATATTCTGAGGTATGTGAGACAAGTGATGGATATGTTATAAGAGATATGATTCTAGAAAGAACTAAGCATCATCTTAATCATAGAGAATGACAAATATACATAGAAGTAGTGAAAAAAATTCTAAAAAAGATGGTTGATATCACCATATGATATATGTCATGGGAGAGTTAGCTAAAATATTTTATTTTTGACATTGAAGCCTACCAAATGTCAGCCTTGGACATGATCGAGATAGGAGATGGCCAAGCTAATAGCCTTGCCATCTTGGAACGATCTTGACTAGTTGAGTTAGTTGGTGATTCCATTAGATGTTGTATATGTTGAGGAGAACACTTCCTAGAATACTATGAAAATAAGGCGACTTTATTAAATGATTTATTCACTCGTAACAAGGTTGGTTAGAATTTTTTAGAGAGTAATATGGAAGACCAACATTAACCACAAGCTTTGCAAATGGTTATGTCATGCCAAGAATTCTTAATGAGTGAAGCAAAGGAGGGATATGCACAACACATTAAGAATAAAACATAGAATTACTGACAATATGTTGCAACAATAATAGGGTTATCCAACATTCTTACAAGGAGATGTAAATCAATCGAGTGCTTCCTTGGCTACTAGAAAGACATCACAGAAACCTATAACATTGGAAAGTTTGTTACAAGGACTCCTTGGAAAAGAAGAATCATCTCAAGGGAATAAAAATAAATTTTCTCTAGGAATGCTTGTTATAGAAGAGGATTCCAAACCTTGGTGGGAATTTTGTGGAATGGAATTTCTCTTGGAGTACATCCATGAGGAAGACAAAATAATGAAAAAATGGCAAAAATACCTAAGAGAAGAAGAAAAGGAGAAACCTTTTGAAAAGATATAGAACTCTGTAAAATAAAATTTCTTCCACAACAAATAGCCAAGGTGTGACTCCTAAAATGATCACGTTAGGTAAGAAACTAATCTCATTAAAAATGTTCTTTTGAGGATTTTCATTCCACAAGCTATCATATCCAAGAATATAACATGAATACACTATATTTTATACTTTTGTTAATGTCATCTTCACTATAAGGTTTCTATTGGGCCTCTAGAGTAACCCATTAATTCCTAAACATTGTTACTCTTCTCATTCGATTTTTCTCATTTACGACATCAACAATTTCACTATTGTTCACCATTTCATCATTACCTCGTCCTCTTGGTCTCCCCTTGTTAAAAAAATTCCAATTCTTTTCATTTTCTTTCGATTCAAACCCATGTGCCCTAAAAATAGGACTTATATACCAGATGTACTATTGTGATAATAGAGTCTCCTAGATGGCTACCTCTGTTCATGGGGAATCTTACACTTGAAATAATCCTAAATATATCAAAACGAAAAGAAAAAATGATAGCAACATTGAGTAGCATACCGTTATAGGAGGTTAAGGCTGCATATTTTTCCCAAGTGGACTAAGAGATGTAGTCCGTGAAACCACTAATGGAAATGGATTACTTGTGGGAGGCCTATATTGACTGTCCGAAATTACTGGCCCATCAAGCGAAGAAGAAACAATCATGATACCATCAAGGTTTGTAGGAAAAATACCCTTTCCATATCCACCATTAGATGTCAATAAATGCATTGGATAGCTAGGTATTAGACCCAAGGGAACACCATTAGTATTCCATTATGAATATTTCCATTTGTGTTGTCTATCGTTACCTGATCAGAAGCTATGGATGTTGCCACTTCTCCCTGTGGTGGGGAAGGAGCCAAATAATTAACATACTATGAAGTTGATCTAGAGCGTGTTGAAAATTATGAGGTAGTAACTATCGTGAAAAAGTCGTATTGTAATAAGATAATGAAAGTGATCCCTCATAAAACCCCCCTGAATAGTGATCAAGAAATAATTTTGACCTGGGAGATGATAGAGCATGACATAATAAAGGAATGGGGCAATCCAGAAGAAGAAAAACCAATTTTTGAAGTGGATAATTTTATGGATTGAAATTACAACATTGGCATAGACATAATGTTTGTGAGCAGTCCATGGTTATGTTCAGCCCAACAACAACACTTGTTGATATCAAAAACATGGTATATAATGATATATATGTATATGGTTTGAAAAATGAATAATATGACACAGATATGATTTCCTGTGGTGATGTAGACCCCACTATTTTAAATGAAAATTTCACAAGCTTGGAGGATAAGAACTATGTTCCTAACTCCTTTGAAAACGAACTTGCATACCAACACATCCGTTAAAGAGAGTGTATTATAGGTTTGGCCATCCTCAATCTGGAAGATGAAGAAAATATGCCAACAACCACAACAACCAACACCAAATTTTCTTATGATAAGAGGTCAATTAACAGACAAAGATGCATTTCATTTTTTCTTTGATATCTTGGAAGTTGATTTTGATGATTTGAAAGGGTATTTAGAAGTCAGGAAATTAAACACTGACTGTTGTGATCCTTCTAGTGAGGATAACATCAATGTACAAGTCAACAATTAGTTCTTACATTTTATATTTGGTGACCTTTCTATGTATGATTATGAATATCTTTGTAGTGGGGAAAAGTTTCTAGACAACCTATTCTTAAATCTGCATCATCAATCTTATAGGGCACAAATACACTCTTATGCTTCAGTTGATGAAGAGGAAGTGAGGTCATAAAATTATAATCTAATATTGGTATTGTTCATTAAAGTTGACTATAAAAACTTTGGTAATACTCAAATATGAACAATTGTCTAACAAGCTAATTATGACAATACATCAGCCACGTAGCAAGTTTTTTCATATGTTCCACGAAAATACATCAACCATGTAGCAGGCTTTAATATGTTTGACAGACGCTTGGTGTTATCATAGGGAAATCCTATTTTCTCAGGTCAAGAAAGAGATGCTATGGGATATTTTGAGAGTTTAAAAAATATATTTAAAAAAAAAATTACATGACACCATTCTAATAAAGCTCATACAGTATAAATCTTAAGCCAAAAAATAAAACTATAAATAGGAAAGTAATTGTTAATTCCATCATATATTATCACTTACATTTCCATGCAGAGCATAAAAAAAGGGACCACATCATTACTAAGTTTAAAGCATAATAAAATAACAAGTTTAGATGAAATGAGGCAACATACCTAGAAAGTTAAAGGACTAGTGTGCTTAGTGACCAAAAAATTCGTCAAATTGACAAAATATGTTAGGGCCAAAATGAAAATAAGTTACTATATGATTCCCACATATTCCCTTGCAAGTGTGATAGCTATCTCAAGCACATCAGGTTCCATTAAGAATGTTGCAGGTAGCAGAAGTACTACTGCAATGGGAGCCATATAAAGAAGAAGGTTCATAGAGTTCAACTTCCCCTTGGAATTTAGAAACATCAATAAACAAAAATTAAATATCATTTGTTTGAATTTTAGAATGTAAATTATCATAACACTTTGAAGTGTCATAATATCTGACATGTCAACTACTTCTCGGGATCATCTTTGAGGTAATGGTTTATCACATCTTTCCATATTCACTTTTAAATTGCTTAATGTTGTGTTACAGAAATATGTATTTTGATCAAAATCATGTTTTTACATTAATTATTTATTAGTAGGAAATCTGATGAAATGGCCGAGTGGCAGTACCTAAACTTCACTGTGTGCTCTATAAACTTATAAATATAACTTAAGTTTCTCATAGCTCTCAATAGGTGGTGTGCATTTTTCATATCGTATGAAATACTATGATACTTTTATAGGAAGATGAGCCTTACTTCTTTTATCTTTTCTTATAGCATTCTAGTTCTAGTTCTAATTTACATATACTCTCAATAGTCTCATTTCAATTCTACTCACAATATTACTCAAAGAAAAAGGTTTACTCAAAGAAAAAGGTTTGAAGCACTCGACTATTACTTAAGGTAGTTATTTCAATCAACACAACCATATTTAGCCAAAGCCAACTTGATTGTGCATTTCTCTTACATTTTCAATTGATCAATAGAACAAAATTTCACAATCCTTGAAAATGGACCAAATGTTTTCCATGGGAAATACATTTTACAGTAAATTACAGTATCTCTTTCAATCATACAAAACTTTGTTCATCAAATTGTAAATCATTATCAAGGAGAATCATAACACTCTTCAAATTTCTTCCAATATCACCCCATTTTAGGTAACTCCTGTAGTTTCCAAATACAATACTATTGTAAAGACATCTAATACAAAAAAAAAAACAGTGGGAAAATTCAATTTTACAATTTAATTACTGATATTTAATAACAATAACTCAATAAGACTGACTGGAGAGAAGGGTTTCATGTAGAATTAAAAAAAAACTAGATGACACTTTAACAAGATACCCTTCTGAAATATGCAGAAGCCCTTGAAGCACGAACTTGAAGTCTCTCATAGTAGTTTCCATAATGCACATTATAAATCCATATAAATGAAAACTCAGCTCACCCTTGAAAATCCAAAAGAACAAAATGACCATAATTAATGTAATAGTTATTTCATTCATGGAAAAAGAGAACACACCATAGAACTTACATCATCAGGCCAAAAATTTAGCATGAAAATTGCCTCTTCCAACATAGCCGTGAATTTCCAACCCAAAACCAGACATAAAAGTCAGCATGGGGGCATAGAATAACCCTACTAACAGTTGTGTATAGAGGAATAAAGATAAATGATATACTCCTTGGATTTTCAATCATGGAAAATTTTAGGGACTAATATTCGCAAGTGGGCTAATTTTCCATGGTTTTTCCAAAAAAAAGATTCCTCAATTCCCATTTTTTTATAAAAATGTTTCACCCAAATTTTACAATATAAAATTATTTTACGTTTAAAATCGCCAAAGTTATATGGAAAATATATATAATATCATTATAAATTTTAATATTTTTACAAATACATCAATAAATATTTTATAGTTCGCATATTAGGCACTAGTAAGATTCACCAATTTTTTAAACTTCAAGATAATTTTCCATCCTTAAAATTATCCCTGTTGTCAATCCACTTCTAAATGTAGATCTTGTCTATCATCTAGAGGGCATCAAGCTCAATGGTAGAGCTGCTTGCTAACAACGGGTAGGTCTTGCCTTTGATTCCTTGCTTGTTAATTTTTTCACATGATATTGGAGCTATAGTCGTGCCTAAGAATTCCATATGGTTGTGTACATAGACATGTATAAACGATATACTTCTTGGAATGTAAATCCGCTCTTGAATGTAGATCTTACCTGTTATCAAGAGGGAATCTAGCTCAATGGTGGAGTAGCCTACCAGCCAGGGGAAGTTCCCGCCTTTGATTCCTTGTTTAGCTTTTCAACAAGGTATCTGAGTTATGGTTGTGCCCACTAATTCCCTATCCCTATATGAATGACTTACGTGGAAGCAGAGTGTGTATTATAATTAAAGTGTCAGTCCAAACCTGAACATGGGCATTCCTATCATCAAAAGGTTATGTACCTCAGTGGTTAGAGAAATACAGTGGTCAAGGGTAGGGATTGGGTTCAACTCCTCACCTATCTATTTATTTTATTCTTATCCTATTTAGTTTCTCCATGTAACATCTAAGTAATGGTTGTGACTAGGATTTCCTTACACTAAGGTTTGAAATTTCAATGTGGATTGAAGGGGAATGTTGGAGTGGTAATTCACACCTGAACATATATGATATCCATCATCAAATGGGCATATACCTTAGTATCAGAGGAAAACATGAGCAAGGGGCAAGTCCTAGGTTTGATTCCTAATTTTTTCTACTTTCCAATATGTTATTAAAGCCATGTTTGTAGCTAGGAATACCCTATCCCTAGGTCTAAATGTTTGTTTTAAATTGACTAGGGGTGACATAAAAAAGAGTGTATGTGGCTCAGTGGCAGAGTATCCCTTTCGTTAGGTACAAGTCCTAGATTATATACCTAGGTTGTATAGTTTTTCAACATGTTATCGAAACCATCATTGTAACTAGGGATTCCCTATCCTTGGGTATGAATGACTGATATGGATTGTTAGGGGGTGTAGAAGTATTAATCATAGTTTTCAAAATAAGAAATAGTAATTGAACCAGTCCACCTATCATACATGTTTTTAAAATGGAACTGGTAAAAGCAGACTGTCAGATCTTAATGAATGGGTTTTAAAAAAAACATGAAATAATTATTTTTTAATGAAAAGAATCATTTTTAATATTTCAAACCATGATTCCAAACAATTAGAGGAAAACTATGGAAATTTTATTCACCTATACACCATGTAAGGGTGAATATATCAACCCATCACTGAGTGCAATGCATATTAGCAACAAAAATACATAATCAATTGTTGATTATTCAAATGCTGATTAGCAAGCACAATTGTCTGCAACCCATAGTAACTTCCAATGATAAATGATATTAATTTATCACACCCTAGAACATCATTAAGTAAATACACATAAAGAATTAAACTGTAAACACAACAAAAACAGTAAATATCACAATAGAATAGTCATCCACAGTAGACACCAATATTTTCCCTGGGAAACCTGAAATAAGGAGAAAACCCAACAATATTTTATATGAGAAATTGTTTTGTTTAGAAAATTTCAATCAGATAATTTTCAAGTCAAACTTAGTCAACCCAGACCAAAATTACATTTCTGGTCAAACCTGGTCAACCAAACCTCAAAAATTCTATGGTGACTGTGCAAAACTTCTAGTTAGCAAACACTTGGACTTCGGCTAGCCCTTAGGGTCAGGTCAACATGTTGCTAATATTCTGCCCTAACGTGGAATATCAATATATAATATGGATTTACTCGGTTAGAAGCACTGCCCATATATATTATATTAGGATCATATAATTTTTACCCAAAACTATGAGACTGGTCTAGAAAGGTCCTTGGATCATTCTCATATTTCCAATCAGTGATGTCAAGGAGCTCAACAAGTAGCCTGTAGAGAGTGCTCAGTCTTATCCAAACTTCACTACACTGGAAATGGTCCTAGTAACTAGTTCACTTGATTGAAATTTTAACTTTCATTTAGATCTTTAGACAATCCAAGGACTGAGAGAGAGAAATATAATGAGGTTGAATAAAGATTTTTTTATTTAGTATTTAATCTTCACTTATTTAACCCTTTAGATTTTCTATAGACAAACATGGGAAATTAATTCATTTAGGATTTCCAATGATTCGATGTTTGCAATGACCATTTATAGATGATTCTTGGGAAGTTAAGCATGAAGTGGGGTAGCTCCTTTTTCGTAAATGGTTTGGAGGAATAGGAAGTGGGTGGAAAATGTTACTATATGAAATGCATATGGGGAAATGCCTAAACATGTCACATGGTAGCATAACATGACCATCATAGATGACACTTTTCAAAGATAAAACCATGTCCTAGATGGTATGAAACAAATAAAAAACAAATTGGAGTGACTATGAAGTGTCGTAAGTCCTACCTTGGTAAACACCATTTTCATCAATCAATAAAGATCAAACAACCTTCAATTGAATAAGTGTGCAACAGTTGATCATGATAATTTCATTACTGCAACCATCTAATTTGATGAATCATTTTGGTGCTTCATGGTTGATCCAACAAGGAGTATCCTTATCAAGGTTTAAGGATAAAACGAGTATCCCTATCTATATGAACAAAGGTCAATTTTGAGGAATAAGAATCAAGTCAACATCATACACCCTTTGAGGTGCCTCTTCATGTAGTTAGCACTTCTGGGGTAACATTGTGGCCCCTAATTGGGGACATGTATTCCTATGCAATAGTGTATGTGAACTATATAATCTTAGTAAAATTATTACCTACAAACATTTAACTCAAAGAGAGAATTAGTGGTGGGACTCTTCCATTCCAATAAAAACTACTTTGAAAAATTAAAATGCTCACAAATCAAAGCACACAATCAACTAGCCAACAATGTATCAATCAAACTATACATAGGAAGCATACAATGAGTATAATGCACATTGAATTCAAGATGATTTGTCAACTAAGTTAATTACAAAAGGACTTATTTATGTTTTAAAAAATAAAATTTCGAGAACCTCGAGCACATCAATCCTATATAGTAAAATCTCTCAGCTACTGTAACCATTCAATGAGGGTTCTTAGAAGTAAAAATAAATTTAGAACCAAAACTACAATAGAGGAATAAGGGTTTGAAACGTGTATAATCAGGATGCTTCTATGGTGGATCCAATTATTGGATATTTATAGGATATACTCCAATCTTCATGCATGATATGGAGTCTACAAAGACTAGCATATCGAAAACCTGAGTACAACTAAATAAAACCCCATTATTCATGGGAAAAAATAAGTATTCTATCCAAACATTTATGCCACTAATTTTATTAGAATCCAAGAAGGGAACTCCATTCATCCTTTACTCATACCCCTCAAAACATTTACTTGAATGCCCCTATTACGTTCATGCTCATATTTAGTTTCATAAATAGGATCCATTTTTTAAGGGATGATAAAGGTCTAGATCAAAGTTGCGGGTTTGTGGAGAACTCATATCTTTGTGGCCTAACTCCACAGGAGTTTTTTTCCACACAATGGGAGGAAAGAAGGTTTTATAGATACTGCTGTGAAGACTTCAGAAATAGGGTACATATAGAGGCATATTATAAAATCTATGGAGGATATCATGGTGAAATATGGCAGGACAGTCAGGAACTCACTTGGTGATGTTATTCAATTTCTATATGGTGAAGATGGTATGGATGTTGTTTGGATTGAGTCACATAACCTTGAATCTCTGAAGATGAAAAAGAAAGATTTTGAAAATGCTTATAAATATGAACTTGATCATGAAAATTGGAATCCTAGTTACATGTTACTAGACCATGTGGAAGATTTGAAAACAATCTAAGAGTTCCAAAATGTTTTTCATGTAGAAATGCAAAAACTAGAGTCATATGGATGACAACTAGGCACGAATATTGTCACCAGTAGAGATAACGCGTGGCCTCTACCTGTAAATCTTAAGAGGCTCACCTGGAGCAGCCAAAAGACATTCAAAATTGATATGAGAAAACCATCAGATATGCATCCCATGGAGATTGTAGAAGAAACTGATAGGCTTCACAAAAGACTTAAGGTTTTTCATAGGGATGACCCCATCAGTATTGAAGCACAGAAGAATGCCACTCTATTTTTCAACATTCTGCTTTGAAGTACATTTGATTGTAAGCGAGTGCTGAAGGAGTACCACCTTACAAGAGAAGAATTTGAATGGGTAATTGGTGAGATAGAATCTTGTTCTCCATAATCCTTAGTTTCCTTAGGTGAGATGATTTCTTGGGTTGCAACGCAATCCATTGGGGAACCAGCTACTCATATGACAATGACTACTTTCCATTATGTTGGTGTGAGTGGAAAAAATGTTACTCTCGGCGTCCCGGGGCCAAGGGAAATCATAAATGTGTCAAAGAATATTAAAACTCCATCATTTTCTGTGTACCTAAAACCTGAGGTTAGCACGACAAAGGAAAGGGCCAAAAATGTGTTGTGTGTTTTAGAGTACACAACCTTGAAAAGTGTTACAAAGGCTACTGAAGTGTGGTATGATTCAAATCTAATGAGTGCTATCATTGAGGAGGATGTTGACTTTGTCAAATCCTGTTATGAAATGCCAGATGAGGATATTGCACTAGAAAAAATATCTCCATGGCTGCTCCGTATATAATTGAACAGAGAGATGATGGTTGATAAAAAATTGAGTATGGAAGACATTGTGTAAAAGATTAACCTTGAGTTTGATGATGATTTTAGATGAATTTTTAATGAAAATAATGCAGAAAAACTTATTTTATGTTTATGTATTATGAATGAAGAAGGTCATAAAGGAGAGGTGCAAAACAAAAATTCTAAAGATGATGTGTTTTTGAAAAAAATTGAAAGTAACATGCTTATAGAAATGGCTCTAAGGAGAATTACAGATGTCAATAAAGTGTTTATCATGTCTAAAAAAATCAACAAGTTTGACAAGAATGATGGATTTCGGATTGAGACAGAATGGATGCTAGACATAGAAGGTGTCAATATGTTAGATGTGATGTGCCATGAAGATGTGGATGCTACTAGGAAAACTAAATCACTTGATTGACGTTATTGAAGTGCTTGGAATTGAGGCTATGAGGAAGGCTCTTTTGGATGAGTTTCCAGTTGGGATATATTTTGATGGGTCATATATGAACTACAGGCATCTAGCCATTCTATGTGACACAATGACATATCAAGGTCATTTGATGGCTTTACTCGACATCGTATCAATTGCAATGACACAGGACCAATGATGAGATGTTCATTTGAGGATATTGTGGATATCATTTTGGATGTTGCTGCATTCGCTAAAGAAGACCCTCTTAGCGGTGTTACAGAAAACATCATGCTTGGCCAATTGGCTCTTATTGGTACTGATAATTCTACCTTGTATTTTAATAACAAGATGTTGCAACAGACAATTGCACTCCAACTACCTAGCTATATGGAAGGTTTAGACTTTGGCATGTCACCAAATTGGTCTCCTATTACAGGAACACCATACCATGATGCCATGATGTCACCAAATTATTTTCTCAATCCCAAACTAACATTTGATGGGGACATGACTATAGCATCATTCTTCCTGAACATAGTCGAAACTAGAAGAATGCATGCTGCCAAGTCAAAATATGATGTGAACCACCAATATGGTGCTAAAACCATACACGAATGTGTTATTTATTCACATTAAACTTCAATTCATGAACTGTGGTATATTTCAAAATATTAATAGTATAAAAAAAAAGGTTTCAATGTTTAAAAGCATGTTCAAAATTACAATCAAATAGAGGAAAAAACACATACAGAAAACCATATCATAATCGTGAACAAGCTTCATCTTGAATTATGAAGTGTAAAGGAACTTACAAAATGTGATGCTACGAACTTGGTCAAGCGCACAAGAAAAAATATCCTGGACATGACCCTAGTTGACAAGTTGTATAGCTCATGATGCAAGAGGATTTGTACCTACACTGTCAAGTCATTCAAAATCCATAAATATCTATAAAATAAATACAAGTAATATTTTTAGTATTTTTTACTCTAAGATGCATTCTTATGATAATGTTAGAACATATGTCGACAATGTCAAAACATACTTAAATAAGTTCCTCTTCATTTCAAGAACAATTTATTGGAGTCTCCTGAACTTAGAACAAGCCTCCCACGATCTGAAAGAGTAGCAACTAAGTCAAAAGTGAAGTTTTTGCTGCTACGTTGGATCGAGGGAGGTTTGCTCCGAGATTAAATCACTTCAATAAACTATTATCTACTAAAAAAGGCCAACCACATGAAGGTGGAAGCTCTTATGGCCCCTCCCCCCTCTCACATCACTCTCAATTCCTCAATACCAAATCTATATTTCATTTTTTACGAACATGAGCACAAAAAAGAATACTCAATTACCAATTAAAAAGAAATGCAACAAAAAGTACGCAAGAAAACATTGAAAGTGTATGGCATAGAATTAGTATTCTAAATGAGTTTTTATATAACACAAAAATGTTTCCAAGTATGGTACGTCATTCATTATCTGTCTTATAAGAATACAGTATTTTACATAATCAAATTTTATTTTTCTTCTTCATATTTCTAAATCCCATAACTACGTCATCAACATCATTGCTCTCTAATTTTGTTTCATGCCTTTCCTACATAGCTTACCTAGTTGGGTACTCATGATGTCTAGTCTCATGCAGTGACGAGGCATCGCCTACAAAAACAAATAATATTAAGTTTAAATTGCTAGTTTTTAAATATCATTGAATTAGTTTGATAATATTAATAAAAAAAATCGCAATGACATTATTTACCTAGTGCACCAGTTGTCACCATCGAAATATTTGCCCCGTGTTCCTCTCCGATGGTAGGATGCTCAAGTACAACATTCTTTGTTATTTAAACAAAAATTGGTATAAGTACACAACCCTCAATGTATAATTATAAAAAATTATAAATAGAAATTAATTACCATCGTGGGCCTCATTGATAATAGCATTGTCAGCCTAGTCCCACTGGAATGATCAGGAGGCACGCGAGGACTATGTTCTGGGAATATTTCACTTTCAACGCACTAATTTACAACAGGGTTATTTGGCTCATTTAAATTATTGGTCCCCTAATTTAAACAAAGTTGTTAGAAATTAAATGTATGGACAAAAAAAACATATTGAAAGGTTAACATCTTACCTTATCAGTCATTCTAGATCTTGGGACATGTCCCAAGATTTTATGACATTCAACTACAACTTGATAGCCATAATGAAAAATAAATCTCTTTGTCTTCCTTTGTGGTTTCTGTTCCAAAGTCATCACCCTACATTACATATGATTGTGTATTTTCATTAGAGAACCTTTCAGGTCTAAAATGAGCCTCCTAAGAAAACCGTACAACCAAAATAAACTTTATAAGCACCAATAGGATTCAAGATGATGATGTCAATCATAGGAGATGATTAACCATTTTTGGGGTAAAAAAGTAAAAATATTAAAAAATAATAAAATAATAAAACTACATTTTCAACTTGTATCTTCATCTTATATCCATAAGTTTTTACTCAAATTTCAAGTGGGATTACTCGTTGAATGCAAAATTTTATTCTTCATCCAAGGAGTACCCATGTTGTATACTTTCGATGGACCCTGCTACATAAAGAATGAGAAATACATGAAAAAATGTGATTTCAATCACGTTTTTCATGTATTTATCATTTTTCATGTAGCAAGGTCTCTCGAAAGTATGCAACATGGGTACTCGTTGGATGAAGAATCAAATTATGCATCCAAAAAGTCTTCCTGTTGGAAATTTGAGTAAACACATAAGGAGATAAGTTGAAAATACAAGTTGAAAAGGTATTTTTTTCTTTTATCCCTCTAAAATTTAATGATGGAATCTAATATTATTTTATTATTTTCAATGTTATTTTAAAATTTCCTTAGGAGGCCCATTTTAGACCTCAAAATTCCTCTAATGTAATGTTATTTTATGGGATTACAAAAATGTTGGAAGATGATACAATTAATAAGATGTTTAGCTACTTACAATTCTTGTGGCTAGTTTCAAGTAGCCGCCCTGGCATATATTGTGATGGCCTTGTTTGTCAATCCTAGCTTTGGTTTCCTTCGAGGTGTTAGACAACTTATCATCAACATCTTGAAGTTATTATGTAGCACACTTTTAATTTAGACATAGAGAAAATTAAAGCCATTGAATTAAATTTGTAATTTACCGTGTGGGTCCAGTTAGAATTTTTCCTTTTTTCTTTGCCTTTTTCTCTTTTCTGTCCTCTATGAGTGCTCTCCACTCCCTCTCTGGAGTTTTGAGAGGATGCTCGTATCGAGAGTTATTTTTCAAGTAAGTCCTATAGGTGGCCCACGTATGTTTAAGATATTTTCCAACTTCTCGGGCGACTTTTGTTCTATCAAATGTGCCCGCCCCCAAAAGGCCTTCTAGATAATCTAGAAGTTCTTTGTTCAGGTTGGTATTATGGGAATTCCACCTTTTGTGTATGGTTGGGCCAAAAATTATGAACTCCTTTCTCTCCAAGGCCCTAAAGAAATCATTGTTTCCTACACATAAAAAGATATTATCATTAATTTAAAAATAATAATCATGATAAAATATGTTTAGATAGAGTACATGAAACAGTTAAAATATTAAAACTTACCTGGGAGTTGTACTTTCTTTATAGGAAGACCTTTATTGTTCACCAAAAACGTGCCTGGAATGGTCTTCATGGAGGTGACACATGTAGCTCCAGGAAATAAAATCATAAAGTTGGTCATATCACCCTCATCACTACCACCACTTTCAACGGTTGGCCGTGTCTTCTTGAGGGTGTGTTTCTTCCCTGCTACCTAAAGGCATACGAGGTGTATGAGGGGGTTTCCCAGGGATATTTTGCCTTTATCTCCCACTACCACCAACACCAATTACAATAGGTTGCATAAAACACTACATACAAAAGAATTTTTTTGTTATTTTAGTTAATGTAAAAGTTATAAATCAACATATCATAATTGATCTTATGCATAAAAATAAAAATATCCTTTTGATTTTTTTTTATTACATCATATGTCTGAATCTGGGCCATAACATGTACTATCCTTTGTTCTATTTCAAGTGTTTGAGGTACAATGTATACCAAAATCTCAAGTTCCTTGTTTGTGTTTTCAATCTTTTTTTGTAGTAAAACAACCGGACCTAGGGATGAATATAAATATTCCTCGTTGATGGAATCATGATGTGCACCATGGTCAGGCGTATGCATAGTTGAACAAAATTAACATTATTTCAATTATGTAAAGAATTAAAATACCTGAAGATAGAGCAAGGTTGGCACTTTACATGTTCTTCGTCTAGCCCTTTCCGCGATCATCCTGCCACATTATAAAATAATAAGAACCATAAAAAAAAAAATCAAAGATAATGAAACTAATCTGAAAGCGAAAATTTTATTTGTTTACCTGTCCTAAGGTTTTTCCTATTCCACGAGCAGTTTTCCACATTGCAATAAAATTAGAAATGTGAAAACTTGAAAACAATATCTAACTTGAAAACAAAAAATGCAAACTGAAATAATTTCTAAATTTACCTTTCTAATACATAAAATTTTTGCATTAACGAGTCCAACTTCACCATAAAATGACATTCAAGTTTTAAGAGAACAAATAATAAATCATAAATATTAAGACATTGTCTTATCTAAGTTTTCAAATCAGCATACAACACAACAAGCTAGAGGTGCATTTATAAGGAGGGGAAACCAATATCACCACTCCTTAGCTCCACGATGTATGATTCTTGAAGTACAATTTTATTGTTTTGTTATGATATGTAATATGTGTTTCCAAAAAACATTATTCATTATATGGATTTTATCTGTATAGATATCAAATTTAAAAATTTAAAAAGTTCACTAAAAAAGTTCTAAAAAATCTCACCCTCTCTCTTAAATAGATTAAGGAAGAATTAGCAAAATATATGTGACTTCACCATGTCATCTATCTTATCAGAATATTGGTAGCAACTCGAATAAGGATCACACTCTTTCTTATGAAATATGATAGTTTAGAAACTTACAACCTCACAATAACAAGAGAGAAACAAACCACATTATCACGATGTGCTATATTTCCCTAGACAAACCCGAATTTCAGATATTCATTAACTCACATATTACAAAGAAACCAAAAAAATTTATCTCATAAGAGATATGTACGTATATTAAACTTGAATGAAACCAGAAACATCCCACCTGTGATTTGAGGAGGGGACTTGATATTCAAAGAACCATCAGGAAGAACATGCGATGCCAATTCCAATTTAATGAGGAAAGAAAGCATGTTTTTGTATCTGGGCAACCATGAAAAGAAATCTGGATAGATATCTCAGTGTAGGCAAGAAAACTTGATTCACTGCCTTTATTTTTATTGTATCACTTAACATCTTATAGGCATAGAAAAAAAAAAAATCTGGGATCCCTCATACAAAATGTGGGCCAAGAAAATCCAATTCCATTGTGTTATATTTTAATGCAGCTTTTAGTAGCATTAGGCATGGAATACGCCTGAACACTCAGAATCGTTAACAAAAATTGTAAAAGTTACAACTGAAGGTTTGGAAGCCTAACCCAACTTGTAATAGATGATAGTAGAATCTCCGAGGAGAGGGATTGAAATATTTTTGCACATGTGCCTCACAATTTTCTAACGTGTCTCTTCGCAACTACGATATGGATAGGGGTAGGCCATATCCTTAACATGAGCGTATCATGGGATAGGTCCTCTATTTATCCCTACCTTACACTTTCATTTCGGTGATATAAGTCATACAAATCACTATCGTTCTATGTCATATGGGGCATATGGAGAGCGAGAAACACAACTGTCATATGGGGATATTGAAAGCGAGAAAAGTTGTTATATTTGACCACACTATTAAACATGTGAGGATAACCTCCATTAAGGTTGTGGTATTCTTTAAAGAGAGGTCCTATTAAGGAGAATATGACAAAGAGAAACTTGTCTAAATTTTTGAGGTCTGGAAACTACTTTTCTTTCAAATGGTTTAGTGGCAAAGGATCCAACTCGAGAGCTGAGCTCCTTGCTATGTGGGGAATTCTCTTTTGTGCCAGATATATGGAAATATCAGAGATTGTTGTCTATGGTGATTCAAAACTGATTGTTGAGTGGGAAGACTAGAGACATGCTTTAGAGGCTCCGACACTTATGAATTGGATGGAAGGTGCCAGGTCATTGATGATATCCTTTAATAGATTATCTATCTAACACGTAATCAGGGAACAAAATCATTTGGCTGATAAACTATCAAAATATGGTTGTAGCGAGTTGTCGATTTTGATTAGATACTTTATTTTTTAGAATGAAATGTTTCATAGATTAGGGATTATCAGAATCTGAAGTGTTTCACTAGATTTTAGTGTCTTTTTTAGGCTTATTATGTATTTGATCCTCTGTTTGATATGATTTTTTTTCGTGTTTTAGTTGGCCATGATTTTATACGGATATAGTAGATATGGAAGGCTCATTGTAATAGAGGTGTTGAATGATGTTGCTGGGGTTTCCAATTTTGGTTGTCTTTTTCTCAAGTTTATAGAAGAAGTTGTATACAAATGTAAGATTTCTCATTTTAATAATGAAAACAAGTCTATGTTTTTCTTTATGAAAAAAATGACTTGTTCTGTGCTAGAAGCTATGGAGCTTTTCCAATATCATTTTTTCTAATAACAGTTTGTTATGAAACCAACTCCAAAAATAGAATAAAAGAGAGATCAACGCCTTAGAAATAAGCCACTTCGAGGGGGAAACCTCCTTTACATTACATAAATGAACAATTCTTGGATGATACAAAAGAAAAATCCTCCTTCTATATATAGGAGTCCATGGGGTCACAATATAATCCTAGCCAACCTAATAATAATAATGTAAATGAACAAAAATAACAATATGGGGGCTACAAGGGTACAACAATAACAATAAGGGGGTTATACTAATCACAATAAGGGGCTACATTAATAATATAGGGACCTAACATGCCCATGTCCTTCAAAAAAGTGTTGTCCTCAATGCTTCAGTAACTCTAAATGATTCTTTATTAAATTCTCATCTTGCCATGTATAATATTTAGTGGGTAAGTTCTTCCACTTGATGAGATACTCTGAAATTGATCGTCTTCATAGCTGTCGAGTTCTTGTTTATGAGACTGCTTCAGGTTCCAATATGATTTTCCTTCCTCATCAAGTCTTGGAAATATTGTTTGAACTGGAATTTTGTCACCTATAACCTTCTTTAAGCATGAAACATGGAAAATTGGATGCACTCGCGAAGAAGAAGGAAGCTCCAATTTGTATTCCATAGTACCAATCTTTTTCAACACCTTGTAAGGACCATAGTACTTTGGCGATAATTTATTATCACCCTTAGCTTTCTTGAGGGACATTTTTTTGTATGGTTGTAATCATAAATTACGAAGTCTTTTACATCAAAACTTCTCTCACTGTGATGTTGATTTGCTTGTTGTTTCATTTGATTTTGTGCCAAATTTAGGTTATCCTTTAAGAGTTGGAGAACTTGTTGTTGATTCTCAATGTGATCTTCCACTATTTGAACCTTATAATTTTCTCTTAAATACGATGTGATGGATGGTGGATTATATCCATAAAGTGCTATAAATGGGGTCATTTTTGCTGCTGCATGGAAGGAAGTGTTATACCACCATTCAGCCAGAGGTAACCACTTGATCCATTATGTTTGTTTATCAAATACAAAACAATGAAGATATCCTTCCAAACATTTGTTCACTATCTCAGTTTGACCATCGGATTGAGGATGATAAGATGAGTTATGAGCTAGTTGAGTACCCAAACAAGAAAATAATTCCATCCAAAAATTTCCAGTAAAAATGGGATCTCCGTCGCTTACAATAATCTTTGGGTTTCCATGTAGCTTTTGAATTGTTTCCATAAATGCAGTAACAACTATACTTGCTTTAAATGGATGAGATAATTCACAAAATCATGCATACATGGTAATTATATCAACTATCACCATGATAACACTCTTTCCTTCGCACTTAGCTAAACTTGTGATCAAATCCATTGAAATTTCCCCCCAACATTGACTTGGAATGGATAAAGGTTGTAGAAGACCCAAGGTCTTAATTGTCTCAAATTTATTTTTCTATAAAACAAAACATTCCTCCACAAAATTTTGAATAACAGATTTAAGTCTATCCAAAAAAAAATATTTCTTCACCCTATGGTAAGTTTTTAAAAATCTCGAGTGTCCTAAAGGATAAGTGTGCAATTCCAAAATAATATTTTGTTTAATTTGGGAATTCTTAAAAAGATATAAAAGATCTTTGTACCATAAGGAATCATTTTTCTAAACTAATGTATCATATGTACTAGGATCTTGCTGCAACTTTTGAATGAGGGTCCACACTTCTTCATCATTCTTCCATTCATCCTTTGCTTCAGGTATCCAATATGGTTGGATAATAGAAATGGCATAAAGAAATTCTTCCACCTCTTCATCCTTTCTTGAGAGTGCATCTGCAACAACATTTAGCTTCCCATTTTTGTAGATGATTTCAAAGTCATAACCCAACATATTTGTTACCCATTTTTGTTTCTCTTCTAAAGATAGTCTTTGTTCCAAAAAGTGTTTAAGACTATCATGATCAATTTTTACCTTTAAGCATATTCCCATTAGGTAAGGTCATCATTTCTTTAGTGCATGTAGTATTGCCAACATTTCCTTCTCATAAATAGCTTTCTGCAAATACTTTCCTTTGATTGGACGAATTTTAAAAGAAATGGGTCTTCCTTCTTGCATTTAAACAATACAAATTCCATTTCCTGAGGCATCACATTCCACAATAAAGGTTTTTGTGAAGTTTTAAACAATACAAATTCCATTTCCTGAGGCATCACATTCCACATTTCCTCTTTGATATTTTCAAAGGCCTTAGTTAATTCAGGAGTCCATGAAAAAGCATATTTCTTCAATAATGTTATTAGAGGTACTTCTATTCTCCCATAATTATTAACAAACTTATGATAATACCTTGTTAACCCGAGAAATCCTCACAACTGCTTATGGTTGTGGGGATTTTCCATTCCTTAATGGATTTAATTTTGTTAGGATCTACTTTAACACCCTTGTCAGATACAATATGACCCAGATATTCCACCTCTTGTACTCCAAAGAAAAATTTGAAGGCTTTTGCACATAATTGTTTCTCCTCCAATATTTTGAGCACCTTGTCAACATGTTGAACATGATCCTTCCAAGACCTATTGTAGATTAGTATATCATCAAAAAATACTAACAAAATTTTATAAGGAAGGGTTTGAAAATGGAATTTATCAACCCTTGAAATGTAGAAGGTGCATTGGTAAGGCCAAAAGGCATGAGAAAAAATTCATAATGACCCTCATGAGTTCAAAATGATGTTTTCGGAATATCATCAGTTTTCATTCTAATTTGATGATATCCTGAAGGAAGATCCAACCTGGTAAAATAAATTTCTCCATGTAATTCATCCCATAATTCATCAATCACAAGAATGGGAGATTTATCTTTAATAGTGAGCTTAATGTTCTCCCTATAATCCAGACTCGTGCACCATGATCCATCCTTCTAGTGCACCAATACTACTGGAGCAGAGAAAGAACTTTTACAAGGTTGAATTATACCAGCCTCTAACATTTGTGCAATCATACATTCAATTTCGCTCTTTTGGACATATGGATATCTGTAAGGCTTGTCATTTGTAGGAACTCTTCCTGGAATCAAATGAATATAATTATCATGATCATGAATAGGTGGGATTTGTTTGGGAGTTTCAAACACCTTAGAATGATTATCCAATAATTTTTGGAGATCTGGATAAATAGATGATTTTGATGTTGGAAATTTTACTGAGCATAATTGTGAAATTACGCCTTGTTGTTCTTTATTCAAAAGATTTTCAATGACATTACAACCAATTATCTTTCATGGCTTCCCTGTGATACCCCATAATTCAACTTCTTTTCCTTTTGATAAAAATTTCAAGAAAAGTTCTTGAATATTAAAAGCCACAATCCCCAAAGATTGTAACCATTGTACTCTTAGTACAACATCACCACCTCCCTTTGGAATGGAAGGAATTGGGTTATTCAATACATATTTTCCCATGGTTAGCTTGATATTATGAATTTTCCAAAACAATTTAGAGTTCTGCCATTTGCAACCATTCCTTGACATTTTGGTACTGGGAATAAGAAGCAATTCAATTCCTTGGCTACCTTACAATGAATTAAATTATGGGTACTACCCGAATCAATCAACGATGTTACCTTTTTCTTCTTGATATGTCCTTCTATCTTGAGAGTTTGAGGAGTGGTAATTCCTGCCCATGCATTACACGATATGATCGGACTCATTTATTCTTTCTCCAGGGCTGGTTCATGGTGTGTATCCTCTTCTTTTGAATTTTCCTGTTAATGTTCTTCCTCCTCTTCACAATCTATGTAAAATAATCTCTTCTCAGCACACCTATGACCTTTAGTGTATTTTCTATCACAACTATAGAAAATCTCTTTTGCTTTTTTTTCTTCCAATTGTTGTGGTGTCAAGCTTGTAGGTTGTGGAAGTCTAGGAGTAGCAACACTTCCATATTTATAGATGTGAGTGGTAGGCTTCATTGTTTCCATAATTTTACATTCAATTTTTTCTTTCCAACCTGAATGGCATCTCCATTGAATCAGGTTCCCAAAGGTGGACCTCATGTTGGATGTTATCCTTTAAATTCCCCATGAAGACATCAATCCTATGTTCCTTTGGAATATCATTTACCCTTATATTCCATTTTTGGAAGTCCTCAATGTGCTCCACCACTAAACCCTTTTGCTTGGGATTTATCAATTGGCCAAAGAAGGTGCCGCTCTTTGTATCCTCATAATGTGCTATCATTTTCTTCATAAAAATTGACCAGGTGACAATTCCTTTACGGGAGCAAAGCCATCAATACCATACAAATGTATTTTATTCTAAACATAAAGTTTCAACGTGTACCTTTTGTGTGTTTTTCACATTATTGAGATCAAAATATTGCTCCATCTGTAGTATCCATGTTATGGCATCCTTGCCATCAAACTTCCTCATATCGATATTTGGAATATGGTGGGCCTTCAATCCCACATTAGAGTTTATGAAATCATTGTTAACATTTATTTTGTTTTCATGATAAGTTTCCTCTACTATCTTTTCTCCATTAGGAATCATTTATTGTATCAACTTTGTCAAACCTTCCATGTCTGCTTTTAGATAATTCTTCATGTCTTCCATGTTGTCTTTCATTTTTTCCTTTATACCATCAATATCAGCTTCCATGCCATCCATCTTAGCTTCCACGCCTTTCTTCAAACCATCCATATTATCTTATATTCTTTTATTCAAGACTTCCATTTCATTTTTTGTTGCTCTTTGCGAGAGTGAAGTTTGGTACACTTGCTCTTGTAATTTTGATATATCATGTTGCACTTCTTCATCTTCATGAGTCATAGTACAGTAGTCTGAGGGCTTAATGGGCATTGAGTTCTTTTTAGGCAGAATTTTAGAACCCAATACTAATATCTATGCTTCAATATTCCCTTTGAATCACTCCAAACTGATTTTTCAAACAAGACTTATGAAATTTGAGAAAAAAAATATACATCTTTTTTTTCCTTTTGAGGAGCTTGATATTGAAATTGACTTATCTCTATGATTTCATATCTCCAATATCGGAAATTAGGTCCTGTAGTATACCTCTTAATATTATTTCCAATTCCACAGGTCTAACCTGCTTTGGATGCTTCAAGACAAAGATATGCCCAATATCCCACAATGGCCTAATTATGGACTAGTTTAGTAGAGAAAACTTGTACGGTGTTCCACGTGACATTGGTTCCTCTTTCGGCTCTAAAATTGATACAAAGGAAATGACAGTAAGTTTAATTTCAACCACTTTTTACAGAATCCCAATCTGATACACAGAGAAAGAGTTATGATGATTTTCCCACGGTCACCTCCTTGAGATGAAATTCGGAAGCCTAAACAAACACTAATTTCCATAGATCATATCTGCAAAAATATTGCAAATCAAGATCTGAAATTTTTATAGGAAGTTCCTCAAGATTTCGGCTTCATGTGATAAAAATTTCGGCTTCTGAACCTTCATAGACACAACGTTATAGCGAAATTTCATGATGACCTATTTGGAGTAGCGAAACCCTAGAATCCAAAGCTCTGATACCAAATGTTATGTAACCAACTGCAAGAAGATAAGAAAAGAGATATTAACCCCTTATAAATAAGACACTTTGATGGGGAAACCTCCTTGAAATTACATAAATGAACAATTGTTCGATGATACAAAAGACAGAACCTCCTTCTATATATAGGAGTCCATGGGGTCACAATATAATCCTAGCTGACCTAACAATAATAATGTAAGTGCACAATAATAACAATATGGGAGTTACAAGGGTACAAAAATAACAATAAGGGAGATATAATAACCAAAATAAGCGACTAAACTATTAATATAGGGTCCTAACACAGTTATCAAGAATCAATTAAAAAAAAAGTGATTTTCCTCCTTCGTGTACAAAGGGCTTTTATGAGCTAGAGATCACATTTCTTGGTAGTCATGTTTTTTTTGTGGCCTTTATTACTTTTCCAGCTACAAATAG